>JAOUZG010041575.1:3998035-4043359 GCA_026289955.1 Argiope argentata
TATTTGGGAATAAATTAAAGATCGAAGATAATGCTAATTATTTCGTATTTGGGAATAAATTAAAGAGCACAGATAATGCCAATTATGTCATATTTGGGCATAAATTAAAGAGTTCAAGTAATGCCACTTATATCATATTTGGGAATAAATTAAAGAGCTCAGATAATGCCAATTATGTCATATTTGGGAATAAATTAAAGAGTTCAATTAATGCCAATTATATCATATTTGGGAATAAATTAAAGAACTAAGATAATGCCAATTATTTCATATTTGGGAATAAATTAAAGAGCTCAGATAATGACAATTATTTCATATTTGGAAATAAATTAAAGAACTAAAATTATGCCAATCATCTCATATTTTTAATAAATTAAAGAACTCAGATAATACCAATTTTTTACTCTCTCATATAGAAGTATAAAAAGAAAAATTATTGTAATCGTCAAAAAATAATTCGAACTCATAATTTTCACGAATCTCCATATTTCAAAACTCCTTGAATAAGAAAAACGCGTTTTTAAATTATGTATATTTGTCCTTCCATCCTTTTCCTCCTGTTTGTCTATGAACACAATAACTGAAAAAGGTTTAGAGTTAGATGGCTCAAATTCATTATATAGACTTAACATTAAATTTATAGATTTTTATCAGCTTTTGAATAAGATCATTTCTAAGGAAATTTATCCAACTGTTAAATGAAAGATAGCATAATAAATACAAAATGAAGGCAGCTATTTGAATAAGATTCGATATATAGATATCTTAAGCATAGATATTTGGAACAAACTCCATCTAGGGATTGAGCGTCCGTCGGTCCGTTCTTTTTTATGCATGTAAACGCTATAATTCCAAACTGTAACAATTTAGGTAAGGAAATCTGATTCACAGTTTTAGGATTTAGAAAGTAAAAACTTTCTGAAATTTGGAACCATATCCTTCAAGGGGTTGACCATATGTCGGTTCGTACTTGTACAAGCGTGTAAACGCGATAATACAAAACCATAATAACTTAAATACATGAATTCGTACATGAATTATTCGTAAATGAACATTAAATACATGAATTCGTTTGTGGTTTTAAGAATAGAATTGTATTTCGATGTCAAATTTTTATTTTAATCAGTCGAAAAAAGCATCCAAAATTCGAATTTTTTTCTGACGTATTTGACCATACCCCATATCTAAAAGAACCCTCAAACATCATATTTTAGCAGACTGTTTCATAATTATTATTCACATTTTAATAATACATACGCATATTCATTATCCAAGAACATAAGGAAAAATCCACTTCTGCAATTTTACTATGCCTGATTAGTAAAATTAAAAAATTATGAACAATGAGCAATTTAAATATAATTATCGAAGTAATATTAAAAGTAATTAATTCTATAAAAATTATTAACTATAAGTAAAAATATTAACTACTAGCCGCCTTTGGCGACCAGTCGGTTCGCCAGTATTAATGCTCGCTAAAGTTTGCTCGATAATATTTTATGTAGCTGTGTATCATAACAGATTTTTCACCAAAATATTTTTAAACCAAAAAAATTTTGATAATCATATAATTCATTTATAGTATTATTTATTATTATTTTCTTCAGATGATCTGTTCACTGTACTACTCATCTTTCTCTTTCTATCCGCGCAATGATTGTCCCGGAATTGATAATTTACTTAAAAAGTGGAGGGAAAGGTCTAAAATTCTGTTTTTATAGAATAATGAGATTCAAATTTTCATAAATGTAAACACACTAAACAAATAAAGACACAATTGGTTTTCAAGAGATGCGAAAGCTTGGAAAATGCCTCGCACAGACGAAATAATGGTGACACACACACCCTTCTTTTCTTTTTTATCCTTTTTTTCTTCACTACTTTTCTTTCTATAAATCCTTTTTTAGCTTTGTTATTACTTTTTTTCTTCGCTGCCCAGACTTTATTTTGAGCAGGCATAGATTAAATATTCATACCGACTAATAATAAAAGCAATTATTTTCTTTCTTTTTTAAACATCCCGTTATCTATGAATGAAAACCCACTGAGTTGGCGTATTTCTTTCAAAACAAATCATAATTTATTACTTCCTGCTATCTAACTCAGTTGGTTTGGGGGAAGGAAATGAAGATTTTTGGAGGGAAAGTAAGAAAAGTGTCGTTTTAACTATTTTCCACGCAGTTTTTTTAATTTTTCTCTCCATAAGAACCATCCTCGTGTCTTAACGAAAATATTTTTAAAAAATTAGCCGAATCGGCCAAGCCGTTCTCCAGTTTTGCGCTTAGCAACGCATTTCGAGTTGCATTTTTATTAATATGGATAAATAATTAATATTTATAAATTATTATTAACAGAGTTGTAATATTAAAATTGCTATTAATATTCTATCATATTACAATTTTAATAATTAATTAATTATTAAAATAATATTATGACTCAACTTTTTCAAAATCAAATTTGCTTGAATTTGCTGAATAATTTTATGTTAATGTTGAGAATGATCATAGTTTGTAATTAAAAAAAAAGCAAGTTTTCCTGTGTTTCGGGAAAGAATTCAATAATCAGTTACAGTGAAAGAGATGTAAATTAATAAAATTAATTTCATTAGTGAAAACTCGGTTTCTAAAATCAATATGCTTTTTTAAAAGTCCGTTTTCTCTTGGGGATTTTATCAGTGGGATCTAGACAATCCTAATTTTTAATATTCTTACATCCATTATTTTGTTTTGTAATGATAAGAATACATTTTATATCAAAAAATTATGCGAACGCTATTACTTATATATAGTTACAGCCTTTTGATAAGGATGGCAGTTCATAATCATCATTCTTTTGAATATACAGGATTCCATTATGGCTTTAGAAATCTCCACTAATAATAAAAGTTAACGTGTTGATGTATGAGTATCTGTATATTTGTTGACAATCTACAGATTACATCCCTTAACTCAGTACTTCGACACTTGGTGCAAGTATAGTTTAAAGAAAAAAAAAAGAATTTTTTTAAAAAATTTAATCAATTTAAAATTAAGCGAAGATTTTGAATTTTCTCCACCATAATTTCCGAAAATGTAACAGCACAAAATTTAATCTTATACTATAATACGAGGAATGGTTTTCAAGTCGAAAATCGCCCCAAAATTAATAAACTCCGGTAAACTTGGAGGTCTGGGGGTTTTGGCCGCGAGGAATCGATTGGCGCCGGTTTTGAAGCGATGCGGTTGAGCAGTTCGGAGTTACAGATAGGACATTTTCAAACTTTATTAGTTCGCCATAATGGATACTTAAATTTTCAAGTGGTAACGTGCTGCCATCTATAGCCAATATGCCATCTATATCAATATTCATATATATTTTTTTTCATTTCATGCAGACACGTGATGAAAATTGCATTTTTATATGTTTAATGCGCAATAATAATTTATTTTTTTAAATTTTGGTTTCACAAATTTTCTTATGGCATGTATTGTTTTGATAAATCACAACTGAAAATTTAAATATTCGAGTTAGCTTCGATACCTGTTTTCTCCGAGCGGAGCTCGGTCACCCGCTGGTTTATCTTAAAACTGAACAAAATTTCCCTTTAGTGGTGAACGTTTCTTTGTCGTTTATATATTTTCTATCTATAATTAATTAAAAAAATATTTTAACAAATTTTATAGCAATATATTTTATTATTAAAGTAAAACAAGCTATTTTCATTTTCATTTGATTCTTATTTCATTACTGATTACCATATGAAGAAAAGGGTTATTTTTTATATTATGTAAGTTTCAATATAAAATATGCTTTGATTATATTTTTAAAAATTATTTTATCGTACTTACAATTAAAGTTTAAATTCAGAATCAAGCAATGGTGATTTTTTAAAAAGTGCATCCATTTTTAAACATTGCTATTCTTTCTTGTGATGTAATTGGATATATGTTGTTGTTGTTGTTACTTATGGCACTTGCCATGGACAAGCCCCGCTGATACATCAGCAGATTTTAAGTCTGATATATACGTCTCTTGTTTTACAAGTAGCGCCATCTAGGGCCAAGAGTACGACTTAGCTACACACTCGTCACAACCCTTTTTAGGGGGCGGACTACATTCATGCAAATTCATTCATACATCTCAGATCGTGATTTAGACCTGGAACAGAGAACGATAATTGGATATATAATGATACAGACTGAAAATTAAGGAAATACCCGACAAAATTAGCAGAATAGTTTAAGGTTTCTAAAATATTAGAATTTGAATACGTTAGCCTTTCCTCAAATAAATTCATATCAAAAAGAGAAACATTTCACATCCCTTTTATGTTTCTATTCTTTACTCCAATTTTATTTTCAAGTAATTAATATGATTAAGATCCAGAGTTACCCGTATTAAGTTAAAAAATTTTCTGAGTTAATGCTTAGAAAATTTATTTACTTAATACGGGTGTGATGCTAAAAATGAATTCTCAACTGTGATACATGATGCAAATACAACTGTAAATGCAGCATCATGGATCATTGTTTCATGTTAGAATTAAAATACGTTAGCTTATCCTCATATAAATTCATATCAAACATAGAAAAATTTTAAATCCCTTTTATATTTCTATTATTTATTCTAATTTTAATTTCAAGTTATTAATATGATTAAGATCCTAAGTGAATTAACAACAGTAATGTTTCTTTTCTATATCAAATCATACCATCTGGGATTTTAAGATGATGAAGCCTAATTACTGAGATGAATCAATTTTATTTTTAACTAGCATTGGAGTATTTTCCCTATTTACTGAATTCAACGTGAAAGATGGCATTATTGAAAAGAGGAATAGAAATAATTCCTCTATTGAGACCACTCCTTTTGATGAGTCGCAGAACTTAAAAGGTCTGATATCAGAATGTTCTCAAAAATTGAGAAATATTCCATAAAGAATGTAAAGCGATGGAAATATTTTCTATTTTAAGTGAGCAAAGTATGTTAATGTGAGCTTTCTTGATAGTGAAATATACTTTTAAAAAGTACGAAAGGATATTCCAAAATCAATCCAAAATTTGATTTTGTCATCATTCGTTCATAAAAGTGTTAGCAACTTTCTGAACTTTGAAAAAATACTAAAGGGTATTCCAAAATTCAAAACTTGAATTCATCACCATTTGTTCATAAAAGTGTTAGCAACTTTCATAAGAAAACCATTTAATAGCTGATAGATTAGAGCTAGTAAAAATGGAGCGTTATGTGATAGAGAAACGTTTTAATTGATTTAGTTTTTTTTAGTTTAGTTATATTAAAGTCGTCCCGTTGTAAAGTACCACTTGAGCTATTTTGGGATGGGCCTAATAATTTTGAACCGCGGTCAGATGACGAGGACTACACCAGAGCTGGCACCCTCTCTCCACACAACATTATCATTTTAGCTTAATTATATTAACATCCTATTGTAAAGTAATACTAAGGCTATTTGGGATGAATCTTTTAATTTTGAGCTATGGTTAGATAATGAGGATGACATCTGTTTCCACACCACACCAGCTGGAGGACGTTTGGCCCCGATGGATTCAAAGTGCAACAGACCCTCTTACACGACGCTTCTCCGGTGGAATCGGGTGTCGAACTTGAAAACCCTGTTGCTCAAGAGTCGAGACCTCACCACCGGACCATCGCGGCTTCAGTTTTCATTGATGAACAATAGTTCAAAAATTATGAGTTTGATGACCACAGTTCAAAAATTTGAGAATTGCCCTTCAAGATCCCCATTAGTTTAACATCATTTTTTCAGTGTTAGTCGGGGTTTCAGTGTTATCCGCGTGAAAGTGAAGAATACGATTTCAACTCTTGCGAAAAATCAATAAATTTTTGATAAATTTTCTGTATAAATTGAAATTATTTAATAAAAAATAACTGATATAAAATTTTTCTTTATTGACCTAAGTTAGAATTGACTTAAATTTTTTCCCCACATTCCTTTTTTACGTTTAGTTCTCTTCTAAATAAGCTCCACAATAATAAGAGCATAAAAACTTTTTCTAATAAAAAGTCCAAATAACGGATTACTGATTGAAAAAAAAAAAAGAATCACGACTGAAACAAGAAAATAAAAGCTTTTCACAGATGACTAAAGTATTAGAATTTTTGAATTTCCATTTGGAAATAAATTCTTCCTCGTCTTTTGTCCTTGGCATTCGGAGTGTAAGCAACTCTTTAACCGTCCCGTATCCCCGGAGAATCACTCAGGCCACCCCCCTGAAGAAGATATGCAACAACTCAATTCATCCGCTGATTATTCATGCATTTATTTCTGCTCGAGTGATTCATTTGTAAAGAACAATGAAATCACGAAAAGGATCCTTATCCGGAACGTTCTGTTTACTCGGAAATCCCTTTTCCTCCCTTTCTCAAATGAATACTGTCATTTCTTTGGCGCTTTTTATGCCGAAGTGAGGCCAAATGATAAAGGAAATTGGCGAACTGTTGATTACAAATATAGCCTTATTCTTTAATTTAATTACTAATTCATTGAACCCGAATTTTTAATTACTAATTCATTGAACCTGAAATATGCGGAGAGGTTATCAAGAAAAGTTATTTATGAAGATTTCGTATGAAATGTAGTTTTTATTATTTATAAATGGCTACCGTTTAGACTTTCTGGCACAGAGTTAGCGCGTCTTCCTCGTGTTCTGGGAGTCCCGGGCTCGAGTCCCGGTTAGGGCATGGTTGTTCTTTTGTGTGCTATCTGTGAGATGTGTGACTGAGCTCCCCTGTAAAAAGGGGCTATTCATGCGAATGTGATGTGTGAATAGTTAAGTCATACTCTTGGCCCTAGTTGGCGCTACTTCTAAAACAAGAGACGCTCCTTTCGGCTTAAATCTGCTGCTGTATCAGCAGGGGGCTTGTCCAGAGGCAAGTGCCATTAGTAACAACAACGACATAAATGGCTACCGTAAATAGTTGAAGCCTATATTTCATCAGTGTTTGTTTAAATATTCATTGAATAAAATAAAAGGCATGGGTAAGAATAAATCGATGAATAAGTAGTTAGGGTAAGTCTAGATTGACTCTTACATGGTCCGAAGATACATGGTTAGACCTGAATGACCGGACATAGCAACACTGATGGGAACTATGGTTAAGTCCTGAGGACCCTCACCGGCCACAGTACAACCCTTCCCTAAGGAAATACGTCCCATTTTCAAAGGGAGAAGCCAGACCCCTACCTTTTCGAGTACCCTCAGAGGTAACAGCTAGGAATTAACTAGAGCTGAGAACTAAATAAAACACAGCTTTATGGGAGAAAGGTGCTTTGAAATACTACGGATTGGTGTTTTACCCCAGGAAAATCAGATGAAGATTTTCAATAAATAATTTATTTCTTGGATTAAACTACCGCAAATATTGAAGTTACGTTTTGACTTTAACCCTTTGCAGTCCAAAAATAATTAGATGCAAAATTATTCTCCTAATAGAAAGATTTGTTTATTGCTATGAAAAATAAATATATATAATTCTTTAAAATCGAATTAATCTACATCTCTTAACCATTATATAGGCGTTTTTAACAATTAAATTCGAAAAAATAAATAAATAAAACATCAAAATGAAGCGCAGTCTTGAACGTCGAGTCACACTCGACATCGGACCTCAAAGGGTTAAAGAAGCAAGTAAGATTTATCATTTAATTAGCATGTTAAAAGTAATGTAATAATGCTTACAAATTGGCTGGTGTGTTATAGAAAACACATGAAATGACAAAGAATGCTTAACTCTCCAGCTGCTTATTTATTACATCCCGCCTTTTTCAGGACCTCCCGCTGATGTGGTATGGAGAGGGGGGGTGCCAGTTCAGATGGCGTCCTCATCATTTCTAGTGTACTAAATATAAACCAGAAGGAGTGATATTCTTAAAAACTTCTTACAATAAAAGTCTCAGCTTTATTTTTATAATTGTTTGCTATTCTTCTCCCTGAGAGCCACGTTGGTCTAGTGGTGAGGTTATGCCTCGTGAGGTTGCATGTTTGAGACCCGATCCCACCGAAGAACCTTTGTGTAAAGGAGTCCATTGCAGGTTACATTCTTCTCATGTAAAAGGACCAAACATCCTCCCTCTGGTGTGGAGAGGGAGATGCCAGCTCAGGTGTTGTCCTCGTCATCTGACCATGATTCCCAATTATGAGGTCCGTCCCAAAATATCCTTAATGTTGTTTTACAATGGGACGTTAAGGCGACCAAGGACCTTTAAAATTATTTTTTGTAATTTTGACATTAGCTATTTGAAATTGTACAGGCATTAAGAGTAACACTATAGGAGATGATACACAAAATTTTAAAGCATTATATTTATTTGTTTATGGGTTAGGGGGATTAATAGGGGGAATAATATTAGTGGTAAATAACGTTAATGAAGAATGCTCCAGGTGCCCCAAATTTGTTCGAAAGCGCTCCAATTTTTATTATTACTTTCTGTAACCCTTTTGAAACAAAGGTTGGGATTAATCTTGAAATTTGAGAACTAAATATCAAAATTAAACAATATAATAACTTAAAACCACTGATTTTTTCACAAAAGTTTAAGTAGATTTGAGTTATTACATCGGTTAATTTTGATATTTCGTACTCAAACTTCAAAATTAAACCCAACTATTGGCTCAAAAGGATTAGAGAAAGTAATAATAAAAATTAGAGCACTTTCGGACAAATTTGGCACGTCTGGAGAGTTTTTCATCAACGTTATTTATCGCCAATATTATATTACATTAACCCCCTAACTCATAAATAAAGTAATATAATGCTTTAAAATTTTGTGTGTCATCCCCTATAGTGTTACTTTTAATGCTTGTAAAATTTCAAATTGCTAAGGGAAAATTACAAAAAGTCATTTTTAAGGTCCCTGGTCTCCTTAATAAAACTAAACTACTAACTAAAACAGTAATTCTATATTTATAATTATTATAGTTCTATATTGACATTTGCGCAGTAGAGGTTAGTGGAAGTTTGTTTGATTCATTACATCAATATATTTATCAATCAATGTCTAGAGCAATTCTAATATTGTATTGATATTTTATATCTCGTTAATTCTTTATTTGTGAGAAACAATAATTCTATATTTATAATATTTGTGCTTTAAAAGATAGTTGAAGTTACATTGACTCGTCTACCTCAAATTTTTGTCAGTTGATGTATATAATGAATCTGATGTTGCATTAAAATATTTCATATCTTATTGCGGCTGATTCGGGTTTTCTCTAGGACCGAATTTATAATGCTCTGGTTTGTAGCCGAGTAACATAATAATTAGACAAAACTACACTTTAGTTCAAGGGATGTTATCTGGCTTATGAAGCTAGAGTCACAGTACTCTCCCACCAGCGAGTCGGTGGAGAGACGAACGATTTGATAGCGCCAAGCGTTATGGCGAGCGGTGAGTTGGGAAGCGTGTGTGTGAGCTGATGCTTCAAGTGAGTCTGACGACTTTATTTGGTTGCTGCATCAAGTGTGTCTGACTACTTTCGCTGCAGACAGATGGCGCCATGACAGCTGTATGAAGCTACGTGTGAAAGTTGTTTATTCATGGTAGCGGGTCACCAATTGCGGCTGGTACGAATTGCCTTAGGACGAACTTACAACATTCTCGTTTATATTCAAGTAGCATAAACATTAGACAAAAGTGCACTTCGGTCTGAGGGATGCTATCTGACTTATGAAGCTAACGTCACACCATTACTAAGTTGTGAGAAACAATATATCTTTCATTTAACAATAACTTTCTAACTCAGGATGGTAAAGAGTTATATTAAATTCAAATTCAGAAAACAGAAGTAAATAAATTGTAGTTCTACAAAGATAAAACAATGAGACTTGAGCTTGAAAGAAATAAGGTAATGGGATTTATAGCTACAATGGTTGTTATCCCTGGTTTCCAGAAGTTAAGATCTAAATAATCTTGTCAATAAACAAGAGCACACACACACACACACACACACACACACACACACACACACACACACATGGAGTTTCACTTAGTTAACAGTTAAAAGCAGTTCCGCTGGTGCACTTTAGTACATATTCGGGAGTTCCAATGAAGAGCAGATGTGATAGAAAATGGAGCATTCCCGCAACACAGAGTGGTTTAAAAGGGACGAGTCACAGAACAAGGTCACTACTGGATGTGGTCGGAAAACTTAGTAGATGTTGAATGTAGTAGATGTAGATGAAGAGAAGTTTGTAGATTGGTCTTGTTAGCAGTTATTTTGCACAACACATTTTTGAAGAAGATATCTTGTTTATCTAGCTGGAGAAAAGTCAACAATTTGTCTCATATATATTTTTTGCATGATTGAAGTATGTGTTCAATATCATTAATGCTTTTACAGTCATGACAAAGGGGGTCATTATTTGGTTAAAACGATTTAACAGTCCTGACATTATAATGGTTTTATTGATTAGTCTGACCAAAACAGCATCTTTCCTTCGATTTTTTGACCAGGGAGATAGTGCTGCAATGCTAGGGATGTCTCCCAGCGAGAGGAAATATTTACTATTTCTATAATTGTTAATTGTGATCTTATGCGAAGCTAAAACAATACATTAACTATTTTTAAACAGTTCATTACACAATACTAGAAAACTTCACGTGAATATAACATAACAATTTATTTTTCCTCACAAAGTCCAGCACAACATATAACTGTTTAAAATAGAATCAATCATCGAAATACGAAAATAAAAACCCTTCACGGATGACAAACATATTAGAAACTATCCATTTCCATTTGGAAATAAATTCTCTCAATCTTTTGTCTCCTTGTGTTTGGAGTTAAGTTTGCAGTGAACTGTCCCGTGGCCCCGGGGAATCATTAATACCGCCTTCTGGAAGAGGAATGCAACAACTCAACTCCATTTCTAATTATTCATGCATTTATTTCTACTCGGGTAATTCATTTGTGTAGAACAATGAAGCCACGAACTGAATTGCTGTCCGTATCTCTCTGTTTACCCGGAATGTATCGTTTCTTTCTTTCCGAATGAAAACTGTCAATTACTTGGCGCCTTTTACACAAAACTGATTGCAAATAAAAAAGTAAATTGGCGTTAAATTAGGATAGTTTATTGGAAATGGTGCCTCCGGCTTGTTTACGATATTCACTCGCCATATTTTAAACAGGTGATATTTATATATGTAATAGTTTCCCGCCAAATGTTTTCATCATTTAATGAAATGTTGTCAAAATTCAGTTTTCTGGACTATTCAGACAATGGAACACTTTATTGAGATGAAATGATACACAGTATTTGCCTAAATACTTGTAGTAAATTCTAAAATTTTGCCAAAATTGATTATACAAATTATTGAGAAGAGTTAATTGAAATTCAAGTTTAGTTTAGTTTAATTAAAATAACTTACAGTTTTAAAGCTACCATAGGGCCATTCTGGAACGGGCATAGTAATTTTTAACGATGTTCAGATGACGAGAAAGATATCTGAGCTATCAACAGTTTTCCAAACTTTTCATCACTTCAATGCGAGAAAGCTTGACCCCGAGGGATTCAACATGCAACAGAATTACAGAATACACGACGACTGTTCTTCTGTAAAATTGGGGCCTACCAGCCTGGAGGCGAGACCGTACCATCAGGACACAGAGACTTGAAGAAATTCAAGATTGTTGACGACTGTTTTTCTGTAAAATTGGGGCCTACCAGTCCTGGAGACGAAAACGTATCATCAGGCCACCGAGACTTGACGAAATTCAAGATTGTGGACGACTGTTCTTCGATAAAATTGGGGCCTACCAGTCCTGGAGACGAGACATACCATCAGGACAAGGACACAGAGACTTGACGAAATTCAAGATTGTGGACGAATGTTCTTCGGTAAATTTGGGGCCTACCAGTCCTGGAGACGAGATCGCACCATCAGGACACAGAGAGTTGAAGAAATTCAAGATTCGGGTTGTTTTAGGGGAAAGACTCACTGCACTTGCTTTAAAAATAAAATAATTAATCATAAATTCAAAATTATTATAAACGTCACAGTAAGTTCCTTCGCAAACATTTCATCAATTGAAGCAAGCAGCTTGTAACTTATTTGTAATTGTTACCAAGAGTTTATTTTTTTAACATGAATGGATCGTTTTTCTGTATGTCCCTTAACTTGAATTCTATAAACTGAGTTATTGGAAAATAGCTCAGCATTTATAGACATTGCATTTAGCGTTACATGTTGCCTCATCGTAAACTATTTAATATTATTTTAATAGCAGTTGAATTCAGTCTACTTTAAATTCTTGAATGACGTTATAAAGTTTAGAATACGTTCAATCATCTAGCCAAAATCCAAGATTAGATATCCTTTTCTATACGAACTATTAAGAAAAGCTGGCAAATCTTTGAAATTTGCTATAAAATTTATAAACAGGAGATTAACCATTTGGACTCCGAAAAATAATTAGATGCAAAATTATTCACCTAACTATATATGATCGTGGCGCGAGTCCCAGCTACAATGCGTTATCCAAAACCCTCCTTATTTTTATTATAAATGTTATTTTAAGATTCAGTTGTTTATCTAAGATCTGGAAAGCTCAAGATCTTTCTTAAGCAATCAAACTGGATTGTTCTCTGACATTATATACAGTGGCACAAACAATTGAGGATACACCTTACTTTTTCTTGATAAATCCAACTTTCAATCGAAATAACACATTAACTAGAAGTGCAAACGCGTTTTTATTTTCACAAGTAACAAAAGGGTTAATTTACAGTAAAAATAACGAAAATCAACAAAAAAATTTCAAAAATTTAAAATTTCACGAGTATTTGAAATAAACATAGGCAGAATTTTACCTAAAAAAATTAAGGATACACCAATGAAATGTTTGTTTAACTGCCACTAGATTTTTTTTCTGCTTGCTACTGTAATAGCCTAAGTTTGGCCAATTTTATCTTAAACCTTTTCAACTTCTACTTTTGTCTTCTGAAGTTGGTTATGTGAATTTAAATTTGCAATTTTAAATGGAAAATTTATATAGATATACTCAACAGCAAATCTTATAGAAAGTGAAAAAAATTGGGTTTAGATGGAAATTTTATTTTCCAGCAAGACAACGACCTCAAACATACGGCACGCAATTTTAAAATGTGGTGTCTTTTTCACTGTAAATAGCAATTGCACACACCACCACAGTCCCCTGGCATCAATGTCATAGAAAATTTGTTGACCACACTCGAAATAGCGGTCTAAAAACACCAAATTAGGAACAAAGCCCATTTAAAGCAAGTGTTACAAGAAGAATGGGATAAAATATCTCCACATACCACCAAAAAATTGGTCGAATCGGTACCAAGACGTTGGGAGGACATTATAAAAGCCAAAGGACATGAAACAAAATATTGACACTGTATTTGTATGCGATACGTCACATAAATTTCATTGGTGTATCCGTAATTCTTTGAGGTAAAAATCTGCCTATGTTTATTTCAAATATTTGTGAAATTTTTAATTTTAGATATTTTTTTGTTGATTTTCGTTATTTTTACTGTAAACTAACCCTTTTGTTATATGTGAAAATAAAAACACGTTTGCACTTCTAGTTAATGTGTTATTTCGATTGAAAGTTGGATTTATCAAGTAAAAGTAAGGTGTATCCTCAATTATTTGTGCCACTGTATATGTATAAAAGCTTTGCTCCAGCAGTGATGAATAAGTTTTCAGTCACGTGCTGTTGAGAGTTGTTACATTCTAATAAATCACTGTGTTTGTTTAAACTAACCGAATAGTTCTTTATATATTCGTAACAATATCCTGTTAGAATAAGAGATAATACAACTCTGTTTTTTCAAATCGGAAGGATTTAAATTCACTCGTTTTTAATTGGCGCTATGATGAAAGATAATCGCCCGAGTACGAGATAAAAGATATGAATATCTGCTGTTATAAAAGTTGAATGCCAAAAAAGTATTATTTAATTTCAAAGCATCGACTGGATTATCAGTTTAATTTTGTTAAATGGTGTGTCAAGAAGGACTGACAACAAAGCATAAATTTTCGATATAACAGAAAAAATCACTAGCGAAGCGATAACATGTAATAGCCAAATATCAAATAAAGATTAAAATGAAATCTGCTATGCTTATTTCAATGCATCCTGTCAGAAAATCATTTCTTGAACGGCCAAGCACCACCTGCTCGTGTGAGTTAAATTATATTTTTATTCCTTTTAATTGTTTCATTGAATGTGGCACTTTAGTATTGCAAACGATTAATAAAAAACTTTGTCTCGCATTTATTGTTTAAAATAAATATCGCGTTTCCTATTTATTTCATTTCGTATAATCGCGTACTCAAAATGACATTTCTCTAGGTTTTATTTGCTGCAGTCATTAACTTATTTTTTAAAAAAAATCAGAGCTTTTGTAAATGCTATGGCAATGCGTTATTAAAAGCTGATTTTTGGAGCTGCTCGTGCAGATAATAAAATTTCAATTATTTGTCTACGGATTTTTGTCTACCTCATTCCCAAAATAACATCATATTCTGATAATATATGATTAAAATTAATCAAAATTTTCACTTTTTTAAATAATTGTGAAAAATTATAACTGCACAAAAACCATTTTAGCCCTAATTAAAAATTCAATTAATAAGTATTTTTTGTGATACAAATGTTATATGCGTAGAATTTTTTATACGGATTTAATAATATTTCAAAGTTTATTTTCCAATAAGATTTGACTAGTGAAAATTATATTTTTATCCATTGAATTAGTCACTTGAAGATTGCAAACAATAAAAAAAAAAAAACTTTGTCTTGCATTCATTATTAAAAAAAAATACATCACATTCATTTTTTTATTATATTTATTTTATTTCATATAATCACGGGCTCAAAATATCATTTTTCTAGGTTTTATTTGCTGCAGTCATTAACTTATTATTTTTAATCAGAACTTTTGTAAATGGGATGGCAATGCGTTATTAAAACCTGATTCTTTGAGAGGCTCCTGCAGATAATAAAATTTGAATTTTCAGCCCACGAATAGTTTTATTTTCCACCTACGGATTTTTGTTGACGCCAGAAAACCCCATTCCCGGAACAATATCCGGGTATACAGCAATCAGAGAAGAGAAGTAACGTTCTCATGCAAATGTTTAGCCTTAATAAAATGTCGTGAAAAATTAAAAATATATTATTTAAATAAAAACAACAATATCCCCAAGATCTGCTTTGTTTTGTAATCGAGATAAATAATATAACAAATCTCCCGCCGATTTTTGGATTTCTATAACAAATGGAAATCACAGTTTTCCCGTACTGGTTACTGGACAACCAGCGGCACTTCCCCTTCAACCCTAGTCCCACATAAAAAATCCTGTCCAAGGATTATTTCTTATTTATACGCCCACTATCAAAGTTTTGTTCGTGCCTCCACGCAGTGCACATGACTTTTACGAGGAATTAAAAATTCAGGGGGACTCGGGTCCGCTTTTCTATGGACCTCTGGGGAATGATGGGTCCCTTTTTCGCACCAAAAAGTGAGGAAGGGAGGGGTTAAAACGGTAGTTGAAGTTGATGAACACAGCATAGGGCTCTTTCATGTTTTTTCTCCTTACAGTCTTTGAAGAAAGGCTCCACAAATAAATTTTCGAACACTTGTGTGATATCAATTATTTATTATGGATGGTTTCTTAGACATATGTAGTTTCATTTCATAGATCCTTCATTTCTGTATCGTAATGTAGGAATTATCGTAACGGTTGAAAAATTCAGTCTCCAGTTTGTGACAAATCCTCATGTTTTAGATATACAGGGTGTTCATTAGTTATTGTCGGAGTTTCCGTACCACAGAACTTTCGAATAAAAAATATTACGCAAAAACCGATTACGTATTCGTAAATTACAATTCAGGGAATTTTATTAATGATATTAAAGTGTAAAGCTTGCACAATTTGCACTTCTCAGGCATTCAGCTGAAGGCGGTTATGGAGAACGTTCCATATCGCCGTATGCTGCATATGTAACTGCATTGCTTATTGCCTCGTTGAATTTTCGTGGACTACGAAATTCATTTCTGTATCGTAATGTAGGAATTATCGTAACTGTTGAAAAATGCAGTCTCCAGATTGTGACAAATCCTCATGTTTTAGATATACAGGGTGTTCATCAATTATTGTCGGAGTTTCCGTTCCTCATAACTTTCGAATAAAAGATATTACTCAAAAACCGATTACTTATTTGTAAATTACAACTCAAAGAATTTTATTAATGATATTAAAGTGCAAAGCTTGCACAATTTGCACTTTGTAGACATTTAGATGAAGGTAGTTATGGAGAACGTGCCATATCGTCGTATGCGGCATATGTAACTGCACAGCTGATTGCATCGTTGATTTTCGTGGATTACAAGGTAACTTTTCTTGGATGCGATCAACATTTTCCTGCGAAGTGCTCGGTCTTACCGCTCCCTTTTGGTGTAGAAAGCTACCAGTTTCCTGAAGTTGTGTTAACCAGCGTCTGATAGAATTATCCGAAGGAGGATCTTACTTGTACGTGCTCTTGAAGTGACGCTGAGTTGTTATGACTGATTTAGTTTCGGAAAACCACATTGCACACATTGTTTTTTCTTGCCCGGTTGCCATTTTTATTTATGAAGTCATAATTACCCAGACTGCTAATGCACTAAGATTGCATTGTTTTCATGTAAAATTCTTTGAGTTGTAATTTAAGAATACACAATCGGGTTTTGGGTAATATTTTTTATTCGAAAATTATGAAGTGCGGAAACCCCGACAATAATAAATGAACGCCCTGTATTATCCCTAATCCGAAAAACACAAGCACATTAAAAATATATATATTTGTCAGAGAGTAATAGAATAACCTAAATACAGAATTAGCGAAAAATTTATAATATAGGAATGGAAAATAGTCTCAAATTCGGGTGTAATTTTTAAGGTGGAAAGTCAAACAGTCTCAGGAGCAAACCTGTAATAAATTACTTTAAAATTACAAAGAGAGAAACCACTGGTGAGAGATTCTCACAACAACTTATGTCTATCGAATAGACCGCTACTATCAACTGACTATTCGCTTGAGTTTAACCCAACTGCCGGATCATTACAGAGTGACTTTAATTCCCAGTTTTTTATAGCTATCTTGATAAAGCAGAGAAGCTTTTATAAAGATCGCAGAAATTTGCATCCTTATAGTGTTATCGTTCTTGTACTCAGAAACTTTGACGAAAAATTCTCCCAAATTCCGGCCAAGTCGCCAGTTGGTCACTAAATTTGTTGCCAAGACCGAGAGTCATTAATTCGCTATTCATTCAGCATGCGTCAGAGCTCTGAGTAAAATCGTTTGCTTTACTAGGCAACATACTAGACTGAGAAGACAATATTATAAATTCTTTTATTATGTTCACATCGAAATTATAGGTTATGTTCAAATCGAAATTAAATTCGTCTCAGAGAAATCAGTCAGACGCATTAAGTTATACTGTCAGTCTAAATTGTGGATGTTTAATGCTAAAAAACTAATACATATTTAGATTAAAAGTTACTGAAATTTATTTTCATTAATTTTAGAAAATACTGTTTTACGCTCAAAAGTGAAACTTTTTGATCCGCTTTTAGAACTCAATAGAGTTCCAAAACAATGCACATATATATATTGTCAAATGTCTCCCCAAAATTTTACGAATTATGTCGGTCTATCCGATAATCAGAAACTTTTTGAGTTTTACGGAAAATATTGATATATGAACTTAATTTTCATCAAATTTTAAAACAATTAGTTTTAAAACAGGAAATATGGTTTGGAAGTCAACCATCCGAGTCAAAAAAGGAAATGATTTAAACTAAATATAAAAAATGCTATAAAATTTGGCATACATCTACACTTTAGAGCCTGTTGTTATTGTTATTTATGGCATTTGCCATGGACAAGCTCCGCTGATACATCAGCAGATTTTAAGCCGAAGATATACGTAGTAGCGCATCTAGGGCCAAGAGTACGACTTAGCCACACATACGCCACTACCCTTTTTAGGGGGCGGAATTCATTAAGCATATAAATTCACTCATCTCAGATCGTAATTTAGATCTGTAACAGAGAACGATCAGAAAAGCTAAATTAAATAATTTAATCAAAAGGTTAAATTATTTAATTTTGCCTTTTATCCTTTGAATGCTAAATTAAAAGGATAAAAATCTTTCAATCCAATTAAATTCTTTTAAAAGATACCTATTATTTTCTCACTTAAATCGACACGAGTGAAAAAGTTCCTATCAGAATCTCATAGTATATAATGACAGGGTAAAAATATTTATCCCTCTTTAAACTCTTTTACACTCCTCTGCTTTGTATCCCTGGTGAACGGACGTCAGCTTTGTTTGCACTTTTTGTATACAAATTTTTCCTCATATATATATATATATATACTGAAGAGCAAGAGAAACTGGTATAGCAGGGCGTATGCAAATAATGGAGGTGTCCTACGAATTGCGGTCGATAGTGCGTATATAAGACAATAGGTGCCTAAGGAGGCTATTACATAGATTCTTGCTGTTATAATGGCAGTTAATCAATATTTAACCAATTTTTAACGGTGACTGATCGACGGCGTTTGAGAGACGGAGAAAAGCATATCCGAAGTGGAGATAAAATTTGGATTTTCGCGCCCGACCATTTCTAGGGTGTATCATGAATATCAGGCCTTTAAAGAACGAGATCATCGTTATTTTTTTAAAAAAATCGTTATACGAAATAATGGTTCAATGCTTCCTTAAATTGCTGCGGATTTGAATGCAGGTCCATCAACAAGTGTCACTATGCAACGTAACCTAATTGATATGGGCTTTTGCAGTCGCAAATTATTTCTTGCACCATTGGTGATTTAACAGCACAAAGCTCTGCACCCTATCTAGGCTCGCCCTCACCGCCATTGGACTCAAATTTGTCTGGTCTCCGGAGTCACGTTTCCAAGTATATAGGGTGGGTGGCTGTGTACGGTTGTGGAGAAAACTCCATGAATCTATGGATTGCTCATGTTTACAAGGAAATATTCAAGCAGGTGAATGCTCTGTGAGTGTAAGACGCATGTGAAGTAGACATGAAATGGGACCGTTGATGTATGTAGACTGTACCATTACAGGTCAACGGTACTTTAACATCCTTTCTGACTCTGCATGCATTCATGTTTTGTGAGCATTCTGACAGACGTGGGCAATTCCAACAAGATAATGCATCCCCCACATGTTTACAGACACTTCCGAGTGGGGAGGGGAGGAGCTGAACTTTTCTTCATCTCTTGGCCACCTAATTCTCCTGATATGAACATTATCGATCATATCTGGAGCGTTTTGCAATGTTCTGTCCTTAGTAGATCTCCACCTCTCACTCTCATGTTTTTGTGGACTGCCTTGCATTAATCACGGTGTGAAATGTCTACAGAATATCTTCACAAATTAGTTGAATCCAAGCCACGCCGTGCTCGTGGAGGCTCTAAACGATATTAGATTGTTGTACCAATTTATTGGCATTTCGGTATGTGTGTGCATGTGTGTATGTGTTTGTGTGTTTTATGTCACGAAGATTCTACTTGGTGAATGCAATATTTGGAGTTCAACAAGCTAGAAAACGAATAATAACTCTTATCTTACTCTATAAAAATGCACGGCATAGAAGGTATAAAATACAGCTGAAGCGTTCGCATAAAACCACTTGTAGAAATCAACAATTGTGTGTGTGTGTGTGTGTGTGTGGGTGTAACGTAAAGCTTACTATATTTTTTATTTTAAGCAGATTGCAGAATTGTGGTCCAAAATCATATAAAAAGCACATATTTTCTTTTTAATTTTGTTTAATTCCATCTCAAGATGTACTCACAACAGCAGAAAAAGGTTTACAAGGCACAAATAGGGGTAAAAAAGTCGAAACGTACCTCTGATCTTATACTATGATATTCTCATAAATCACACTCGTGTAGATTTCTGATAGAAATTCTTATACATTTAACTTTATGTTGATATTTAGACAAGGGAAACGTAGGATTATTTTAAAAGAATCTATTTTATATATGCAATTTATTGTTCATCCAAGGAATTCTGTAAAAGAATATTTACACCAGTTATTTATTATCCATACATTTGTCACATAGTGGAGACCTCAATGACGTATTATCTTTATAATACTTCATTTGATTTTTTAAATAGGAAAAGTTAAATAGATCAGGGAATAACATTTTAGAAGGAAGAAATTAAGACAAAACTTTGTTAATTAATTACATTTAAAATTAGAGTTTAAAATGTCATTACATCTATATACAGAACTTTTTAAAAAACATGTAAGACCCACATATTTCATTTGTTAAAACCAAATAATTTACCTGGATATTTGATTCGATTTAACTTCACATCTAGTTTTTTTAGGTTTCTTCATGGTTACTGTTCTAGAACATTTTATGCCTTACAACTTTAAATCGTCTGTACTGCATTCGAGATACAAGAACAACGCAATAAAAACATTCCAAAATCCATTTCGATCCAACCGCTTGGTATTATATAACAAAATATTACATTCCAAAACTGAGAATCTACTAAGAATAATATTTTAAAAAAACTTTACCCTCTTACCGTACTTATTGAAAACGAAAATGCGCTTTTTAGAATCGGCATTGGCGCCAAATCGATGATTCAGTCGTCATTTATTTCCAAATGATTCCATAAAATGCTCACATTATACCATTTATAAAAAAGGGGAAATTTCAATTGTATACTCCAGTTTTTATCGCCAATGTTGTTCCAAAGAAGTATTGAAAAATCTGCTGAATAAAAAAGCTGCTGAAAAAGGGTTTAAGGAATATTAAATAGGATCTTTTGAATAATATGTAGTCTAAGGATTATGACATCGTAGAAATGAATCGGTAATCATTAGAGAATTCTGAAACTCCAAACCAGCAGTTTTCAACGTTTTAATATTGATTAAGTATTTTACCTAATCAGTTTTAATAATAATAATAATAGTTTTAATAATCAGTTCTTGGCTCTGAGCTTTATTCAATTTACTTCTCCTTAGAATATTATTATTAGAATATAATTTTTTAACAATTGTAGAATTGAATTTTGTACTACTTAGAATCATTTAAGAATTTTAACACTTTGCTAACCGGTGACGAGTTAACTCGTCTTTTCATATCCAAACGTTGTTGACCGGTGACGAGTTAACTCGTCATTGCACTTGTATTATCTGTTTCAATTTCTAACACCGAGGGCGATATAGAACATTGCAAAAACTTGGATTATCGTGTTTAGTCTTGTCCGCTCTATAACAGAAAAATTACTTTTCCTAGTATTTACATTTTAATTAGAATTTTAGTAAAATTTCAAAAATTTCAACCATGACGGAACGTATCGTCGAAGAACTTTTTGATGTTCCAATTCAACAAAATTCATTGGAGTTTTTTTTAGAACTTTTTACTTTCATATTCAATTACAAAAAAGTAGCCGGTGACATGACATAGTTTCTGTGTAAAATTGCCGGTCACCAAGTTGTTAAGAAAGCTATTTTACTTTTGAGCGACAATGGTCTTTTATCGAAGAGTATCAATTCTCCCAAAAAATGAAATCTAAGCTTGCAAATTCCAAGTTATCATGTGAGAACATTATTATTTTTAAGTCATTATTTGTCTTAATTAATTTGAGTCATAAACTAGTTAAACCGGCTCTAAAGAATTTTTACTAAACTCATATGACGACTACTGTTGGAAAAACTACACTGATATTAATCATTATGAAACTACACATTTTTTGTTACTACATTAATACACATTCTACTAAAAAATAATAATATAAGACCTAAAAAATGAAGTATCGAATAACTACGTCCATAAATGATAGAAGAGATATATAAAGTCATTTCAGACTTTTCTACACGCCTGTAGGCCCACAGTACAAGCCATAAAACTAAATGACCGGACCGCCGCAGCAGCAATACTGACAGGAATTGTGGTTGAGTCCTAAGAAATATCACCGGCGACGGTACAACCCTTCCCGTTGGAAATACTTCTCGTCATCGATGGGAAAAGCTTAACCCCCACATATTAGTGTACCCTCCAATGTGGCGAGATCCAACAACCATACCGGAAGCCTTTCATCCCCATTTCGAGGTGCCCCTGGGGAGGATAAGAGACATATAAAGGTGATATTTTTCCCTAAATAATAAAAACCCTGTAAACATTTATTCAATTTTTAAAATTTATTTTATATCTCGAAAATGAATTAATCACATTTTTGTATAGATGTGCATTAATTTGATTATCGATTAATTTACTATTTGAGTAACGAACAGAGTTTTTTAACAAATCAGTCTCATTAAACGATCCCATAAATTTTTTTTCTTATGGTTCAATGTTTAGCTTATTATCAATAATTATTCGCTTATTATTTCATGCCTTAAGCCGAATGTCTTTGATATTTTAAGATAACAAAGTTTACAAGAAAAAAAATCATTGCAAACAATTAAGAAACGAATAGAAGAAAGTCAATAATTTCTTATTCAGGAAAAAAGTAAGTATATCAAAATAGAGGAAAAGTATTGTCGAAATTCTGTAATAATCCTGTAGATTTTTAAGAAATTTAGAACATCAACATTTTGAAAACTTCTTCCAAATTGATTAAAGGAACTTTTTTAACGATGATTATCCAAAATATTTGCAGACAAGTCTTTTTTTTTACGACGAAAGCTGATTCTTATCATTTTACTTACAAAAGTAACATGTGAGAGCAATGTTCCGATAGCAAATATTGATCTATCATTACAAAATACGAATCCACGATTCAGTTTCTCAGAACAACCTCTGCTTACTCGATGGGCATTAATATCGGCGGTACTATAATCCCCTTCCGCTACATACCTTAGTGATAGAATGTCGAATTCGGATTAGAAGGTTGTAAGTTCAAACTCCAAATTTACCAAAAAGTTCCTGCATGCAAGTATTTGGTGGAATTTAAACCAAATTTAGATTAACCGAAGTTAGAATTTTTTTGTATAGTTTAGCTATATTACAGTCCCGTGGTAAAGCAACACTATTTGGAACTATTTTGGGACGGACGTAATTTTGAACCTTGGTCACAAGACGAGGACGACACCTGAGCTACCACCCTCTTCACACCATACCATACTAGTGGCAGGACGTCATTGGCTATGACGGATTTAGCATGCAACTGACTCTCTTACATGCCGGTTCTTCGGTGAAATCGCGGCTCGGACCTGAAATCCCACGGTTCACGAGCCGGGACCTAACCACCAGGTCACCGCCCTATGACTTGAGGACAGACTGCCAGATTCTAGAAAAGAAAGTTCTAAATAGGGAATAACCTTCAAGCATTCTTATTACAATCAACAGTAGGTCTATTTGGAAATACCACTAGTGGCAAGAAGTCAATATGTCAAATTAGAATATTTCTCAGATTCTTTTTTTTCAATCAAAATAAATTAGATGAGATGAGTTGATGTCGGTGTATTTTATTTCGTAAAACATTTCTCTGTAGTTCTCCACTAAAAATTACGAAACTTCTTTGATATATATTATTTACTAATAAATGACACATAACAATATTTTACCTCCACCATATAAGTCACTGGCTCTAATTTTGAGAAACTTGCAGTTTTTATTCCATAACTGTCAGCCATTTTTTAAATGACACCTGCTCTCCGCCATTATGCAAATCTGTTCCAAGAAAAATTCCGGCTAAATGGGAGCATTAAAAACATATTAAGGAATGGCATTTTTAGGCTTCACATCCAGTTTTAATCGTGCCTGAGTTGCTCTACTTGCAGGAGCAATATCGTTAATTTCACTCGCATGTGGAACTTCGCTTAAAACTGCACTAATGCTGGTTCTTATGAGAGCAAGAGCAACAGTTTCGACTTGAGGATTTAATTCATGTTGCTTTTATGTCCATCCACTTAGCTTTTATTTATGAGTTGGTCTTTTTTCTGACTTTAAGAGATCACGTTTTATAAGTCATTATTCTAAATTTATTTTTTGTATATGCATATTAAATTCAGAACGCTGCTGTGTATTGCGCAGAACATATAAATTACCTTTTAAGTGACCAACTTGCTCGTTAAAAAATTAAATTATGGAATAAAAATAAGATGGAAGACTAATATACAGTTCCCCTACCACTCTTAATTAATATTCTTATCTTAGAACGACAATAACAGGTTGTAGGCCTACGACAGCAAAGGATAATATCAAATTCTAATTTATGTCTTCCACCACATCCAATTTTTTTCTTATGTTTTCGAAAAACATTTCTTTATTTGTTTCTGTCTGGCTGTAGATTTTTGGTGATTTGCGTTCTATCTGGAAAATCACAGTATGTTTCATTTATTGAATATTTTATTCTGTCAAGCTTCAATCTTTACTTCAAAAGGCAATTTGTGTAAACTGGAAGTTGGTTAAAAATAAAATGAATAGATTTTCTGAACTTCGATCGAGGAAAAGGATTGAAGGAGGAAAGGGATAAAATTCGGTAAAACCCAAAATTAACCAACCGAAATTGAAACCTTGAATTTAAATAATCGATTATTTAAGTACAGGGTGGCCATGATTAAACTGACAGTGCTCTCAGTGTTCTGCAGCGCGATCTATTTGTGAGAATGACGCTACATTTTGCAGGAAGATTAAACAAGACGGGGGACGAAGGATTCCACGAAAAAATTTAGTTCCAAAAGTAGCCACTGGAGGAATATGTGGCACTGTGTAATAGAAAATGGAGTGTTAACAAATGCAAATCAATACGGAAATAAAATTACCTTTTATTTAGCACATTCAAAACATGTTCAATGTGGCTGCCGTGTTTGAGGACCACATATTGCATTCTGTGCACAGTATTCACAACAGCAGAAAGTAATATGTCTGCAGGGATCTCCCGTACATTACGTGATGTGTTATCCTTCAAAATAGCCAGGTCCTGTACAACTCCTTGATAGACCTTGGACTTAAGGTAACCTCATAGTCAGAAGTCGCATGGGGTAAGAACTGGGGACTGAGGTGGCCATGCAGTTGGAAAGCAGTGGCTAATGACTCTTTCTGTTGTGAATTTCTGTCGTAGCAGCTGTTGAACCCGTAAAGCAACGTGTGGAGGATTTCCATCTTGCATGAAAATGATTTCCCCCAGGCATTGTCTTTCCTAAAGTGCCGGAATGACAAAGCTGTTCAACATGTGGCGATATTTCTCTCCGGTAATAGAACAGATTACCGGTCCTGTCGTGGTAATGTTCTCATGAAAGAATGGACCTACGATAAATTCCGCTGTGAACCCACACCAAACAGTTACCTTTGGTGAATGTAAGGGAATTGCTGTGATTGAATGTGGTGATGTGTCATCCCAAATTCGGCAGTTCTGGGTATTCACAGTTCATTTCAAATTTGAATGAAGAACTTTTTCTTTTGCCCAGCGTTCTCTGATAGCCAGTAAGTGAAATTGCAGATAAAGAGACTTTATCGGTGTTTATGTAAATTTTTCGCTTTTTTTAAGTGTTGCCATATTGCACTTGAATTAAATCAGCAAATGTGCAAAATAAAAGGTAATTTTATTCGTACGATAATTTAACCTTTTGATTTTAGCATTTTTACAGAGCTCCTCTAGCAATAATTAAACAAAAAAAAAGGAGGAATCAGATCAGGAAATAAGAGAACAATTTAGAATCAAGTTAATATGGGTTAAATTAAGATAAAAATAAGGTAATTAATCAGCATTTAATTGAGATTAAGAGATGTTATTACACACACGCACGCGCGCTTTTGATACATCAATTTTTCGCTTTTAGGGTTATTAGGAAAGCATGCAGAGGGTTGTCTCATTTGGCAATTTATCGTCAAAAATCATTTAAAAATAGAAATTTAATTTGTAATTCAAAAGTTTTAGTCAATGGCAACGTAGTTATATTTTTTTGTTGCTAAAATGTTTCTATCATGTGAGAACATGATGGTATTTTAACTGTTAACTGAGTGAAACTCCAATTTGTTTTTTTGTGCGTGTGTTTTATTGTTTATTGACAAGATTTTTTAAATATTAACATCTGGAAACCGGGGATAAAAGCCATTGTAGCTATAAATCCCAACACCTTATATCTTTCATATTCATACATGATGGTGTATTATTTTAAGGTTTTTGAAACCACAAAATGAACAGACGATTTATGGATTTTGGGGCATCATTTATATTCTTTTAGGGTTATTAGAAAATTGTAAAGATGTTTGTCACATTTGGTGATTTATCACCAACAAAAAGTTAAAACCTGGTACGAAAGTCCACCATGTACCCGATTTTCGATACATAGACGCATGCGTATTCTGATAGTCACCTGATTATGTCATACCTGTACAAATTGGTTAATGACTTAAATTAATTAAGACAAACAATGGCTTGAAAATAATAATGTTCTCACATGATAACTTGAAGTTTGAGATAGCAAATTTCCATTTTATTTCTTAGTTATTTAGTTATTTTTAACACTCACTCTAGAAAACTGATAACTTAAGCATTTTTAATGCCCCGAATTAATGTTGACAGCATTATTTTAAAGATACCTAAGATTTCCTTTTGATATATGGGTTATATTTATTACTTAATCATGGAAGAAATGGGAATTTTCTAAATTGATATGGCAAATTTATGAGATTAAATTTTAACCTAAGCGAATATGAATTTTATGAAAAGATCCTCTAAAAGGTTATCTGAATTTAAACATATAGTATATTTTTGATTTAATTCTTAATGTAATAATGTATGTAATATTGCGTAATTATTAACAACTATTTAAAATGGAATTTTCCAATTATATGCAAAATATAGCTATGCTTGAATAAATAATTTTTGTGGAATAGGATATACTGGCATATAATGAAATGCCAACGAAGAAATTGCGAAAATACTCTTGGTGTGATAATATTTTTGGTTTCGCAAACATTTTCAAAACCAAGAGTGAAAGATGTAATTGAATAAAAAAATAGGTTCAATATTTCAAGGAATTAAATATATAGTTATACATGAATACTGAAAAATTGAATAAAATTAGAAAGTTAGTCTCACATAACTAAAATTTATGGCACAAAAAAGTGGATTTTTAAATTTTAAGAAAGCGTAAAAATAATTTCTGAGTAGTAACATATTCTTATTTTTATAACAGAAAAAACTGAAATAATTTTATTAAATTTCATCATTTTTAGAGAGTAATTTTTACAACTAAATTTTGGTAAAAAAAAAGTGCCGTGATTAGAAATTCGGAAAATTATTTTTAAAAATTCTGTAATTATTTCTACTCCTGATGTACTGAAGACATGGAAAAATAAATAAATTCACAGCTTAATTTTAGACAGGAAGAGCGCAGTGATTAGAATTTTAGAAAATAATTTTAAAAACTCGATTTATGACAGCAAAAGAATTTAAATTTAAAATAATTATTAAAAACTTTTATTGATGGAATTCTAACTAAAATTGTTTTAAATGGAATTTTCGTTATCAAAAATGATTAAAAATGTAAAAAGAAAATACCCTAACAGATTTTCTCTGTGTTTTTTGACGTTTCCAATATATTTATGTTTCCAATATAAAATTTTAATCAAAATTAAGTCTTTTAGACTTGTTTATGTTAATTCCATTGGCTTGTAGTTCAATTAAATGAAAAAGCATGAATACTCTATTGAAAAGGGACTTAACAAATAATACGATAATAATTGCAGATAGTAATTCCCTGAAATCCCGTGCCCTAAGGGAGTTTAACAATCTAAAATCCACTTTAATTACTTTTATTAACTAAAAAGTAATGAGATTTTCTTCAAGTGCTTACTTTATTCCTTACCGTATGTATAGATATTCTGAAGAAAAACAAAAGTTAGCACTTGAAAATTAGAAATAGAAATTTGTGATTATCTAGAGGTTATTTTAAACGAGATTTCCTAGAATTGAAGTAAAAAAAATCTGCCTTTTTGGGCGTGTTGTTAATCAATAAATCAAAGATAAAATATGAAGAAGAAATACTGGATGTCATTATAATTGATAAAAAGACAAGCTCTATTGCTTTGGCTTTTTTTATTTAATTATTGACTACTTTAATGTTTAAACTTTAACAATATGAAAAAATGAAATATCTTTCACCTTTTTTAAAAAAGACATTTTTTTTATTTTATTTGTGTAACAAATTGATTTTTAGACAGAATTTTATGTATAAATTGGTGTCTAGACATTAAAATACATAGTTATTAAGCTTTTTGGTATTAAAATATAATGTGTATTTCACAAGCGCTTATTAACTGCTGGATTTAATCTTCGGGTGATAATCTTTTGCAATGCAGTTAATTTTTCTGAAGAAATTTCTAAAAGATTACTAAAGATAACAAAAATGCCGGCCTAATAAATTTTTCAGAAATTTATTCAGGCCTAAAATTTAAATATTGCGTACAAATATTTGATTATCTTTGAAATAACTCGTTTTGAACTTTATATATACATTTCTTCCCAACTTTAAAATATGCATTTAATTATTAACTGTAATAGTTTAGCAGTTGTATTTAAGCTTAAAAATTAATAAGCGTTGAATATTGTTTTTAAAATTTCAATATAATACCGATGAAACATGTTTCGGGAAAAAATTAAAAGAGATTCGAACATCCAATCCAAAAATTGAAGCACGATGATGTTTCAGGTGCAATTCGTCTAACTATTTTAATTTTAAAATTAGCTATTAATTATATAATATTGGTAATATGAATACAAAATTCTATGTAACATTGTTGCAGTATTTTAAACTTCACACTTTATAAATGATTATAAACATACTCCATAAAATAATGTCAAATTTTATTGGAAAATAAACTTTGAAATATTATTAAAACCATATAAAAATTCTACGCATATGACATTTGTATCACAGAAAAACTTACGAATTGAATTTTTAATTAGGGCAAAAATGGATTTTGTACAGTTATAATTTTTCGCAATTATTGAAAAAGGAGAAAATTTTAATTAATTTTAATCATATATTATCATGTAAGAACATGATGTTATTTTGGGAATGAGGTAGACAAAAATCCGTAGGCGAAAAATTGAAATTTTATTATCTGCACGAGCTACTCAAAAAATCAGCTTTTAATAACGTGATGCCATCGGACAAAAGCTCTGATTTAAAAAATAAGTTAATGACTACAGCCTATAAAACCTAGAAATATGTCAAATTGAGCACGTAATTATATGAAAATGAAATAAATAAGAAATGGGATATTTTTTTAAACAATAAATGCGAGACAAAGTCTTTTGGATCGTTTGCAATACTAAAGTGACTCATTTAATGAAACAATTCAAATGAATAAAAATATAATTTAACTCGCACGAGCACGTGCTGTTTGGCCGTTCAAGAAATGGCGTTCTGACGTGATACATTGAAATATGCATAGCAAATTTCATTTTAATCTTTTTTTATTATTTTGTATGCATAGAATAGTGTGTGGTGTTTGGCCGTTCAAGAAATGGCGTTCTGACATAATACATTAAAATATCCATAGCAGGTTTTATTTTAATCTTTTTATTTAATTATAGTTTTGAAAAAAGCTTTTTTCTAAGAGAGTACTTAGGATTTTTCTTAATACCCAAAAAATCAATGTATTTAATTTTTACACTTATAGCGAGGGTCTTTATGGTTGGGTTATTTGTTTCGCATATACAACAAATTATAAATAGAATGCCCATTTATAAATCTTATCATTTTTAAATCAATGACAAGTCCCAAAACTTTGCCACAAGAAAACAATGGCTATGAAAAAATCCATTACAGTGCAATTTGTGGCGATTAATCTTAAGAATTTGATAATTATATTAAAACCAAAATTTGATACAGAACCACAATGATAGTCATAAATGCGCATCAAACTTAATATATTTATATCATTCCGTTTTTGAGTTATGGCGTTTAATTTCATACGAGACGGCGTCTTGGCACAGAGGTAGCGCGTCTTCCTATACAATGCAAATGATTAAAAAAATATTCAGCATCCACTGAATAAACCTCATTAGACGTAAATATTAAGTTCTTCCGAGGTCTAAATTTGCACAGCATACTCCAATAAGATGAAAAAGAAATGGGCTTCCTCTTACGAAGACTTTCTTTAAAATGTCAACGGTTATGAGAAAAGATTGTCATTTGCCCGGCTAACAAGAAGGTTACTGAAAAGAGCTATTCCTCTCATGTCTCCTGGACACTTTTCCTGGTAAATGGGGTTGGGTGAATGTTGAAGATGAGCAACATTTTTACCAGGTCATTATGAAAATAGAGGAATGATATTAGAGAAGCTGCTTTAATGCCATAATGGCTGATTACGATTCGATAATTTTTAATGTCCTTGTAGTTTTTGTCCGATAATTTTTAATGTTCTTGTAATTCCTGTGCAAAAAGTTTTCAATATCTCTCCTGGAGACTTTTCCTGGTAAATGTGATTCGGTAAATGTTGAACATGAGTATTGTTTTTACAAGAACACTTTGTAAATACAGAAATGGTATTAGAGAAGCTGCTTTAATGCCATAATGGCTGATTACGATTCGATAATTTTTAATGCCCTCGTAGCTTTTGTCCGATAATTTTCAATGTTCTTGTAATTCCTGTCAAAAAATGTTTCAATACCCTGTTGTAGAGTTTTAAACAACAATCTAATTTTTTCCTAGTATCTAGATGCTTTTGTTAACATCCCCTTTCGTTTTAATAGCATTAAACTAAAAATGATTTAAGAGTGGAAAATACTTTAACAAATTTTTGGTGCATTTATGTTCGACTGCCTTTAATTGGCAATAAATGGATATTTTAATTTCATAAAAGATATTTTCATCAAAGTTCATTATTTCGTCCCAAGAAGAAACATAAAAAGAACTACTCTAGAGTTTAAGGTCTTATTCTTTTTTTGTAGCATACCCACATGAATAGGCCAATAAAAGTAATATTTTTCCAAAAAATCTTCCATTGCATTTTCAACTGTCATCCTCACATTGTCATAAAAATCATCGTCCATTCTGTCCCACAATGGGCAATACCATCTTTATACATTGCCAATATTCCATCGTTTTTGTTCCAATATCTTTTCTGCAGTTCAAGCACAGATCTTCCCTTCAGGAGGGCCGGGTCCATTGCTGACTGTGCCACCTGTCGGTCCATTCATCTCGGTTTGAGACCGGACCGTCCGAACGGACTGGGAACACGAAAAAGGCGGTTTATCCGGCACTGCGGGGTCCTGAAGCTCTTTTGTCCGGCTGGATTTCTCAATTTATGTTGCGCATAAATACTGGAACAGCGCCCACTGCCGGGGATAGATGCGGACACGAAAAGTGCGTTTCATTAGATTAGAGGACATTTCGAACCCATGCTTGGGTTGCGAGGACTAGAAAGGGATTCTTGTAAGTCTTCGGTATTCATTTGTCAGGAACTACTGATGCTAGAGGAAGATTTTTATATCTAATCTGTATGCCCATAATTTGTCTTTCTGATTGGCGTTACATCGGACACAGGTGAAATTCGTTAGATTCAGTTACACGATGATCAACAATTATTAATACATAACCGCGCGTTTGGAAGATTACCAGATATTTCTTGTTAGTGACAGCTCTTTGAAAGAATAGGTTTTTCTTAACCCCTTAACAGGTTTGCCCGTACGCGCATCGATTTATAGAATTTTGATAGTTGTAAACAAAAAATAAATCACTCATGACAATTATAATTCAATAGTAAAACGACTTCGAATACGTAGATAAGCCAAGTATTCCATGGATTTCCATTTGAATAAAAATAAGAAAATATTCCCAATATAGAAGGTGCCATCTTATTAGACAGTAAGGAAAATAAACCGATTAAGGGGTTAAGTGATGTTGCTCACTTTATAATCGAGAAATAAATTCTTTTTTTGCCCATGAAGGCTCAATTACTGACATTAATCATTTTTGAATTTTTAACTTTTTAAAATGAATTACTGGATATTACTATTATTCCGCTACCAGATTTGAGCAAAATTTTTTTAGAAGAGATAAAATTGAATAGCATTTTATTAGAAAATTAATTTGACGAATCACAGTTAAGGTGCGTTCATCTATTAATAAATGGATGTGACTTATTAATGGATATTACTTTAGAAAATGGATATTACTTAAGAAAACATTAGAAAGGGTATCCTCCCAAAAGGAAACAATGTATTTCCATTTACAAAGTTTCATTAAATAAGGTAGACCATTGTTTGTTCTAGATAAACGCTAACTTTTGAGATGGTTGAAAAGTTAAAAAATATAAGTTAAAGTTAAAAAGGTATAATTTAAAAGTTTAAAAAATGTAATTATTACTGGCAGGCCAAAATTTGTACACGCACGTCTTTTTGCACTCACTCAAATAAACTCACTGTTCTACAAATAAATGAGATATATTAAAATCGTAAAAATTAATACTAGAAAAATCTTTTAAATACTATTAGCACTACAATTATTTATTTTTTCCTATTTTCAGTTAGATCATAAAAAATCATAAAAAAGGATAATAAAAGATCATAAAAAGGTTTACAGCTGAGTTAAGTAATAAATTGTGCTCAGTTTACAGTAATTTTTATATGGCCGTCATAACTTACAAGTTTTAATTAATTTAATTTAATTATTTTTTAAAAATTTATTTAAGCAATCACGTCATTTCACGTTCCTATTTATAATATTTACATTATTTAATAATATTAAATTATTTTAAAATTCAGAAATGATAAATTTTACAATTTATGCTCTTTTGGAATTTAAAATTTACATGCAAATAAGCATTCCTTAAATTTCGATATAAATATTCATTATATAGAAGTTAGAAAATTGGAATATTTAAGATTATCTCAGAAAAATAAAGATTTAAAAAAAATACAACTTTTCTTTGCAACCGTTTGAGTGACATTAAGCTTTCCAATAGAAATTTTGGTGGTTTATATTGTACATAATATCAGCGTCAAAATAATTGCAGAAGAATACTAAAAGCGTCTTTCAATTTTTCATCATTCTTCTAGAAAATTTATTAACAGAATTATTTAGAAATTGCGAATCCTCTCCCTAAGGGTGGAGGAGGCCTACTAGTGATGCAGAAATTAATATTTTTGCGTAATTATTTTCGTACAAGCACATAAATACTCAGTTGAAAATTCATCATTTTAAACGCGACAGAGCATAAAATTTTCAAACGTAGTTCTCATCAACTTATAGCATTCATGGACTCTATGGACCGTAACTATCAGGTCACGATTAGGGTCTAGAATTTTATGACTTGAACACACTTCAGGGTGAAGCAAATCTTTTTTACGCCCAAAAAGGCAATTTGGGCAGACGAACATAATTTTAATCGAGATTGAATATTATTCCATCCTAATGATCTTTTTCCAAGTGAATATAAAACCTTTTCTCGGTGCATAAATCTCCTTATTAGTAACAGTTTCCTACAAATTTGTGATGTATTTTCAGAAACTTTTTAATTAATTTTATCCTGTCTAGCCGTACATTGAACGGCGATACATATATTCAATTGATTTTTAATGATATAATGCCTGAACTCTTTGGCCTTTGACAGTGGGTAATAGATTAAATGGGATATTAGTTTGATTAATTAACGCCTCATTTAAAGCATTCGTTGACTAGTTTAGAATGAAACTTTTAACTCCGAACGTTGGCCAGATGATAAAAACAACACCTGCACTAAACTCAGGATAAAAACCGTCCTCGTGATTAAAATGTGAAAAATAATTAAAATAAAAAATTATAATTTTTTAATTATAATTAATAAAAAATATAATTTTTAATTACATTTATTTATTCTTAAAATCGTTCTCATATATAATTGTCAATTATTGTCTTTTGATTGCTTGATTTTTGTCGCCATACATAAGAAAGTTTCATTAAATAATCTAAACTAATTTTTTTGGTCATTTTGATGCAGCAATATACACTTTATTAAGTTATTTTATCCTCCGAGAGAGGCATCTGAAAATGAAGATGAGATACTACCTGCATGGTGGTTAGATCTTGCCACCTCGAGTGTAAACTAATAGGTGAGGGTTGGTTTCTCCTTCAATGACAGGACGTACTTCCTACGGGAAAGGTTGTACCATGGTCGGTGATGGCCATTAGAACTCAACCACAGTTGCCTCCAGTGTTGCTGTGACGGTGGTCTGGTCATTAAGCCTTAGTGGTTTAAATCCGTAAGCCTTCGCGGCGGGTCAGAGAATCAATGTATGACTTATTAAGCTATTTCTGTGACAGAATCTATTTGGAAGCTCCAGTATGATCGATTATTAACTTCTCTTCAATTCCACACACTTGATAAAACGATGAAAACTATTCTTCAGCTCTTATCCTTCTCTTCACTGTTTTACGATAATACAACCGTGTTTCATCCAAAACAATATTCAATATATCCTTTAATGCCTTCAGTTGCTACATGATAAATTTCTCTTCAAGGCCAAAGTGATTTGAACGAGAATATGGCCACATTTTCTTCACTTCACTCCCACTCTTTCTGTCAATAAATCTCTAAATTTTAAAGTTATATGAGTCATCAAATTCGGATAATTCAACACTAGATTATCAATCTCATGCTAGCCATAAACATAAGACAAAAGTACCAGCTGGCGGTAATGGATATTTTATACGTCATCAAAGGCATTACTCTGGATTATAAGAAAGCTATTAAGGTCTTAACTTTTGAAAAGATCTTTGAAGATCTAGATGGTCGAAGGAAGAGGGGGGGGGGAGAGGATATAAAAGTATTTGGAACTGAATTAATTTAGTCAGGTTTTTCAGCTGCTAGATGTTAGATTTTGTCTTGGAAGTTAAAACTTTAAGCCCTGCTTAGACCATGGATATGACACCTAAGTGGGGAATATCTTATGTGATTATAACAATCCTGAGGTATACAACTTGTATATGCTTTTGGTGGTTCAAAGTGAAATTAGGTATTAAAAATACAGTCTTTTATCTGGCTTTGATTCCCTTTTTGAACCAATTGGAGTGGTCTTCCAATTGGAGTGATTTTCGTATACTCTCCATTAAAGGTTTTGTCCCTCCCATTCCAAGTGTAATTGGGGACCTTGGGGGAAACTACGAATACCTGCAAGACATTGGGGGAAAATAGTTAGGCAATATAGATCTTTGACCCCTGAAGCTAACCTTTTCACTGAATCTATGCAAGATTAATTATTTTGGACACCTTTTTGCCAGCCAACTAACACCGAAATTGAAACGGAACTATAATTGAAGTCACAGAATAGCGCGTCGAATTTCATTGATTTAAGGCATTGCCTTTATGAATTATATATTTTACATACTTGTAAAATTAATTTACATATTGACAGATAGTTTGTCACCTGACAGATTTTATTAAAAATATCTTTAAAATCTATCATTTAATTGCTAAGATATGTATCGAATTTTATCTACCTAGATCTTTAGATTTGTTTAGTTATTGAGCTCATTTTGATTCATACAGCTAGCCAGAAAAATTTCTTTTGAATGCATTTTTCGTTATTTAGACAGAAATCTGCAAGTCTGCTGGTAAATCTATGTACATAATTCCTAATTATAAGTGTTTTTGAGTTTTAATATTCACATATTAGCAGACTTATACATTATGTCTAAGGAAATCTGCAAGTCTGCTGGGAAATCTGCAAGTCTGAAAGGAATCTGCAAGTCTGCTGGTAAATCTATGTACATAATTCCTAATTATAAGTGTTTTTGAGTTTTAATATTCACATATTAGCAGACTTATACATTATGTCTAAGATAGACAATAGACATTAGAGACAGATAGACAATAAACATTACATCAAAAATGTGCGTGTTTTTAGATTAAGAGAGGTCTGCACAGATTCGTCAAAATCTCGAGTTCAAATTGCTTAAAGATTGTAAAACTTCTTCTATACGCCATGTATGAGAAAGTAAAAAAGAAAAGGAATAGTTTCTAGGACATTAAAACTGTGGTTGATTTGGTTTAAAATAATTGAAAGGTATTTAATTTGTATCTAAATATGACTACTTACACAATATGTGTTCTAAAATATTTTTAAATTTTATTGTATTTAAACTTCATCATGTTGAATTTTCGTTTACCACTATTTAGAATATTTACGATCTAATGCTCAGTTTTAATTGATCTTAGAATTCAATATATTAAAGAAATAGGAATGTTGATTATATGTATTTAAATTTATGGTCTTAAATAATTAACTCTACATTGAATTTTAATTATACTCTATACTATGCTTTAATTCTACTTTAATTATACTCTACATTGAAACTTTTTTTAAAATTTGCTCATGGTTGTAGACAATCTTTTTATTGATTTCAAGGTCACTATTAAAAAAATTGAATAAAGTGTAATCGCAGTGATCCAACAAATCCTGAATGAGCCTCCAAATTCGGCTATAATATGTAGTTCGTTCTTGGGAAGAAAAAGTCATAAAATATTATCAGCTTGGCTGGCCTAGGTGCAAATATCAAAATTTATACCTAAGAGAGTAAAATTTAGGATGTTTTTTGCCTGTTCTGAAATGTATAAAAATTAAACTAACGACAATCCGTTGAACAGCAAACTATTGTTTTCGTAATAATTTATTACAAAAGCATGCAGCTTTACAATTTTTACTAGTATTTTTTTAAAGCCTTTGCGGCTAAAAAATGTAATTTGCTGTTAGGATTCCATTTGCATAGTTGCGACTAATTTCGGATGAAAACACTAATCTCGAATCCGGAACAAACTCACCGAAAACAAAAAAGAAACGACGAGAAAAGTTGCAAACACGTTTTTTCTTGCTCAGTTCATTGAGGGCCTTAGCACCCAATTAACATGGATCCTTTGAAAGGGGTGTCTGCTCTTCCTCCCTTTCTATGACGGAAGCACATAATGGTTCTGAGGAGGATTCTGAGCCTGAATACACAACTTCATGAATATTAATGATGAACCATTTTCTTTTTTTTCCCTCTGAGTGTACAAACAGGGAAAAAAATCCCCGTGGGTTGTGGTTTGAGGGGACGGGAAAGGATAAAAAATGTTTGGCGAGAACGGTTTGAGAGTAGTGATTCATCATCAGCTGGACGTAGGGTTGATGCCTGGCAGAGCGTCTCTTTCAGGGAACTGTTAGGCTATTATATGGAGTAGACAGTGCGTTTATTTTAAAATGTGATTGAACCGAAATATGCAAATGTTTGTTGTTGGATTTTTTTTTACTATGATGTTTCAAAATTGTGATTTAATTATTTTCTAATTTAATATAAATAAAAAAAGGACATTTAAAATGTCTTTTGTACTATTACCCTAATAATATGGTCTTGAAAGTTTCATTTCATTTTATTTCTTTATATAAGTTATTTTTTGAATTCCACTTATTAGACTCCTTTCAAAAAGAAATAATATCTGCGCGAGTGAGTTTCTATGATACTTAATAGAATTTTCATATTATTTTCTTTTTAAGAGAAAAAATTAATAAAAATTTGCATTGGAATAAGTAGATTTTTTTTCTATTTTTGAATATATTATTTTTTATCGTAATCGTTGCTGTTAGTTTTAAAAGATTTCCGAAAATACTAACCTAGTTGGTTCTAAAAAGGCTGGTAATTTTGGAAAGGTTTTCTGTATAGAAATTTATGTGACACGAGAGGTATTTTTGTATTTTTCATAATATTTTTACCTTTTATGGCAATTTCTATGATAAATAACAGTTTTAGTCTTAATTGTTGCTGTTGGTGTTAAAATGGTTATTACAATACTAACTTAGTTTTTTCTAAAAATGTTGGCAATTTTGAAATTTTTTTCTGGATAGAAATTTATATGACACTAGAAGTATTTTTATATTTTTCATAACATTTTTACTTTTTATGGTAGTCACAAAAATTATGATAATAAAAACCTCAAAGTTTAACATGCAGTCACTGTCAAATATGATCATATACATTAAAAGGTTTTTTTTAAAAAAAATCTAAAAATAAACGAGCTCCTTTTCAGCAGTAAATACACGATGAAACACTCTAACTTGACAACAAAAAAACCCCTTTATTCAACAAAATAATTAGACAGACAAGGAAACATAGAAAAAGTACAAACAAGAACAGCTTTAATTTTTTTTTGCATTTTAATTAGAATAAAGCTTGTTACCTAAAGAACTGACTATTTCTTAAGGGCTATTATTTAAACCTGATATTTTATATTTATACATTGTTGTTCGTAATTAAATGAATTATAGAATTTAAAGCCATGAATTTGATTCACACTGATTTTTAATATGAATTAACTGTAGAATAATTATTTTACTGCAGTTAATATAACTATTATAAATGATTATCTAGATATAAACACATGTCTTTATGTAAACGAATCTTGCTATATGAAAAGCATTCTTTCAGAAATTCTCAGTGTGCTAAATATTAATTCTACTTAAAGAGAAATTTTTTGCAAAAATTATCATATCTGCAGCTGATGTATAGAATTTACTAAGCAAAATTTGTGACTTAATTTTAATGCAGCTGACAGGCTTGTATTATTATTAAGGTTGATTCTTCGTAGATTTGCTGGGAAATATTAACGTGTATTCAACTGATGTTTAAATGTTTTTTCTAAAAATTATTGGAAGGATTATTTTTTATTTTTATTGCTTCCAAATTTAAGTATATTTGATTTATTTTATTTCCTTTTAAATTCTGTATATAATAATCGCATTGTAAAAAAAAGAATTATTCTTTTTTTAATTAGATCTACACCGAAAGAGACAAAAAATGAAGTACGATTATTAGATTTGTGGACATGTTTTAGCTTTGAAAAACTTAATACTTCGCATAACATTAAAATACATATGATAAAGAATTAAATTAAGCTTAATATAATTTACTGGACCCATAAAACGTTGCTTTAATCTTCAGGATTTTTCTTTGAAAATAATTTATATATTGTTTTTATCTTCGATTGAAAAAAAGATAGAAAGTAGTTTCCCTTAGAAATATTTTAAAAGAAAAATTCTATTGTAAGGGAAGTTTGATGCGAGAAAACTATATTTTGGTGAAAAAAAGACACACAAACAATGACTTTCTGTTTCTATTCCAGAAAATGTTGAAACAATGTTGATGGTCAGGATATCCAATACCTTCTTCTTCTTGTGAACAGCCGACCACCCCACCACCAAATTTTTTTAGTTGGATAATAGGTTGATGAAAGTATATTGGTCCATATTCTATAGCATTCTGCGTTTTTAGAAGTTTAGTATGTTTATTTTTAATATAGATTTTTATTATATCATATTATTGTTGTTCACTATATAGTATCAGTACGATTCTGTCAAAAAATATTTGAACTCATTTTCAAACGTCGCATTTAAATATTGATTTTTTAACAGTGTGGAGTCAGAGAGTGAAAATTATTATAATCCTTTCAAAAAAGTCTTTATAAACATAAATGTGGACAATCTTTTTAAAGAACTCTCTAGTTAAATATACGTTAAAATAAACGAGCAAATGGAATGACTTTGAAAGGGAAAATTTGTGTGAACATCTTTTATTTATTTGCAACAAGGAAGTCATGACCAATATTTCTTCTTTGCTGTATGTTAACTTATACATTGTAAAATAAATTCCGATTGTTCATTTATAATAAATAATATAGAAAAAATTAAAGTCAATTCCTACTTAGGTCAACAAAGAAAATTTTTATTTTAGTTACTTTTAGTTAAATAATTACAGATAATATAAGTGTGCATATACATATGACAGAATCAAAATCTTAAGTGTTGTGTTGTTGTTACTTGTGGCACTTGCCAAGGACAGCCCCCTTGCTGATACAGCAGCAGATTTAAGTCGAAAGGAGCGTCTCTTGTTACAAGTACCGCCAACTAGGGCCAAGAGTACGACTTAGCTACACACTCATCACATTCACTTGCACAGCCCCTTTTTACAGGGGGGCACAGTCACACATCTCACAGATAGCACACAGAAGAACAACAATACATAAATCGGAACTCCCAGAACTCAAAGTAAATCTCAAGTGGTAAATAGAAAGCGAATTTCCTGGCAATTTTCTATTTCCCATCTCGATACATAGCTCAATCTTAAGGTTAGGTAAGAGAAGTGACCAACAATCGATGACAAAGAAAGGAGAAAAATCGGAATTGAACCTAACGCTTAACATTTTTTCAATTTATTTTTTTGAAAAAAAAAACCTACATTTTAACCACTAAGTTATAACTGTTAATTCACTCTTGAAAATCATTCGTTTAAAACGTATATTTAAAGCAAAAATGTTCAAAAATTTATAAAAACAATTATTGATTTTAATAAGAATTGAACTCGCATTCTTCCCCTTGACATAAAAAAATACTGAAATCCTTACATTTTACCGATTGAGCTACTGCCTGTTGATTTCGATTTCCATTACAAACAGCTAAAACTCTATTTAAAGTACTAAAAACTAATTAAATTTCATTAGGGAATTATATTTTATAAAAACATGTATTAACATCTAGTGTCATCCACTACAAGTTTAAAAAAAGGTATTGCTACTCGAGTGGATGAATAAAAGAAGTATTTTATAAATTATTGAAAATTTGAACAAGGTAATAAAATATATATAAGGTGAGAGGGAACTAATAGCAGGAATTGAAAAAAAAGAAGACGAAGTCTCTCATTTGAATCATTGAGGGAAGAAACACTGCGCATCTATTTATACTATTCTCTGCTCAGAAACTTTGCATTCTGTTGGACCAGAAGACGAATATCTGAAGCTCGGAAAATATAGAGCCAATAAATTTACTTATTCAGTTTCAAAGTTTAAATTCCGATTCAGATACTCTAAATAAAAATTTTGAGTTATTCACTGGAATGTTTAAGGCAATTTTTATTTTTTTATTTGTTAAAGTACTAAAAACTAATTGATGATGATGTCGTGTCCGCTTTTTACCGCGGAAAGAGGGGTGCAGTAGCTTCTGAGGGTATGAACCCCTGAGCACCCGAGGGCAGAAGTCTGACTTCTAGCTCATATGAAGATGAAACACACACACACATACGCTTGCACAGCCCCTTTCTACAGGGGGGCACATTCACCCATCTCACAGATAGCACACAAAGAAACAACCATGCCCGAACCGGGGCTCGAACCCGGGACCTGCAGAACACGAGGCAGACATGCTACCTCTGTGCCAGCAAGCCGGCCACTAAAAACTAATTAAATTTCATTAATGAATTAATATTAAAAAAACTATATAAACATCAAGTGTCATCCACTACAAGTTTATTTGAACTCGAATGGATGAATAAAAAGTATTTTATTAACGAGTGGAAATTCGAGCAAGATATATCAATGTATATTTGGAGAGTGTGAACTAATAGGGGGCATTTAAAAAGAAAAGACAACTGATCATCTTTCGTTTTTAAATAACTGACATTACAAACAAGCAAATTTATATTTTCTGCAATGACTACAAAACAAGTTCTGACTATCGGAAAATGGATATATGTGAAAGAAAGAAAGATAGATATCTGTAGAGAAAAAGGGACAGAGAGAGAAAAAGGAGAAAAAAAATTCTCCCCCTCCCAACTGACACAAACCAGAAGTTTTTCTTCCCTAATGGTCCCCAGCCCTGGGGCAGGGTCATCGAATTTAATTGGGGGAAGGGACGAAAGATTTCGCCTGACAGTCCGCTGGACTAATTCAGTTTCGGGGTTTAAAGTCCGGCTTAAAATTCTAATGCATTGACATTGTCATGGTAAACTGCTGGAGTGTTTTCTCTCAGCTCGTTGCTTGTTTTTATTTCAGAAAGTTTAACAATGTTGAAGTTGAGTCACTGTAGCTTATTTTTTTTTAAAAAAAGGGAAGAATGACTAAGACGTGATGAGAAAAGGGTGCTTTAAATTGTTTCAGGATTAAAGAAAATAGAGAAGAAAAAGGCAAGTAGAGACTGTTAACGCTTGATGGAATTTCTATTATCCAGTTTTTAAAAAAAGATAGTCAAATATTTTTGAGTTATTTAAAAGGAAAGAGGAAATAAAATAGTTTTTAAGTCGAGGATAAAATAAATCATATTTATTACTACATAATTCGTGAGCTTTTATTTAGTTCCTGCACAAATTTAGACTATTTAATAACTTGTTTACAACATATCTGTCTGGTACTAAAATATGAGAATTTATTCTTTATCTATATACAGTGTGGCCGTAATTAAACTGACAGGACTCACAGTGTTCTGTAGTGCGATCTATTTGCGAGAATGACGCCATATTTTGTAGCAAGATTAATCAAGAAGGGGGACAAAAAATTCTGCAAAAAAAGTTCCAAGAGTCACCACGAAGGGAATATGTGGCGCTGTGTAATAGAAATTAGATTGTTAACAAATGCAAATCAATACGGAAACAAAATTACCTTTTATTTTGCACATTCAAATCATGTTCAATGGGGCTGTCGTGTTTGTGGACCACATATTGCATTCTGTGCACAGTATTCACAACAGCAGAGAGTAACATGCCTGTAGGAATCTCCCGTGAAGTCTGTGATATGTTATCATTCAACTTAGCCAGGTCCTGGACAACTCCTTGATAGACCTTGGACTTAAGGTAACCTCATAGCCCGAAGTCTCATGGGGTAAGATCAGGGGACCGAGTTGGCCATTCAGTTAAAAAGCAGTGGCTAATGACTCTTTCTGTTGTGAATTTCTATCGTAGCAGCTGTTGTACCCGTCAAGCAACGTGTGGAGGGGCTCTATCTTGCATGAAAATAATTTCCCCCAGGCATTGTCTTTGCTGAAGTGCCGGAATGACAAAGCTGTTCAATGGCGATATTTATCTCCGGTAACAGAATAGATTACCGGTCCTGTCGTGGTAATGTTCTCATGGAAGAATGGACCTATGATAAATTCCGCTGTGAACCCACACCAAACGGTTACCTTTGGAGAATGTAAGGGAATTGCTGTGATTGCATGTGGTGATGTGTCATCCTGAATTCGGCAGTTCTGGGTATTCACAGTTCCATTCAAATTTGAATAAAGAACTTTTTCTTTTGCTCAGCGTTCTCTGTTACCCAGTAAGTGAAATTGCAGTTAAAGTGACTTTATCAGCGTTTATGCAAATTTTTAGCTTTTTGAAAAATTGTTTCCATATTGCACTTAAACTTAATCAGCAAATGTGCGAAATAAAAGTACATTTTATTTCCGTATTGATTTGCATTAGTTAACACTTTATTTTCTATTACACAGCGCCACATATTCTCTTCGCGGTGACTTTTGGAACTAATTTTTTTTTCGCAGAATCTTTGTTTTTCGTCTTATTGTTTAATCTTCCTACAAAATAGGGCGTTATTCTTGCAAATAGATCGCGCTACAGAACACTGTGAGCACTGTCAGTTAAATTATGGCCACCCTGCACATAAAAAGCTAATGTCCGTTGAACAGAAATTGAGATTCATATCAATTATTGTTGCAGTTAAACTAAACATCATGCGAATTTAAGAATGCGTCAATAATTTAACATTTTTACAGCTGTACTGAATCAAATGCTTCGCTTATCTAAATGATGGAGCTGCAAAATATTATTAGAAGTGTTGTAAAGATAGTTCGATACGGCACCAAAAAAGAACATTCAGAGTAAAGAAGATATAAAAGAAATCAAGAAATAGACTTAAAAAATGTTTAGTTAAGTAAAAAGTAGGCTTACCTGTTAACTAAGTAAACGTAGTTAATATTTACAATTTCTCGCTAAGCATATCGAAAACTTGGCAATACTCCAAAAACCTTCTAAATGTTTGCTATTCTTAGTGTATACCAGAAATACTAACAGAGAATTTTTAAATTTTCAATCAAAAATTACTGGATTATATATGGCGGGAAATCGCACAAAAAGATTTCAATTTTGGTACCTTATTGATCTTAAGATTTAATCGTAATCGCTATGACTTGCCTTTGAAAACTGATACTTTTATCTTTCGAAACAAATATTGTATAAATCTTATAGTCCTTTTTTTATATTAAAACTAAAAGAACTGATCTTTTTAAGGAAATAAATTTCACTTTCGTAAAATTTTTCTTTTAGCTTTAATAATGTTTTTAACTCAATTTGATACACTCTAAGGAAAATGCTTTTATGGGATTCAAACTTTTCATCAAAACAATCAAGCCTGTACTTTTGACAGTCATACAAACTGTATTAAGATTTTTATCGTGTCAGAACATGATATTGATTCAGGAATAAGGTTTTGTGGCATCAACAAAAACCCGTAGGCAAAAAATAAAAGCAAATTCCAGAGGCAAATTTTTTAAATTTTATTATCTGCACGAGCATCTCAAAAAATCTGCTTTTAATAACGTGTCGCCATTGCATTTACAAAAGCTCTGATTTAAAAAAATAAGTTAATGATTACAGCAAATAAAACCTAGAGAAATGTCATTTCGAGCTCGTGATTACAAGAAATGAAATAAATAGGAAATGCGATATAAAGTTTTTTTTGGATCGTTTGCAGTAATAAAGTGACTCATTCGATGAAAAAATGAAAAGGAATGAAATTATAATTTAACTTGCACGAGCACGTGGTACTTGGCCATTCAAGAAATGATGTTCTGACAGGATTCATTGAAATATACATAGCAGATTTCATTTTAATCTTTATTTATTTTCGATTTGTAAATTGACAAAAAAAAAAAACCCTACTTGATTGAATTCTTGGGTGATTAACAAAGTGATAAGTTTTTTAAAGAGATACACCCCATATTGATAATTCAACACCCTAATAAGTTAATAATCTGGTTAATTATCTGGCTATTTTTCCTAAAATAATAGAAAAACTGTTAGTTATAAAACCCAAACTAAATAACTTCTAATAGTTTGCATTTATGTAACTATTACGAGGCAAAACATAACCGACCCCCAAACCTGAAAATTTTTTACAAAATATAAAACTTAGAACTCAATCTTCACTCAAATAATATAGCAAAGAAAAATTTCATTCTTTGTAAACATTTAGAATCCTGCATTTGACGAATGATGATCCAGCAGCTCAGAGCTTATGCCCATATGTTTCCAAATCCCTTGGAAATCCGACGAGGAGCTGCGCTGTCCCTTCTCTGAAGAGTAGCACTTGGAAAGAGCTGACGATGAACGTCTCAATCACCATTTGGAGCACGGGGCAGCGTAGTGCTTGTCAGAATTCCAGGAGAATATATGTGATTAATGGATGGGAAATGCATTGGAGGCATAACAGATTGCTTTACAAAATAAGCTGTAATCATTATATATATATATATATATATATATATATATATATATA
>JAOUZG010041575.1:4044153-4054734 GCA_026289955.1 Argiope argentata
TAATGTTCAGGAAACCGTTATTAGCAAAAAAATATGAAAAAATTTAATTTTTATTTTATATTAGTCACGTTTGTGACCAGCCGGTTCACCAGTTTTAATGCTCGTTAAAATTGTAATAATTAAATATTTTACGTTACTCCTATTTTAATAGCTTCTCCATCAAAATATTATAAGACTTCAAATTCAATCACAATGTTACATGTTTCTTTCTAATTTTCGTTTGCTCCCTCAGAATTTATTCTTTAAGTTAAAATGGGAATGATTAAACTGCAATTAATTTTGCATTTTTTATTGAAATAAAGCATCTTTTTCAATATGAGTACTGAAAACAGTGTCATTGGGCATTTAAACCTTATCGGCACTAAAAAATATCTTTCTTAATTAATTGATTAATTTTAACTGTGGCAAAAAGTATGAAATAATCAGAAGTCTTACCTAAATAGCATGGGGAAAAACTTTAAAAACGACTTGCTTAAAACTATAATCATATACGAAAAATATATAACTAACGTAAATACTGTTTAATTACAAAAGCCTTCCAACTAACCTAAAAATAATTGATTTACTGTGTGTATCTGCAGTAAAACAAAAGAGCAAACCACTTAGAATCAAGTCCATATCCGTTATGAGTTGTCAACACAATGAGCAGAATGTGCATGTGTAAACTTTCAACGCTAGTTGAGATAATGCTAGGGCAGATTGGAGATTTTTAATTTCCTTTATTCTGTTTTATTTTAATTCAAAAGTACTTCAGTAGGAACCTTAAAAGTCGATTAATCAACGATGTTTAATTTTAAATGCATCAAATACTAAGAAAATAGAATCGTTTAAAATAATCGAAAGGAAACATGCTAAGCCTAACCTTGTTAGCGTGGAAAAAGAAAAGAAAAGAAAAAAAAAGTGAGATCTTACTCATTTGGAGATGGGAAAATGAAAAGATTTTTTTGGCAGGTAAGTTAGTTTTTCATTAATGATTAAAATTATACATTTTGTAGTGGACCAAATTGTAAATCTAAACCATTCTCGAATGCACTTGAACACACACAACAAATTTCATCAAAATCATTCCAGCCGTTTAGGAGGAGTTTAGTCACATACACACGCACAGAAGAATTTTATATATAAAGATATATATTTCTAAAACTATATAGAATGCAATGGATTATATTATTTTATTAAAGAATCATAGAAATATTTAATAACATCGAAATATTTTAATTTTTAGTATTTTAATGATTTAATTTTTAGCTATTACGTTTTTAAATTATTACATATATATGTTTCCGAAGTTTCAGACTGACATACAGTTGATCTATAATTGGGCTCAAACTTTGGCAAATGTCAATCATTTAAAGGTTAAATCTGTGTGCTAAATTTTATCTATCTAACTCTCTTCATTTTGTAATTATCGTGTCCACTTATATTCAAGCAGCCAGACAGACGGATTTCTTTTGTACATATATTTCTTTGCAAAATTGATAAAAAATTGCGAATAAATATTTGATCTTGATAAAAATTTGCGAATTTTGCATAAAGACTGTATACTGAATTTCAATCGTCTAATTCAAAGCGTTTTTGGGTTATTTTTGTCACAGATTAGGCAGGCAATCGAACCTTTTCTAAAAATATGTTTTTGGAACTCAGGGAAATTTAAAACGTGAAGATTCGTCAAAATCTATAATTTGAATTTTTTGAAGATTACATTTTCTTTGTACTACATATACAAAAACGTAATTACATAAATTTATTGGCAGATATAGAAAAGTTAATTGCACATTGATCATGATGTCGTGTCCCCTTTCTACCACGGAAAGAGGGGTGCAGTAGCTTCTGAGGGTATGGACCCCTGAGCACCCGATGGCAGAAGTCTGACTTCCAGCTCATATGAGGATGAAACACACACCCACACGCTTGTACAGCCCCTTTTTACAGGGGGGGCACATTCACACATCTCACAGGTAGAACACAGAAGAACAACCATGCCCGAACTGGGACTCACAAAACACGAGGAAGACGCGCTTCCTCTGTACCAGAAAGCCAGCACTTGTACATTAGTTTGTCTAAATGCAATTGAATTAAATAAAATTATTAGATACGTCATTTCAATATAAGGAGTTACCAACAATAAAACAAGCGATAAAGATTCTTTTTATCGATGCGTTGATTTTATTAAATCATAAAATAAAAAAGGCTGATTTAAAAAACAATTTTATCCAACTACTTTTGTCTATACTCTGTACCACTTTAACCCATAGACTTTCCTTTGGTTTCTACTTAAAGCACCGCGTTCCGCAGAACAGACCGATATGGGAAAAGCACGTGGCCTGCTTGGGAAAGAGACAGGGGTTGCTGAAAAGAATGAGAGCTTCCCACCTCATTACCTCATTGACCCTTTCCGCTACTCTAATTGCAAAGGGTGATCCATCAGTGTAATGGTGAGAAGTCTCGGGTCGAATCTTTCATGGGGTGATAAAATGTTATCGGCATTTACTGAGTAATCGCTGATGGCTATTGACCGAAGCAGCTACGGCTACAAGAGTGTTTAAAGGAGACGGATTTTCATCCATCGATAGATGCTGTAATGACTTGATCCTGGTCGATCAAATAAACGGGTAGAGTTTACAGCTTTATACAATAAAACAACAACCATTCCTCATCTAGGTTAATATGATGTGAAATATTTACATATGGGATAACAGTTACACTACTAATACAAGGAACTAACAGGCTGTTAGGGTATCCGGCTACTGCGGGTAGCTCAAGAGATCTACGGTAGGTCATTTCCGAAGGTCGGAGCTTCTCTCCAAAGCAAAATATCCAGAAAACCTCGGATCATGAGGTATCTCTCCTACTCCAGCTCTTCAGTTCAGCTCACAGCTCGTCAAATTTCAAGCCGGATCAGCTGGTCTCGTCGAATCAGCTCATCTCGTCTTTTCAAAACCTTCCATTTTAACTTCGGTCAAACTCCGCCTCTCGTTTTCGCATTGGTGCACTGGAGATGCCGATAAACCAATAATTCTTCAGAAATATTCCCAGTGGTCAGCAGTTGACCGTGGGAATAGTTTCTAATCTTCCACTCAGACCCTCCATAATAGGAAAATATTTCAATCTGGAGGTTTTAATACTTCTTTAATCAGAGGGCCTTAAAACCCAAATGTGGTTCATTGTCTGAACTTAATTCAAGTTCGGGTGGCCCCATAGGAAAATAGTTACATCTGGAGTTTCGACACGGTTTCCTTCTTCAGAGGGCCGTAACCCGCATGGGTGGTCTATTATCTAGACTCTATTCACGTCCAGATGGTGACACTGAAGGGGAGAATTCACAAAGGCGATCACAAAGGAAGGAATCGTCCCACAGCTGACCAGATGTAATAATGTTTTTCTTAGAAAGGGAGGGAAGTTTTACAACTTCTTTACATCGCTAAGACAGAACACAATAAATTTACACTATGCCTCTCTCGCACTAACAACATAAAGTAATAATAAGTACTGTTCGTCGACGGATTCTGAGATGAATACGTTTCGACGATTCTATCTCATTAAGGGGTGATGCGTGGAATGATGAGTACATTTCCGATATTCTCCTCCGACCGTGGATTTTCTCATTTAAATTCTTTTTAGTTCAATTTTTTCATGTGTATGTGAGTGTTACGTTATTTCTGCCAGCATTTTATTTTAACTTAAAATTTTGTAATGATATGTATAGCCAAAAGAATAAAAAGCTTTCAAGGATGGTACACAGAAAATTTTACATAATACCATTAAATATTGTAACGAAGAAGCCGTAAACGGGAAATTAAAATATTCCTGAAAAATTTAATAACATATAAAAAAGAAACATTTTTAAAAAGATCCTTATTATTTTGTAAAAAAATAATTACCCAAGTTTTAAGAACAGGAAATTTTCATTTATTCTAAATAATTTAATGTTTATGTCGCTTGCATTAAATAAAAATTGATCTGAAATATTTTACTGTGCATTAGTGCCTTTTCCCTTCTTTATTACCAATTATCTATAATGTTTACGTCTCATAAATCCGCGAATCTTCATTGTTAAATGTAAACATCTCCTCTTTTCATCTTTCCTCTCACCCCTATTTTGACGAATTAAACCCATCCTAGCGCATGCGCAAAAGAGCGGAGGGTTTTACAATCCGTTGTCGAACAGTAGAATCAAATGATTATTTTGGAACCTTTTGGATTTTCATGATACGTGTTATATAAGATTTGTCTTTTGACGTGTGAAATCCTCTGCGTATTATAAAGTTTCTTATAATACGCAGAGGATATAGTAAGAAATAGTAAGATTATAGTAAGAAACAAAGTACATAGAATCAAAACGGATTTCTTAAAAGTAAATATTTTTTTGTTTGTTTTTCAGCTTAAGTGAAAGGTTAGATCCCATATAGACTGGAGAATGTATATATTTATACTAAAAAACTGGACGTTTTTTAACATTTGGCTTATTAAGAGGCATCTCATTCAGTAAGAAGATTCATATGCTCACTTAAGCGTTATTGATTGATTAATATTAAGACTTAGATCCTCATATTATCTTTGATAACATACACTTCTTATTTTAGCTTTATAACTTTATAGCATTTTTTATTAGCCCTTATACTTTATATAGTTTATTGAATGTTATTTTTATTTACATTAGAATCATTCTATTAGGTTGCCAATACAAATTTTGGTGACTAATATTAATTTTCCTGATAGTTAAATTATTGATATAAGAAGTTCTTATTTAAAGTTTTTTTTCTTTATTTGATAAAACTGAAAAATATAAATTTATTTGTGTCCCTCTACTATAATATATAACTCGAGCAATTTAAAAATAGTTTGTTCTATGTGGCAATATAGCAAGTGAAAAGTATATTCCGAAATTACACTGGAGTTTAAAGAAACCCGTTTCATTTCTTAATTGTTACTGTAAAAACACTGGATTAAATCTTATGATGAAATTATGGTGCTAATTTGAAGTTCATATGAAGAATAATGGAACTGCAAATAAATTAAGACTGTGCAAACTAATAAAACTAGATTGAAAAATATGTGATAATTAAGTTTGTTTTTTTCTTAAATTTTAAGAAAATGAAAAGGCTTTTTCATAAAATAATATTTTTGGAAGATTTAATTGAAAACGGATTTTAAAAAATGCTTGTTTTCTAATTAACTTCCATCTTTATTATATTTGGTGCTTTAAAAAGTTGGCAATGATCTTCCTTTTACTGTTTAAAGATCTTTTACCAAATTATAGAGGTTAGAAAGAATTCAGATTTGTTATAAAAATCTATAATCAAATATTCATCTTTATATAACGGGTGTTTATGAATCTCGATATATGAGAACGTAATTTTTATACCTTTCACAGAAGCAGAATAAAATTTTGTTTCATGGCATTTTGAGATATGTGCCCAAGAATCATAAGAAAAACAACAGTTAAAATATAACAGTTAAGGTTACAGTGACAAAAATTCAAAAAATTCACATGGCAACACAAAATTTATTTGCAATTGAATATGTTTTCCATAGCAAAAAACAATAAAAAATGCTGTTTTTACCTGTACCTGTTGCACGAAAATCGCCATCTGCAGTCAGGAAAAAGAAAACAACTGTGATTTTACGACAAGAGACGTGAACATATTCCTCTAGGCATAGTATGTGCTTCGATGTGAGGCAACATCTGTCACATGCAAAGTGTCATAGTGATTGCAAAAGGCCAAGTGTGGAACATTTGTGAAATACACCATAAAATGTTTTACTTCCATTGCTTCTTTGTCATAAGGTTTTTACTATATATATATATATATATATATATATATATATATAAAATTGTGTTTCATAAATGTTCCACACTTGACCTTTTGCAATCATGATGACACTTCGCATAAGATTCAATAAAAAAATCTCTTTTTATATTTCACAGTTTTTGATAATCGGAAATAAATGGAATTCTTGAAATAATACTTTTTTTTTCGGGATTCGTTTTACTCTTTCACATTATATTACCGAAAGGAAGCTAATAAATATTTTTTAAATCTAAAAAAGTAGCGGAAAATTTAAACAAAATATCTTAGCGTAACTTTAGATTAAGGAATGTAGCTTTTTCTGTCATAAAATGAAATATTTAGTTCTATATTTAACAATACGTGTAGTTCCTTGATTTGAGATTAAATGATAGACATGTTCGTAAATTTTGATAACAGATGGAGATTAATATAATAATCAATTAATCTTTTGCTGCGTTATTTTTTATTTTTGAATTTGAGCTGTTAATCGGCGATTGAGTTGAATAAATTTTGCTACATAATAGTTCTGTAGGATATAGGAATACTGATGGAATTGCTGAATATTTTTATAATACTTATAATTTCTTTTTATTCAAATGAAGAGCGTTAAAAATCTCTATTTTGTTAAGAAAAATCAATTACTTAAAAAATTGTATATTGTACAAAAGAATTCCCTAAAATAGTCTTTGTGTATGAAATTTATGTAAACAAAATATAAAAGAAAATATTGAATGTCAGAATAAAGAACATCATCCTTGAATCTGAAATAACAACAGGATTTTAATTAAAACATCTCCCAGTTATACGTTTTAAAGAGCAAATTTAGATAAAAAAATATTTATTCATTAGAAAATGATGAACTATTTGTGAAGAATAAGGATAGAATTTTAAAATCTTTTGCGAGCACACGATTTGAGCTCCTAAAATGCTAAACAAAAACAACATAAATGAAAAACGATTTTCATTTCATTTCATATTATTTTAGAATTTATCAGACGATATTTTATTTTTAACTTCGAAGTTCTACTAGAGAGTATTATATCACGCTCAGTAAACAAGGAAAGAAAAGTTTCAACGCAAGAAAAAAAAATTGTTTTAAAATGAAATTATTTTCTTTAAAACAACTTATGTCGAACATTTTTTTAAAGAATTTTATTTATTACGAGAAAGAATGAAAGAAAGCAAAATATTAAGTTTTTCTTTCTAAGATATTATCATATTTCTATCTTGCAGACGATAAAAAAAATCTTTAATAACAAAATTCAATACTCAGCACTTTTTAATGTAAAAGAAAGCTTTTTCTAGTAGATATACTATATAATTCACTTTAGTAGATGCTTTAGTTTTTTATGGTATGTATTTAAAAAAAAAGGAAAAAAAAAAGCTTTTATTTTTTTGGTTTAATTTGTAGAGTTACGATGTATATAATGAAAATGTTTCTAGTCGCTTAGCAGCCGAGGTGTGAATAAAAACAAAAGTAAAAGTTTTTTTTAAAAAAAGGTTTATATCGATTTTTTACTGAGATTTTTGCCATGTATAAAAATAATAATTATAATAGTCAGCTAGATTAAATATAGCAGCAATTTTTTGCATATTTAATAAAGCATAATTAGAACATATTAGAGCACTTTATAAGTATATAAGTGAAATTGTTTTTATGTAAGTTTTTAATAAAACATTTAAAAAAAACATATTGCATTATTAGGATTTTTTGAATAAACCTCAAATTTTATTGATTTGGTGATAATCGGAAGGGATATTCTAATAATTAATCAGTTAATGTTGTAATAGCAATAAGGATGATGTACATTTGAATTTAAATATAACGAATTAACTTTAACCGTTTCTGAGTCAAACATTGTTTACGTTTGTAAGGAAAACGATTATTTTTGATAAATGAATACAAACAAGATAATTTTCATGACACTTTTCAAAAGGAATTCGAAATAAAAATTATATATATTTCAAAAGAATTTTTTTAATTAATTACAATAAATTTGTTTTTAAACAACGATGTTTATAGAATTGGGTGAGCATTATCCACGTATCTTGTCCGCATTAGGACAGTAACTCAAAGCTATTTACAGAGTCCATCGTAGAACATAAAGCTGTCAATTCTATCCTATTAACTATTTTTGAGTAATATGTGCTAACTAAAAAATGTTTTTTTAAAAATGAAAATGATTTATAATTTAAAATTATTCAGAACAATAGCGTTTATTCTTAGAATGCAGTATAAATAGAATAAAAAATAGTATTATATTTTATAAGAAAACTTTTATTATTTTACTTTTGTGTTGATACATATTCATATTGCAGCGATATTAAATAATTATTTATGTATGTGTTATCATTGCCACAATTAATGTAATAAAAAATTTCTTTAAGAAAAGCTTTTGACTATCTGCATATTTTCTTCATGATTGGTAATTGTGATACGAAAGTATGTAATCAAATAAAGAAGAGACTGAGTCAAGTTTCGTAATGTGAATCACAAATTTTGCTTCGTGCAAACATGTAAAAAAATTTAAAACATGGAACTTAATTTAGAATTAAAAAAAAATTCTTCATTTCAGTTTCAACAACAAAAAAAGGCCATTAAAATGGGAAATAAATCTAATTTTGTATCTAAAGTTAGAAAATAATTCTAAAAGAATAAGATTCATCAATATTTAAAAAAGAATTTAGATTAAAATTATTTGTCAAGAACTCTATAAATTAAAATTCATTTTGTACACTATTTTTATTTGCAGATATTTGAACATTGAAGGATGAAAAATCTTTGGATTCTCAGCAATATTTACACTTGATATCACAAAATAATGGACGCATCGTTAAAGAATCTCTATCTGTAAGTACCTCTGAAGTTATACATAGAAATATTACGCATTTGGGTGATTTTTAAATTTGAAGATGGAGGGAAAGTTCGAGATTTTTTTTCATCAACTGGCATTGATTTAAAATTGCTAGATCCGTTACAATTGCTTGTATGTAATATCCTGAGAAGATGCTTATATAATAAATAAATCATCATTCAAGATTTGCCATTTTAAAATTGGAGAATTTGAGTTTGTTGCTTTAAAATGTCCATTGCATTAATCATAAAATATTTTTATAACTATTGTATGTTAAAAGATCATGATGATTTAAAACTGTCAGTTATAATCTTTAAGATCATACCCAGACCATAACAGATAGAAATCGCGATTTGATTTATAGGGTGTTCATTAATTATTGTCGGAATTTCCGTACCTCATAACTTTTGAATGAAAAATATTTCGCGAAAACCGATTACATATTCGTAAATTACAACGCAAAGAATTTTATTAATAATTTTAAAGTGCAAAAAAAGCTTATTAAAATCTTTTATTAAAGCTTGTACAATTTGCACTTTGCAGGCATTTAGTCGAAGGCGAATATGGAGAACGTACCATATTGTCGTATGTGGCATATGTAACTGCACAGCTGATTGTATCGTTGATTTTCGCGCATTACGAATAAACGTTTCTTGGATGCGATCAACATTTTCCTGCGAAGTGCTCGGCCTTCCCGCTCCATTTCGGTGTAGAAAGCTACCAGTTCCTGAAATTGTGTTAACCAGCGTCTGATAGAATTATCCGTAGGAGGATCTTTCTCGTATGTGGTCCTGAAGCTACGTTATTACTGATTTAATTTCGGAAAACCACAATACTCACATTGTTTTTTCTTGCACGGTTACCATTTTTATTTATGACGTCATAATTGCCCAGACTGCAAATGCGCCAAGATTGCATTGTTGCCACGTAAAATTCTTTGAGTAGTAATTTACGAATACGTAATCGGTTTTCTCGGAATGTTTTTTATTCAAAAGTTATGAGGTACGGAAACATCGAAAATAATTAATTAATACTCTGTATATTGAATCTAGTTCATTTTAATTTTTTTATATACTGAGCAGAAAAGAGTTACAATTTGTTTATAAATGTTTATTTTATAAGATTTCAATATATTTTTATATTAATGGAAATATTAATCTGTTATTTTTATTTTTCTCTTAAACAAAGTGTGCTGAGATAAAATAACTTGAAATTGCTCGATTTCGTGCGTTGCTTTATGTCATGAAATAGTCTTTTTTCCGAAATATGCCTGGTTTTCTATCAGTGAAACAAAAAAATAAGTAAAAATAATTTAATATATGATCATTAAATAGAATTATGAGATGTCTATGGCTTTGAACTAGAGAGTTTGACTATCTATCTATGTGGATGTGAACAAAATATTTCGATGTATGTTTTAAATGTGCGAATTTCATGTGATATAAATTAGACATGATTATCATAATTCGATGCATGTTCTTGACGTAAAAGTTATAGCTAAATGTCGAGCTGTGTATCTATTCCGCCAAAAAGAAGACTAAACTGTATAGTTTCAATACGAAGCTAAACATAAAATGTGTTTTAATGTATAGGACAGCACTGCTGATTAAATATTTGTTTTATTTTTTCAAGTTGTTTTAAATTTTTGTACACTATTGCGTTGCTTTTTAGCATTTTAGTTGTTTTAGAATTGATTACTAATAATTGTATTTATAAATTCAAATTCCTCTTTGCCACAAGTGACACCTTCTGCACTTGGGTAATTGAGAGCAAATATTTTTTTTTAATCTTGTGAGAACATGGTGTTATGTAGTTTGAGGTTTTTGAGGCTTCAAATTGCGTAGACTGAAAATAAAAAGCATGTGTCCCAATAAATTATTATTCGGAGGAAAAAAAAGAATTAATGTGAAACAGCGAGAAGAGTTATCAAAAGG
>JAOUZG010041575.1:4080080-4094310 GCA_026289955.1 Argiope argentata
ACACACACACACACACACACACACACACACACACACAGGGAGAGAGAAAGAGAGAGAAAGAAAGAGAGAGAGAGAGATTTATTAACAACATAATGTTGCAGAAAATCCGATGAACTTATGTAATGTATACTGTGGATTTAATGCAACGTATCACATAAAGACAAGCGATGCTTTATTCTATAAGGGACCGTGATGGTTAGGTGGTAAGGTCCCGGCTCGTGAGGGACAGAATTTTAATTTCAAGACCCAATTCCGCCAAAGAACTGTCGTGTAAGTGGATCCGTTGCAAGTTAAATCTATCAGACCAAATGTAACCTTCCTTTGGTATGCGTATTGAGAAGGTATGTGTATTGAGAATTGCTAGCTCAGGTGTCATCCTCGTCTTCTGACTGTGGTTCAAAACTACGAGGTCCGTCCATAAATAGCCCTGGTGTTGCCTTACAGCGGGATATTAATATAACTAAACTAAACCAAACTTTATTCTACAAAAAGTACTAAGTACAAGCAACAAAAATGTAGCCAAATTGGGCCTTGTAATTTATATAGATATTAAATAGAATTCTTCAACTTAATTTTTCGCAGAATTAATTATTTCAGGAAACAATGCAAATGTTTTTTTTCAGCATGACAATATATTCTATTGTTGGGAGTTAGGCAAAATATCCAAATTAAAAAGATTTGTCAAAATTTAAGAAGAATTTGTATCATTATTAATTTGGCTTTAAATTTATTTAATTAATTTGGATAATTAATTATAAAAAACGATAGTTAATTTGAGTTTGAATTTTTACATTTTGAAATGGTTTAAAATTTATTATTGAACAAAATAATTTCAAAAGTTATAGCTCAAAAATGCTAAAATGTCGCTTGTTTTTTAAATAATTAAAATTTCAAAAGAAAAATTAATCACTTATTTGTACATGTTTGCATCCTATAATTTATATGCATGTTAAGTTTTGTAGCCCTAAATGAACTGATTTGCTCTTTAGAGTGCCAACATACACCTTTTCATATCTATTATTTAAAAAAAAATCATAACAATATTTTGTTTTAAAGCCAAAGTCGTTTGCTAATTTTGTGTTTGGAATTTCTACCAAACGAAAAAATAAGCCTTAAAATAATCAAACAAAACTAAACAAAAATAAATAAATAAAATAAAACAAAAATATTCACTTTAGTCAGTAAGTTTGGGAAAACCTTTTTAATTTGACATTTTCACGATAATCACATGGTGGCCTTTTGCTTTACGCGAAGAAGAGAAAAAAATCTTTAGAATGTTCGAAGAAAAATTGAAATTTTTCTTCCCAAACCATGCAGAAGACAACCGCATTTGTTTCGAAAAATGGAAAACTTTAACCTCATTAGTAGATGGAAGTAGAAATCAGTCTTTATTAATCGCGAGCATTAATTTTGTGTTCCGAGTAGAAAAGAATAATTCACAGAACTCGTTTGAAAAGTTCGTTCGAAGTCTACGTTAGCCATTTTTTTTCTCTCTCTCTACTTTATTAAATATTTTCCTCTAATAACCGTTTCGAATATATACTTGGAGCAGCTTTTTTTACAGCATTCATTTACCATTTATTTAAATGAAGATATAATAACTGAAAAATTATAATTAAAATGGTAAACAAATTAGAAAATATGGTGCTCAAATTAATTCAAGGTGGATGCGTTTGTAGCTGCACGAATTGGAAAATTGGCTTGAGGGTATTAAATGAGTGGTTTTATAAAGAAACCATCCATTAATTCGAAATAATTATCCACTAAGTAAATTTCAATGAAAGGTTTTGAATTATTTCTAATTTTTAAGAGTATCGAAAATTATAAATTAAAACCACATCAGTGTGTTTTCTTTGTCATCTAATTAGATGACATTATGGTTTTGAAACGATATTTACATAGTGATTTGATTAAGAGTCTTTGAAACAACAAATATATTTATGGATATCATTTAATATATGTATCGAATTATAACATCGATGAATTGCTTAAATTTAATTTCTTAGTTGAAAAATATGTTTAATTAGTGCATAAATTAGACTCGGTATCACAGTTAGAGTATAAAAATTGATTTTCTTTGAGAAAAATTCTTTCTAAAAATTTCTTTGAAAAATACTTTTAAAATAAAAAGAGCTCAATATTACGAACTAAAGAATAACCGATGTAAACAAGAAATAAAATTTTGTATTATTTTTTCAAACTTAAAACTATTAACTGTTACATAGACATATATGAAAATTAAAATAACAGTTTAAATTTCGAATTGATTTTTTTCAACTTAAATTTCGATTTTTTCGCATCCTAAATGTGATAACTCAACCCTTTGCACTCCGATGGCGTCTCTGACTCGCCATTCAGGATTATGCATCATTTTGACGTTTTATTTATTTATTTTTCAAATGTAATTATTAAAAAGTCTTACATAATGTTTAAGAGATGTAGATTCATTTTTCAAAGAAATTCGACTTAAGAAAATCTATATATTTATTTTTCATAGCTATATAAAAATTTTTGTACTGGTGAATGATTTTTCACCTAATTATTTTTCAGAGTGCAAAGGGTTAATATTTAAGGTTTCATTGTATCATCCGTTGCATTCAAAATTTTATGTCATATAATTTGTAGAAAGAATGCATTATAAAATCATCATTATGTTAATAAAACTTAATTCACTTTGAAAATTCTTCTTTAAAGTTATTCTTTAACGTTATATAAAAATATTTCTATTATAACGTTAATATTGTCCGAATCAAGCGAATGAAAGATTTGATGAAAAAATATTTTGAATATTATTACAACAATAAAAACTTTATTGTAAATTGCATTTAAAATTATTTTTGAAAAATTTACTGAAATTCAAGAAAAAGTGGTACAGAAAAAATCCTCAAAAAGTCATCACGCTCATTAAATACAACAGCTAACATCACCACCAACTCACACACGCTTAGCACAACTGTATCGTTCGTCTCCCCACCGACTCACTGGTGGGAGGGTATATGGTAAAAGCTCTCTAAAACAGATGACATTCTCCAGGCATGAGTAATTACTTTTGTTTATTAGCTTTGTTACTCGTCTAGAAATCCTAATATTGCGAATTCAGTCCTCAACTACCGTTTATAAACACTATTATACCTCTGTTGACAAATCTTGTTTCTTGAAGTGGATTATTACGTTGTTGCTTATGACACTTACCAATTGACAGCCCCGCTGATACATCAGCAAATTTTAAGTCAAAGATAAGAGTCTCTTGTTTCAAGTAGCGCCAATTAGGACCAAGAGTACGAATTAGCTAAACACTCATCACATTTGCCTACACAGTCCCTTTTTACAGGGGGGCACAGTTACACATCTCACAGATAGCACACAGAACAGTTATGCCCGAACCGGGACTCCCAGAACACGAGGAAGAAGCGTTACCTCTGTGCCAGAAAGCCGGAGTGGATTATTATGATACATTTAATAAAAAACGTTCTCCTTTTGGCGTGGTATGGAAGTTTGGAGAGGAAGTTACCAGCTAAAGTGTCATCCTCACCATCTGACTATGATTCAAAATTTCTAGATTCGTTCTGAAATAGCCCTATTTTAAAATGGAACACTAATATGTAAATAAACTAAGCTTCTAGAAGTAACACTTTCTATTGTAAAACAGTCAGGGCTATTTGCCATTTCCTCTGTTCATAAATTTTGCAATGTGAAATGGATTGTTATGAAACATTTATACAAAAATTTCGACTTCGATGAGAACAAACAAAAATTTAGCCGAGGAATACACATTCTGGCAAACCTTCTTTAGCTCTGACATTTCATGATAAACGCACAATGCCTTCCGATTTATACAGAAACGAAAAAAAAATTGCTTTAGAACGATCAAAGAAAGATTGAAATTTTCCTCGAAGCCATCCAGCAGATAAACCGCATTTTGTTACGAAAAATGGAAAACTTTAACCTCATTAGCAGATATGAGTAGAAATCAGAGTCTTTATTAATTGCTAGCATTAATTTTGTTTCCGAAAACAGAAAAGAACAATTCGCGAGGCTCATTTTAAAAGCTTTTGTTCAAGAGTTACTTGAACCTTCTTTTTTATTTTATTTGTTATTCTTTTTATTTTCTTCTCCACTAATGATTTCCCCCCGAACTCTTGTTTCGAATGCATATTTGAAGTAGCTTATTTGTTTTCGTTTTCCACTTTTGTTTATTTAAATGAAGAGATAACAGTTGAAAGATTATAATTAAAACGGTAAACAAATTTGAAAAATATTGCGTATGAATTAATGAATGGTGGAAGCGTTTGCAGCTGCATCAATTTTGAACCGGGTTTAGGGGAATTAATAACGAAGCGTTATTTTTTTGTTTGGCTAAAAAAAATATTTTAGATGAATGTAAATACATGAATAAAAGGAAAAGGGTATTTTGTAATTTCTATTTTGGACCAATCTTTGCAAATTAAAACAATAAGTTTAAAAGCAATTATTATTTTTTTTTTTGTAAAAATACTTAAGTTGTAGAAAAAATAAGTATACATTAAGTGTTTTATTCAAAAAATAAAACCCATTGTTACAAAACATAATGTATTGCATATATTATAGAAAAAATTTACGGAAAATTATTATATAAGTGAAAATGATTACATTTTCATTTTTACTTTTTTGTGTACGTTGAATAGAGAAAGTATAAAAATCGTCAAAAAATTCGAACCCGTGTTTTTGATGAATCTTCCTTCTTTAGCCTTCCATGAGTTCAAAAAATACATTTTTGAAAAATACCCATCTGTTAGTCAGTGACAAAGATAGCTAAAATTATTATAGCTAGATGGATGAAATTTATTTTACGGTATACCAAATTGTAGTATTACTATCAAATTTTGAACAAAATCTGATAACTGAGATTTTACTACAAATAAACTCTTTAAGGAGTAACCGTAACCGTGTAACACATCTCACCTAGATGGATGAGATGTGTTACATGGTCTTCATGCCAAATTTTGAAGATTTCAATAAAAATTTCAGTAAAATTAGTTCTGTGGAAGTCTGTTCATCCGATAGTTCGATTATAAATTAACCAAACTTCTAAACGGAGAGAGTTATATAGATAAGATTTGGTTTATAGATTAAAGGTGGCACATGCCAAATTTGCAGCCAAATCAAACAAAGGATTGAATGGTTGGACGATGCGGATAGTGATTCGGTGGTCCAAACTCGCAATCTGAGGGTTAGTAGCCGAGTAACATGACCATTAAGCAAAAATGACAATTCAGCTCGAGGGTTGTTATTGGCTTAGAAAGCTTTCACCACATTCTCTACAGTGAGTCGGTGGTTAGACGAAAGATAAAATTGCTCCAAGCTTTATGCCAAGCGTGAGATTTTGAGTTTTAGTGGTGATGTTAACTGTTACATTTTAATGCACCTCACAGATTTTTGCTGCCGATAGAGGGCGCCACAACAGCTGAACGAAGCTACTTACGAAGGTTGCTTAGATCGTCAGGTTAACATTGAGGGCTATTTGGATAGTGATTCGGTGGTTCAAGCTCTCAATCTGAGTATTAGTAGCCAAGTAACATGACCATTAAGCAAAAATGATACTTCAGCTCGAGGGTTGTTATCTACCTTATAAAGTTTTCACCACAAATGTCTCTCAGTCATCACTTTCAAAAATATGTAAACGCTATAATTCAAAAACGCATGGACTTAAATATTCAGAATTTCGTTTGGGGATTCAGTATTACCTATTTCATATATCGTCCATAATCGTTTGCCTGCCGGCGTCCTGGCACAGAGAAAGCGCGTCTTCCTCGTAAACTGTGCATCCCGGTTTCAAGTCCTGATCAGGGTATGGTTGTTTTTCTGTATTCTATCTGTGAGGTGTGAGAATGTGCCCCCCCGGTAAAAAAGGGGCTATGCAAGCGAATGTGATAAGTGTGTGTCATCTTCATATGAGCTAGAAGTCAGGTTTCGCCTTTGCGTGCTCAGAGGTCCATAACCTCAGAAGCTACTGCACTCCTGCTTCCGTTGTTAGCGGACACGAAATCATCATCTGCCTGCTATCGCTCTATTTTTTTCCGAGGTTTCTGAAAAATCATATTTCTCTGTGTATTTTTTATGGGAAAGAAGCCACGGCATAGTTCCACAATCCCCATAATTGCAATGATATTGAAAGTGGAGCATTTGGAATCCTTAGAAGTAAGCAAAAAAAATATTTTTGAATGTGTTTTTTTTGTATTTATTAATATACTTTACATTATAAGTGGTTTTTATCTTGATTAATTATTTAAATGATTGTATTATAATTGTTGTACACTTTTCTTCAAAACATCGTCCGATTAGTATAGGGTAAGGAATCGACAAAATGGAGAAAGTAACTGTAGAAATAACAACATGCTTATATATTCAACAAAGCGCTCAATAAATAACAGCAAAAGCGCAGTTAAAATGGTTCATGATGCATATGCGGGCGTTTTTGCATATTTAGATTCAGTGACAGAGTACAGAATTGTGTTGAGGGATCTCCAAAACTCGGTTTATAGTAAAGACATCATCATAAATCCTATATTTTCGAAAACTTTTTTATTGTAAAAAATGCGAAGTTAATCGCCATTTCCAGAATCAGTATCCAAGTTTTTCGGCAAAATTGAGAATTAATCACCAATTAATTATACATTATGCATATTTGTAAATTACTGTTCCTTATAATCTGACTAAACACAGGAAAAATATAGATTTGTTACACTATTTACAAGTCTCTGTATGTATTGAGCATGTTTTATGCTTTAACCATGCCATCTTGCAAAGAGTTTGAATAATAAAGTTGACATCTCTTTTCTATCATTCAATTTTTTTTCAGTACTGGGCTTAGAACACCAGAAACTTATGTTGGCATAGCAATGAATCATTTACAGTTAACAAACTATATCATTTATCCCCCCTCTAAAGAAATGAAATAGTATCTTCTGCTCATCCAATAATACTTAACTGAATTGGAAACTATTATCTTTTATACAACTTATGCATAAATGGTCATATACACATTGATAAATTTGGCGAAAAACTTGGAAATGAAATGTTCTAATGAGATCGTTGGCACTTTGCTACAGAAACTTAATTAGGTAGCTCTTTTCTATCTAGATTCATCTTGTTTTAGTAGTTGTTGGGATAAATATTGTCATTCCTTAGCCATTTTATTTTTCATTTTAACGATTTTTTTTGAAAAACTTCTCTTGGTCGATCAGATTTTTTTTAAAAAAAATCTCCATAAAAACAAAGTATACATTGCTGGTTTTTTCCTAATGTCAACTATATTATTCGAAAAACACATTAAAAACTTTCCAAAAGTCCGCCAATTTGGAACCAGAATTTTCTATCCAAAACCAAAGTTTTAAGGTTGCCACATATTTGGATTTGGTTCATTTTTGGCTGTGCTATCGTATACCTTAGCCAAGCCTAAATCGAAATGGATAAAAACATTGTAATGAGCTTTAAATTTAACGAATCACTTCAGAAATAATGATAATAAGTTTCCAATAAGAGAAATCAGCAGTAATCCAAAAATCGATTAAAAGGTTACTTATAGTCAGCAGATAAGAATGCTGTCACATTATTTCCATGGCATTGAATTAAAAATCCCAATAATGCTTGTTATGTTATGGAAGTTAAAACTGTGAACCTAAGAGTGATTTTTTAAAACTTCACTTAATTGAAAATTATGCAAAGTTTTAGAGTTTCGCTGCTATGCGCATTGAAAATATTAATGCACAAAATTGATTTTCCCACTATTTTAAAATTTTTAAAGTTGTTTTTGAGTGATACCAACTTATTCTTATCATGCAAATTTCCCTTATATTTTAGTGATTAAAATTTTTTTTAATAATATTCCGCACCAATTTTTATTGTTGCAATGAAATTCAATTTATTATTCATGAAATATTTATTCCCATAGTTTTCAACTGTTGTTGAAATCAAGAGATGAAAGAACTATCTGCACGGTTTACTGAAGGAATCTTGAAAAATACTTTACCTCAAAATGCAGTATAGAATTAGAAAAATGTTTTAAAAAATTGAGTTTCAACCTGGCTTTGTCAATGAACTCGAAATCTTCAAAAGGTTCATAAACAAAATAAATCGAATTGGTGTACAGACATTAAAATAGCACAGCTTTAAGATATATTCAAAATTTTGTAGAATAAAATACTTTATTATTTGAATCATTTAATCCATATCCCGGTGAATTAGTCAGCACATAATTAAATCAAATTGTAACATCTGGTATGTGACGTGTAATTTCAGTCTTCATGATGCGATGTGAATGGTTTGAAGAACATAAAATTGAATTTTATACATCTTAAGTATGAATATGGATTATAGACTTGGAATTGTTTATCATCTAATTTTGATATATGGTATAAATTAAACCAATTCATTTTTGCTGTAGAAAATACATTTTATAATTTGTTGCTTCTTGATATCTATCTACTTTCGTTGTGTTATGAAATCTGACTTGGTGTATAATGATCCAGCAAACTCAATACTCATAACTATGGAATATAATGCACAAGAAATATAGCGAGGTCAATATCGCATAATTATTGAGTATAATGTACAAGAAATCTATCAAACTCAATAACGCGTAATGATGGAGTATAATATACATGAAATCCAGCAAGCTCAATAACGCATAATAATGAAGTATAATACACAAAAAATCCAGCAAACTCAATAACGTATAATGATGGAGTGTAATGTACAAGGAATCCAGCAAGCTCAATAACGTATAATGATGGAGTATGATCTACAAGAAATCCAGCAAGCTCAATAATACATAATATTTAATGATATTCTAATTTTAAAAAAACAAGAAGGAAGCGTAGATATCAAAAACACAGTCGGGGCAAAAGCAAAGAGCCGTGCTTATAGAAATAACAATACAAGCAGTAGCAAATTACAAATTCAAAAAGCTCTAAGAATGAATAGGTAGAGATCTCGCTGCACGGTCAATATATTTTAAATAGAAAAATTCTTAAATTTATTCACTTTAACTCTTTAGCTTTATATAAATTACCTGACAATGCATAAAATTTTATACAAAAGTTCCAGAACCTTTGGTTTGCAATTATGTTACACGAAACCAAAACCAAAACTCATCCCGACAGCTACCGAGGGAAGAACAGGAAACAGCAGCAATTCTAAAGGTTTTATTTAAATCATTACTGACGCACACACACATAATCCAAATACATTCCTAAAAATTTATATGGGAGGGGAAACAATACCCTCTATCAAAAAAAGAGTAATTCTTAACAATCTTAGTTTTTGGTGGAGATATCACTTTGAATATTCAAGAAACTACATTTTTTCGCCAAATCAATCGCCAAACTGGGATCACCCATTCAGTATTTATTAAAGTGTCTGTAAATTTCGCTGATATCACAGATAAACTGATATCACAGATATATCATATCACAGATAAACAAAATTATAGGTTTGTGACTGTAGAACCAAGAAATTGTTTCATTTTCTTTCTTGTTTTCGAGTGAAATTCTTGATGGCTAGAACCATTTAAAGTATTTCATACTCTTTTTGATAACAATAAGACGTTGATATTTGTTCAGGATCCATTTCCTGATTATTAAATTGCTGAAATTTGACCTTGTTTCGGAATTAGATCTGATCTCATATCGAACACAATGCGCGATTATTTTTTTAATGATGATGAAACCTCCTTCCCACAAAAAGAAGGTAGATTTAGAAACAATGCTTCTTTGTAATGAATCGCCTCTTGCCCTTCTGAGGGAACTTTGCGAGAAGTTTTATGTTCTGAAAAAGAATATTTAGCGGTTATGACTTTCTATCAAGTAAGTGGAATCAATTCTTATCTTCCGAAACTAAGGCCTGCCCGAACGATTGTTGCGTTCTAAAAATTTTCGAGCTTTGGCTGTAAAAATTTATTTAATAAAAAAAGTCACAGTGACCTTTTACAAGTCAAGAGATTGAAATCTTTATGAGAAATCATAAAAAGAGTCTTAAAAGTTTCAATTTTGCGGAAGAAATGGAGCTCCAATCGTATAAAGCGGGGAAGTGTTTACAAAAATTCTTTATTCAAGGCTCTGAGGCAGGAAAGGCAAACCTGCCGTTAATAACACTTTTAAGGGAAAGTAATTGATTTTCAACAATATTTCCCAAATGCCGGGGTTTTACAGCGGGGCTGTATCTATGGAATTATGTTCTTCACATCAGAAACTTTTTTTTTACATTATTTTTCTTTTTCAGCTTTTAAAGGTTATCTACTACATGAGTAATTACAAGAAAATATTAAACAATGTTTTACGTAAAAAATATATGATATAAAAAGAAAATAAAATCTTTAAATAAATGCTTACATATTTAAATAAATAAATCTTCAATAATTTTTTTTGATTCCAAAAATTAAATTTAAGTATTTATTCATAGAAAACTGTCAGAACGGTATATAACTCATATAATATATGAGACATTTTTAAATTTCAATTAAATATTTTAAAATTTCAATTTTAAATTTCAATCATATACTAAAATGAATGTAAGTTATTCTTTAATGGAAATTATAAATATTCCTACTACTAATAAAAATGGATGTATGTGTGAGTGATTGTGTCTATATATATATTGGAGCTTTGCAGGGGTTATTTTTTGACCTAAAGCTATCAAAATCACATATAAATAGAAACTTATTTCTCCTTTTTTAGCTTTTAGAAGTTGTCACTACATGAGAATTACAAAAAAATCAGAAAAAAAATGCTATTCTTAAAGCGAACAAACGTTAGAAGATCTATAAAATGAAGAAAAATCTTTACACAAATAGTGTGTTTTAATTTTTGACTTCTCAAAATAAAAATTTGAGTATATATTCAACGCAAAATGGCAGAAACAATATAGAATTCCTGGATGTATATGATGCATTATTAAATTTCCTCTGAATGCTAAAAGTTATTCTTCACTGGAAATGACAAAAATCTCTATTAATAATAAAAATGAATGCCTGTATAAGTGAATGCGTTTATGCGCATATTGTTTTAATTTAGTTATATTAACGTCTCGTTTTCTTAAAGCAACACTAGAGCTATTTTGGGATTGACTTCGTAATTTTGAACCACAATCAGATGACGAGAACGACACATGAGGTAACACCTCATTTACAATCTCCCACACCACACCATTGGGAAGATGTTTAGGCTCGATGGATTAACGTACATTAGATTCGACATTTACACGACGATTCCCAGGTGGAAGCGGGTTTCGAACGTGACACCAGCCAATTTCGGAGCCGAGATCTTACAATCAGGCCACCACCGTGTCCTTGGATATCGGGGCTTTACAGGCGTCACCATTTGACATACAGCTATCAACGGCACATATATACCTTAGAGGCTGGGAATATGCACTTTTTATCATGTCAGAACATGATGTTGTTTTGGGGATGAGGTTTTTCAGTAAGCAAAAAATAAATCCGTAGGCAAAAAATAAAAATTTTACTATCTTCACGAGCATCTCAAAAAATCAACTTTTAATAACGCTTTGTCATTGCTTTACAAAAGATCTGATTGAAAAAAAAGTTAATAACTACAGTAAATAAAACCTAGAAAAATGTCATTTTGGGCACATGATTATATGAAATGTAATAAATAGGTAATGTGATATATATTTTTAAACAATATATGCGAGAAAAAGTTTTTTTGGATCGTTTGCGATACTAAAGTGACTCATTCGATGAAACAATCAAAATGAATAAAAATATAATTTAACTTGCACGAGCACGTGTTGCTTGGCCGCTCAAGAAATCATGTTTTGACATGATACATTGAAATATGCATAGCAGATTTCATTTTAATCTTTATATTATTTTTAATTACAGCCAAACATCCTGTTACCACCAAACTAAGCCATATAAACAGGGGTCAACCATGTGACTGACTGTTATACTCAATAACTATCCAACTTTCGCATAAGAAAACAAGGACCAACAAAAGCTCAAAGATTCTTCGAGTTGTTGGTAAATGGTTAAAAATGTTTTTCATCTTAGTTTTTATGGTATTGTAATTTTGTGTTAATATTATCAGTATCTATAATGTTTTCCTCTGATTTCATAGAATTCGATACACTCTGTTATGTAGTGTATACCTTGTAAAATGTTACCTTGACTTAATTTTTAAAATTTTCACTAATTCCAAATGAATCTGAATTTTGGCATTATTTCATGACAACTTTCAAAATATTATTGCACTGTTGCAAAATATTTCACACAGTTTCTAAATTTAAAAAATTCTATATTTAATTGTACCGACTTATTAGTGTTGTAAATTTTTCTTGAATATTAGCAATTTCTTTAAGAATACTCTTTTTGACAAATTTTCGACAGCCCCCTAAAATTTAAATCTTTCCCACTGTTTTACTATTATTTTATGGCGTGATATAACCTGTCCATAAAAGTTCAAAAGGAAGTATTTTGTTTAAATGTGTGTAGCTTGCTAGATAAATGTAAAAATTAATCCAATATTGCAAAATATCGAACACAGAAGAAATGAATATATACATTTTAATAGTAATACAATGACTTGTGACTTTTCCAATTAAAAAGGTACGCAACAAGTAAGACTAAAATAAAACAATTAAAATAACTGTTCTTCAAATATTATAATCTAAATCTGTTAACAGACATTTAGCAAACGATTCCTTTTCAGACATTCTAAAACTGCTACTATTTTTATTTTAATTAAAATATTATTAAAAAGTAAAAACAAACGATTTTTCCTTCAATAAACATATTTTTATTAATATTATTTCGTTTTTTTTTGTATAATAGCTGATGTTCAATTGTAAACTTTTTGGAATCTGGCAACGTTTTGTAACATATACTTTTAAGTGGAAAGAATAAACAAACCGATGGAATTCTAAACTGCTTGGAGTATGATTTTAGTCTTTAAGATGCTCTGCAAGTTGTAATTTGTAGTTTAAGAAAAAGGTAGTTTTCCCGAAAACATGCAAAAATAACACAGCTTTAATCTTTAAGGGACAATAACGATGGACAATAAATCATGTATGTGAGAAAAAAGCTGACATTACATTTAGCGGATAATTTATATCTTTTTTTGAAATTTGAATGTGGTGAGTGATAAAGTTCTGTTTTTTACTCGAAAAGATAGTTTTTATTGTCTAATTCCCTATAAAGGCCTATATCTGTTTAAAAATATTATTTGTCATTTGTTGTTAGGTAAGCTATCAATGTTTGATATTGAATTGGAAAATTATATTTTATATAAGATTTTCAGGAAATATTGTAACTGGTCAAATGTCTACCTACAGCTTTTTCCCAAAATAAATTTATAATATTATTACAATTTTCAATTTCTACTATTCTTCACATTATATGTATATATATATATATAGTAAAATTTTTCAATCGTTAATAAAGTAGCTTTTATTCATCCACTCAAATTTATTAAAACTTCTATCGGATGACAAATGATATTAATACCGTTTTTTCAAATATTAATTCATTAATTAGGTTAATTTTTATTAATTAATTAAAAAATAATTTTCTCACCAAAAAAATCTTTATTTCTCCGCCACCAAATGATTAAGACTTCAGTTTTTTCCCCACGCTATTTAGGTAAAGCTTAACATGTTTTTGTCCGATTATTTCAAATGATTCTGTTTATTTTCTTAGTGTTTTATGATTTGAAGTTAAACTATGTTAATTCATAGAATTTTTGGATTAATTTTGAAGTATTTTTGAATTAAAATAGAACATAACAAAGGAAATTTCTAATCTGTATTGCGTTACCCCAAACTGACGTAGAACATGCATTTGTGTTGCCCCACTAGCATTGAAAATTCCTGCTTGCGCAGTATGTTCTGATTTATTTTCAAAGTAACGAATTTGATTTGTGTTGGCCAGATATAATTTTTTGATAAATTATTTACATTAATTGTAGTTATTTAACAGAAATTAACTTAACTAAAAATTTTATATGTTTATTTAAGTAGGAATTGACTTAAAAAGTTTTTGTTTAAATAATATTTCTTATTTTTTAAATAACTTGTGATTATTTTTCTATAATAAACGATTTTTTAAAAATTCAAAATAAATAGTTATGCATTTAGGGGTTAATGTCAAACAATTTGGCTGATTCATGGACATGAAGTTACATCTAAATGGTTTATCTGAAGCCACTGTAACAATTATTCCCAAAAATAGTAGTAAAAA
>JAOUZG010041575.1:4094320-4125589 GCA_026289955.1 Argiope argentata
AATATCGGAACTAGACTATTATTGTTATTAATATCGGAACTAGACTATTATTGTTATCAATATCGGAACAACTAGACTATTATTGTTATTAATATCTGAATAATACTAATATGGTTATTAATAACTGAAATAATAGTATTATTGTTATTAGTTCTGAATAATACTATTATTGTTATTAGTATCTGAATAATACTATTGTTGTTATTAATATTTGAATAATGCTATTATTGTTATTAATATTTGAATAATACTATACTCTAACATAATATAATAAAACTACTGTAACCTTGAAACTTTCGACATTTGCGCTCCATCCTCACCAGCTTCGTGCATGCATCAATATAGATTGCCTTTCAATGTGGACAATACTCAAATCTCTTCCATTTACAATAGACTCTGAAAGGAATCCGGAACCAGATAGCCTTCTTCAAATGAGCCTTTTAGCATAAAATCAATTCTGCGAAACTTAAGCCAACCGCCGTCCAAATTGGCTCCCGTCAGATGCACTTACTTATCGATTTTATATCAATCATCGTAATCATTTTCAATTCAAATTCATGCCAAATTTGCGTTTTTATTGCTATATTTTTTTAACTCCGGAATTCCAACTTTTCATGCGACATCTTTCTTCTTCTATTTATTTGCGGTTGAATATTCTAAAAATTTCGAGTGCCTGTTTACGGTTCATAGAATATTATGAATTCCTTGGATTTTCTCCTGTGGGTTAAATGATCCTTGGCAGGGAATGGGCTCACTTTATCAATAATGTGTTTTCTTGAGTTTTTGGCTCTTGAAATCAATAGGGGAAAGCCTGTATATCAACGGAAGAAGAAAGAGCCTTTTTTTCAGGTACACAATACTCAGCGTCCTTCGTTCCTTTTGAAAGAGACAGGAATGCGGAATATAATATTTTTTTGAATTAAATGAATAATGATAGCCCCAATCAGAATGAAATATTTTTAGTTACAATTTATAAGAGAGTTTAAAAGAGTTTTTTTTTTGTCTAAAATATAGTGGCATTCAGTAGTTGCATGGTCGAGACTTCATTTGTAGTAGACTCTTTTCTGACTGTCTTTTATTATATAAAGAAATGTAGTGAATAAATCTACATTTCTGACAGATAGGTAAACATGTATTCAAAATTTATCATAAAAGTTATTACGAAATTCTTTAAAAGACAAAACTTCCTTTTTTAAACTTTCTTGCATACATAATATAAAGAAAGTATAGTAATCTGGAAAAAAATCAAGTTTAATATTTTGACGAATCTCCATATTATAGACCTCACTGAGTTCAAAAACTGAATTGTTTAGAAGATATCCGTCTATCTGTCTGTTTGTGAAAAAGATAACTTATAAATGCTTTAAGTAGTAAGGTTGAAAGTTAGTATACATTCTTTACACCAAATTGGCAGATATCTGCCAAATACTGAGTAAATTCTGTTAAGAAGAAGTCCGTATGTACGACTATTTGGATATAAATTTACACGATAACTGAACAACGAAGAGAGCTGGATAGATAAAATTTAGTACACAGTTTTACCATTTATAACGCAATTTGTGAAATTTTGAGCGAAATACAGCTACGGATGGACTGAATGTTGGTTTTTAGTTTCAAGTGCATGTAAACTCTCTAATTAAAGATTATAATGATTTAAATATATCAAATTTGGTATAAGATTTTTTAACTTCAAGTTAAATTTTGTATCAAATGTTTGTTTCAATCTATAGAAAAAGGTGTGTCTGAAACACAAATTAGATGTTCAAATTCTATTAACCATGTGACAGGGACTATTCGCCAACTAACTCGCCAAGAATGACAGATAAAGGCTGAATTCATGCCAAAGCAATATTTCGTAATTATTGTATGCCAGTGGCATGTAAGGCGTTCTCTAGCATGGCAAGTTTATCAGAGAATATACGAGAAAGATTGGTTACTACCACTAGTTTCATTTGTTATATTTTTGATTTGGAATTATTTTTATTCTCTTAATGGAAATTTTTTTTCTTTTATATTTTTAGTTATGCTCATGATAATGATAGCTAATATATCAAATTACTACACCCATAGCAGGGGAGCATTTGTACCGATTGAAGGTTGTGATACGAACCTTCAATCGGTACAAATGCTCCCCTGCTATGGGTCTAGTAGCCAAGTAACATGACCATAATACAAAAGTCGACATCAGTATCGTATATGTTATCTGGTTTATGAAACTAGCGCCACAGTGCTCTCTCACCAAGGAGTCGGTGGAGGGACAAACGATTTTTTATAGCTCCAAACAGTATGGCGAGTGGCTGCTTGCTTGCGTCAAGTGTGTCAGACGACTTTGCTTGCTTGCTTGCGTGAAGTGGGGTTGGTGACTTTGTTTGCTTGCGTCAAGTGAGTTTAAAGACTTTGTTTTTGTTGCAGGTAGATGGAGCCACGACTGTTGCAGGAGGTTGCTTTGCCAAGGTCACCAATGTACCAATGGAAGGTCGCGATAAGAACCTCTGACGCTAGGGCCAGTAGCCGAATAAAATGACCAGAATACGAAAGTCGACTTCGGTATTGTAGATGTTATCTGGCTTATGAAGCTAGAGCCACACATTTTTTATGTGACATTTTTCTTTTTATGTCTATTGTAGGGGAACATTTTGAAAAAAAAATTCTGTTATTTATTTATTTTATTTTATTTCATTATGAAGGTTTGAGGGAAGCCGAGATTTGAAGAAAGTCCAATACTAATAAAGTTTTTGATGCTTTATTTCAAATATTTCTTCAGTTTAGAAAATAATTTTTCCATTTTTATGCTTAGAAATAAATAAAAAAAATTTAAATTCTAATTAATGAGAAGTCATTTCAAATATATATTTTGGGACAAAATTTGTCTTGCGTGTGAATACAAAAGTATTATCCTAATTTATAAGAGATTATTTCAAAGAAATTCTAACTGATAAGACTTCATATCAAAAATATAGTTTGTAACAAAAATTTTCTTGCAATTAATTACGAAAATAATATCCGTACAATTACCTTTCTGTTAACCGTACATTTCTGAAATTTCCTAAATATATAACCCCATTTCACAATTATTTATAAAAAAAAGAGAAAGAAAGAGAATGAAAGTAAACCTGAAAATTCTTTTGAATTTAAATTTCTAATTAAAATAAATTAAACATTCTCAAAAACTGAGTTAAAATCTATAATTATCAAATTTTATTTATTTAATCTATTCCACGTTTGAGTTGCAGATTTGTCATACCAATGGACAGAGAGACAAAAAGGAAATAAACCTTTACACAGATTTTATATTTATTTACAATTCTGGTGGGAACAAAGTGGTTATGTTCGGGTGCACGCTGAATCTGTCAACCCAAATTTTCTCTCGTTCTTGTAGAGTGGAAATTTTCAGAGGAATCAGCTGAATTGTTGGCCTTTTCTTTTTATCACGTTTTAAAATTACAAGCTTTGTCCTTAAAACAACTATTATGTTACTCCAAATGGGATTTAGGTGCAATTAAATGTAAAAAGAGAAATTATGTTTTAATAAAACCATATAACAAAAATCATAAATTCAACTTACACTAAGTCTAAGCTGACGTATTCACATACACATGGAATAATGCAACATCGTAATAGAAAACTCATAGTGTTACAAACATTGTAAATGTTGGTATTCGTCTCAAAATATCTCAGACAGATTTGAAATAAGATTCTGGGGCGAAAATCGTGTGATTGAGGCAATAAAAACGGCTACGGCTGAATTATTATTGTCGAACTAATTCTTCAAACGTGTTATGGATCTTAAAAAACACAATAAACGTTAAAGAGTACTTTTAATTGATTTGTAAACATACTTATAATATGTTTTTTAGAAAAAAATTCTTGAGAAAAACAGAACAAGTTGCTTTGGTTCATCTATTTAATGAGTGTTTTGTGCTAAAATTCAAAAACATGATATTTTATGATAAATTTGTGATAATTCTTTTCATCAAATTTTATGAAGAAACAAATATTAGGCATTAAACATTCTTCATAATATTTTGATGCATTTTTTTCTATCATGAGCAGAGCAATTAAAACGTTTAAGGATTTTAATACGATTAGAAACAAAATATTTCTTTAGAAAAATTATGCAGTACAAAAAAAATTAAGTATTATTATATCAGAAAGGATAGCGAAAATAAATTCAACTTAATTGCTTGTTAATGGTTTTTTTAATACTTTAATACCCGCAATTTAATCCTTAGCATTAAATATTCAAAATAATCTCTCTTTAATTGCTCTGAAATTAGAAGGAGAAAAACTGATATTTTATTTAAGCTTTTGCGCACTTGCCGGTAATAATATAAATCAAATGAAAAAACTATAATAATAATAATAATAATACAAATAATTCTTTGGAGATAATAGTTTTGGAAAACATGATAATCAATTTCCATAGCTAAATCACAGCATTTGATCATCCAATGACGTTTAAAGAAGTTTCTCACTCGGTGTTAAAGCATTCTATTTGCCGCTTGTTTCTTGATTTTTTTCCATCATCTCTCTCTGATTGAATGGAGTTTTTGGAGGCATGGTGAGTTCTTTCCTGATCATTTCTAATAATATTTTGCAGGTCCATTAACTAATGAATTAATGGAATTGAATTAAGTGTAGCTGCAGAAACATTGAATGAAGCAATTAGAATTGTTCTCATGGCGATTTGTTTTTATTTGGCAGTTACTATTCGATATCAGGAAAGAAGAGAGATGCTGTATTGCGTAGTTTACGTCTTATAAATATTTTTGTTCAAATCTAAATGTTAACAACGTTTTATAAATCTCTCTTATTATCTCATATCAAATGGTAACTGTCAAATGAAAACAAACTGTTTATGTTTTTTTTAAAAATAAGTACTATGCGTCAATTCACGCTAACTTAGAATAAATTGTATAATCTACATTTTTTGCTTTGGGATATTAGAAGGTAAAGCAACATTAAATTAGACAACGTATTAATCATGGAATCCTCATTTTTTCGTGTGTGGTTATGAATATGAATTGAATTATGAGACTGTTTACTGGGTTTTTAAATCTTATTTCATTATTTTAAACATTTCTTAAAATTTATCTTTTATTTTGAGAAATTATTAAAAACTAGAATAATCAACTTAAAAAATATTTTACTAGGATGAATATTTTTCTAATTAACGATTTAACACCAATATCAATCCAATTCTGGAAGCCTCCTTTTAGATAGAAGCGCTAAAACATCAGCTTTGATGCTTGAAATGTATGAATATAGGCATGTTCCGCCTAAAACGCAATAAGATGACAACCCCCCTCTCCTGCACCGAGGGGACCCCCTTTTCGAAGGCAAATTCAATAAAATTCCACTCTCCCAGCAATTAGAGAACCTCGATTTATTAATAATCTCGGCCCAATGGGGTTAGCTAACGCGTGAGTCAGGCCTACACCGAGAGATTAACACCGATTTTTGACGCCAGAAGAGAGGCCAAACGATCTCTGAATGATTTTTCCAGTAGGATGGCTGTAAAGTCGAATTGTATGCCTTCTGCAGACACTCCCCGTACAATATATTTCAAAAGGGGTAGGAGACGGGATTCATTTTTAATTGTATTAAGTCTCTGTGGAGGGAAGGGACAGCATATTAAATGAACTCTGTAATTACAGCCGGCATAAGACGTTTGTTGAGAACGATAAAAAAACGGCTTCATGATTCAGTCCTATTTATCTAATTGAGAATCATTAGTTATTGATAAGAAGGACCTTTTTACCAAACGAAGAATCGAAAGAAAAAAATCAGTATGAAATAAACATCTGAATTTCTGATAAGAAACTTCATTTTTGTTTCCTTTCATGTGGGAAGAAAGAAAATTCCAAATACTTTTTTAAAGCTTCTTTTTTTTTTTTTTGTTAATCTAAAAAAAATAAGCTACTCGCCAAACTTCAAAATTTGGCGAAGAGTTGGCGAAAAAAAAGATAATATTATGAAAGCTCTGAACGAAGAAGTTTTGATGTTGATGTCTATTATTATTTTGTCAAATGCATCAATTCAAATTATAACTTGTACGGTCGGACTCCAATGCATCTTTCCAATATTATGATATTTCGTATTTCTTGTCAACAAAAGATCCAAGAAAAACTTTTACTTGGTTATTATGCCTTTGAAATATTATAGGCTAAGTTATAGATCTTTTATCCGAATAAGTTTCAGAATAAAGAAGCAAGAAAAGAATAAATGGACGATATTACATAATAATGTAGATACTTTACATTCCTTAAACGTGTCAGGGAAGATTGTCTAGATTTATAAGACAGTCCAAGAAGTGCCAGCCATTGTCATATCTAGATATTTTATTATATCTTCTTTAGAGATACTTATTGGGCTCCTGTAAACATACAAAGAAAGTGCCTAGGTTTCGTCGCCGTATAAATCAGTTTATTGAGATGGTGTGGAAGTGCTGAGTTTGGTCTGCGAATCGTAGACTAGGTAATGACCAGACGCACACAAAGCGACTCCAAATCATATAAATTGAATCTTCTTTGAGTCATTTCCAGATCTGCTTTCAACTATTTATGTATGGTCTGTTCTGGATATATCTATTGAGTTTTATCTTTCATAAGTGCTATAAGAGATCATTCAAAGCATGGAATCTAATTGATTTTTGCTATTAATAAAGATATGCATATATGTTTGCTGTCTCCAGACTAGACCGTTCGACCTGGATATATGGAACAAAATATATATCTATTTTCATGGACGGAAATGGGTATCTAGGAAGAAAGTTTCGGGAATTATATTTCATTGAGTAAAAACAAGTAATATAAAAAAAATTAAGTCAATTCCTACCTAGGTCAATAATAAAATTTTTTTATTTTAGTTTCTTAGTATTAAATAATTACAATGAATATAAATAATTGATTAAAAAATTGTACCCAACCAAAACAAAATCAAGTTTGCATCCGGTGAATATAAATCAGAACACAATCAGAGCCTACTCAATTGTCGCTGAATTTTCAAAGACAAGTGAGGCAATACAAAGGTGTGAATTTTCTACGCCAGTTGAAGTAACGCAATACAGATTAAAAATTTTAAAATTTTAGATTCTGTATTATTTTAATTAGAAAGTACTTTCATAGTTAATCCGAAATATCAATTGAAAAAACAATGTTTAACTTTAAATGCGCTCAAACATTAAGAAAATAAACAGAATCGTTTGAAATGATCGACCGAAAACATATTATGCCTAATCTTATTAGCATGGGGGTAAAAATAAACTAGATTAGTTTCTTATTTGTTGGCAGTGAAATGAAGATTTTTTAATTAATAAAAGTGAGTTAATTTTTAATTAATTAATAAAAAATTAATGAATTAATATTTGAAAAAAACGGTATTAACATCAAATGTCATCCACTACAAGTTAAAAAAATTTACTTGAACTTAAGCGGATTATATAAAGTATTTGAATCATTTATTGTGAATCATTAATTCTGGCAAAATAGCTGGTCACTAAAGCTGCTTTTTTTAAAAAAGGACATTCTTTTATTTCTTAATTGGATATCGTTACAAACCTTCAAAGCTGATTCCCAACACGAATAGTTTCATCGTAAAAAAGATCGTTTTATAATCAGCCCTTGTAGTACTGTTCGGGTGCCACGTCAGTGATCTTAGAACTTGGCGACAAACTTGGCGACGAAATAGAAAATTCTAGAAGGTTAACGATTTATCCAATAGGAACAGAGGAATACACTTGATTGATCTCCGATGAGGAGCTGTAAAAGATTGACAGTCTCAAGCATAAAGGAATTGAATCAGAATCAGAGTCAGAATCATAGCAAAGTAATGTCATTGAGAAGATAACGAAGTAACGGCGGAATAGTCCCACCACGAACCAGCGTGCTGTGAAGTCCAAGTTGTTGCTGAAATGAGTTATCTGTCAAGTCCAGGTGTATATTGTGGAAGGAGCATCGACTCCTGTGAAGCGTATCCAGTCATGTAGTAGTGTGCCGTCAATTGGATACAGCTGAAATAAGGAGACAGTGGAGAATTTCAGCAATTTGGAAAGACCGTAGGATGAAGCTCCGAGGATCTCCTCTCCTGCTGAATTCTGTCTGACCGCTGTGGTCAATTACTACTCCTGGACTACTGTTTGGTATAGTGAGCTGCTATGTATTCACCTCCTCTGTATATATTTGTCATCTGTGTAGTCTTATGTGTTAAAAATCGTTGTTGTTTCCAACTAAAGGACGATTTTTTACCTGCATCGACCCTTAAAAGAACCCCTATGGACGAGGAAGATAAATTCTTAATAATATGGACTACCAGATCTTGTACGATCTTGATACTAAAATGACATTGAGGTTCGTGTATTATTTATGGTAATTTAAAACATTTCTTTCTTTTAAAATAAATAATTAAAATGAACTACCAACCTCAATTATTTAATACTTATATTTATAGTCAAAGATAAAAAAAATTTACATTATTGCTGAGTATGAATGCTGTAATGCTTTTTATACTTATACAAAATTACAAACAACCTCGAAATTTTATATTTTAAGAAATATATATAATATTCCTGTAAGGATATAAATAATCTTGAAAAATGAATTACTCGATATTAAAAATAATGAAATCTGATAAACGATAAATTTAAATAGATAAGTGTCACTAAAATTTTAACCGCTACAAAATAAAAATTGATGAATAAGATAAAAAATAAAATTATGTTTCATTTTTTACCGTTTTATAAAGCACGAATAACCTGGTAAATACAGAGGATTTACCCCTAAATAAGCCCCAATGTCATAGATTATTAAATCGTTCTATTTTATTCAGTGTCTTGTAGCAGCAGCTTTTTTGCCTTTATCCGATGAGGAGCTATCGATCGATAGTTATAAATTTAAGAGATCTTTGAAGGGGTCCAAGAACTGTTGTTTTGTATTATAAATTCATGAGATAAGTTTATCATTAAAGTATATTCTTTACTGCTTTTTCTATTCTCTTGTATATGAAGTATTAGGCATTTTTGGCCACCAGCTGGTATGCTGGGAATATCGGCGATGTTTAATTTAGATTATTTTCTTACGCAAAATTTGATTTTCATCATTAAAAAAAGGAAAGATTACTTACGAAGTCAAGTTCCATGATTTATAATACTATTAAAAACATAAATATCTAAGTAATCAACTTTAAACTTCTATTACTATTAATTAAAAAAAATCACATTGTTTTTATAGCAATGAAATTTAAGTTTATAATTTCTCAAGTAAATGCTCAGATAATTAACATATTTCTGATTTCTTAACTTTCAATAATTGATGAAAATTGAGCAATTAAATTTTTGATCCAATGATAAAAGGGATTTGATTTTAATTGAGAAAATAAAATATCTTATTATTTTAAACGAACAATTCTTGTATATATATAATTTATGTCGTGTATCTCGAAAAGGGTCCTAATGATTTGGATCAAATTTCATATTTATATAAGGTTTTTCTTTTTAAGACTTTCCTAAAAAAACCCCGCCATTTTGCAAAAACATAAAAATATTTTTATAGCTAACTATTAGAAGGTTTTTATCATGTCAGAACATGATGTTATTTTGGGAATGAAACAAAAATCCGTAGGTGAAAACTTGAAATTTTATTATCTGCACGAGAATCTCAAAAAATCAGCTTTTAATAACACGTTGCCATCCCCTTTATAGAAACTCTGATTATAAAAAATAAGTTAATGACTTCAGCAAATAAAACCTAGAAAAATGTCACTTTGAACAAGTGATTATATGAAATGAAATAAATAGGAAATGGGATATTTTTTTAAACAATAAATGAGAGACAAAGTTTTTTGGATCGTTGGCAATACCAAAGTGACTCATTCAAGGAGACAATTAAAATGAATAAAAATGTAATTCAACTTGCACGAGCACGAGGTGCTTGGCCGTTCAAGAAATGATGTTTTGACATGATAGATTGAAATATGCATAGCAGATTTCATTTCAATCTTTATTTTTCTATATGCTCTCGCGTTGATAATGACTTATAGCGCCAACCCGTAAGTTTTTGCGGCACTTGCATTGTTGTCATAGTAGTATGATAATCTACTTGTACCTCAAACTTCTATGTGAGGGCGCTGTATGATATTAACCGAGTACGAGTGCCTTCGGCTCATATTCAATAACAGCAATGCAATTATTGTGCTTAATTCGAATGATAGGCTTAATTTTAATATGTGTGTGTGCATTCATGTGCATGAAGTGCATTCATGTGAATCATGTGCATGAAGTGCATTCATGATTTTTTTTATTTAAATGATCATTTCATATGTAAGTAGGAACGAAAAGTATTCATATGAAATCAGTATGTGATTCGTATCTGAATAGTGTCTCAAAAAATTACAAATTATAAATCACAAGCACACCCTCAAAACACACACACACACACATTCACGCACACAAAACACATACACATACACGCTCACGAAACACATACACACACTCTCAAAACACACATGCATACACGCACACATTCAAAACATACACACATACACGCACACATTCTCATACACACACACACACTCAAAACACACGCGCATACTTAAAACACACACACACACACACACACACACACACACACACACACACACACACACACACACACCCACACACACACACACACACACACACACACACACACACACACACACACACATAATGCTTCATCTCCTTGGTGCTATTTTGTAAATCGTGTATAAGATGTGCATATATATGTACAATATACATACGAAATCTTGAATATGTTAATAAGTTAATCAGATGATTAACTTGTATTCATTTCTTTTTGCATTGAAATAATTCGTTTTATCCAGTTAACAGGTTAACAAAATATTTTTAAAACTTTTTTCAAGTTAGAAAAAATAGTTGCAACGCATTCAAATTGATATAATTAAAATGATAATTTGCAATGATAGCACCTTTTTTTCCATATTGACAATAAAAAATAATTTTTTTTTCTCTTTCTGGAATCAAAACCGCGTGTAAGAGTGAGCATATGTATGAAATTTGGTTATTAATTGAATTACAATATTTGGCTACTTGATTCACTTATAATATTTGTATGACAGATCCCTTAACACTTAGTGTTAAATATTGATCCCTCTACATATCTGGAAAAATACCGACTTCCATTTCCCTCACCACCCCATTCTAAAAATCTGAGTACTCATTAAGCGTAGTTGTGAATGAGTATCTATTAATTTTTTTATGTCCACCATCTGAATCCACCAATTTTTCAACTCATAAAAAACGTCAAAACTCCACGGCAGAGGAAACAATCCGCCAATTAAGTCAGCAATTATAATAAACTGATCCTATTTATTACATAAAAAAAGTTGGACATGATAAATGCCCTGTTGAGAAGCTTTGCGGGAACACTTATATAGAAAAAATAACTGTCTTAAAACTGAGAATTTAAAAATAGAAAATTGGTAAGGGGTGGTAATCGGTTTGGGCCGGTCCCCTTAATCTCCAATCAATCCCTTTCATTCGTTTGCTTCGGAGGGGAAGGGGCCTTCCGAAACGAGTGCCTGGGGACTTCTGCGAAGGGGAAGTAGAGTTCAAAACGAGAAGTTCCATTTCAAAATACGCTTTATTTCGGAATGAAAAAAAGGAAGGGGGGAAAGTGTAAGTTTCAAAAGGGATTTCTATTATTTGATTTATTGCTCCGTAGGGGGTGTCGGTCAAATGAACCACCTGACCTCTCATCTACACCCCTGCTTCAATAGATGGAAGAATCCATTTTGATGGATGGATGTTGTAATTGGCCTCAACTCGACAGGGCCACTTTTTTTAAAAAAATTTACGTGCATGCATATTTCAAAAAAGAATAAAAGTTATAAGTTTCAGATTTTCGATGGTTGAATAAGTTTTGAAACTCTCGTTAAATTTCATGCAAATGAAGTGGTGATTTTATTTTTTATTCTTTCGTTTTTATTTTTTTGCACGTTTCATCAATTGCAAGTATTGAATTAGCAATTTTTTTTTTAAACTGCAACTCCTGCTGTTTTCAAAAAATGTTAATGGAGCTGATAAAATTCTAAAAATCTTCATAATGTTTAGGGGGGAAAATCGAGTTTTAATGTCGTTGAAGTGTTGGAAAATTTTCGCGCGGATGAATTTTGGAAATTCGTGTCGAAAATTTTTTCTACATCTCCACATTTTTACCTCTGGGGTCGTTAGTAAATATCGAATTTAACCAGAGATCATGTTACTCGTCACTTTCCGCCTCGAAGGATTGTTTCCATCAGAGCGCAAAGAGGCGTAAACAGGATTTTTTTAAATCTTTTGGAATGCATTTTAATAAAAGCATCATTTTGTGGTATCAGCTGACAGTTGAACCTGTGAAAGTCGGGGAAAAAGCGATTAAAAAAGAATTTGTTAACGAAAAATGTTAACATTTATTCTGAAAATTTTAGCCTTTAAACATTTATCTTATAACTTTAAGTGAACAATTCTATATATACTGATATTTTAAGCTCTAATTTTAAGCGTAAAAATTTTGTTTAATTTAGATTATAGTAACTTCTTTCTAAAATGTTATTTCCTGATCCATTCCACTTTTCCTATTTAATAAATCAATTGAAGTATTATAAAGATAATGCATAACTAATTCCACGTGCCCAGTGGAATGGATAAATAAATCACTGGTGTAAATATTCTTTTAGAATATTCCTTCGATGAGTAATAAATCACTTATACAAAATAAATTCATTTAAAATAATCCTATTTCTCTTGTCAAGGTCAAATGTATCAGAATTCCCGCCATAAATCTACACGTGTGTGATTTATGAGAATATCATAGTATACAAGACCGGAAATAGATGTCTCGTCCCTTTTACCCTTTATTAAACCTTTTTATATCTTCTTATGCTGCTTGTGCCATGCTGCTGGAATAAAACGAAATAAAAAAGACAATATGTGTTTTTTTTTTTTTCATGATGATTTTGGTCACGACTCTGAAACTTGCTGCTTTCAATTTAAAAATTACTATGGAAAATATTGCACACACACATATGTATATATGTATGTGTATTGATATTTTTAAAATTAAATTAAACCCTAATTAATTTCCAAAGCTTTATCTTAATGTATCCCATAATAACTTCATTCTAAAATATTCTCTTATTTCCTGATCCTTTTTACTTCTTCCAGTTAATTAATTCAACAGAAGCTGAATAAAATTGCCGAATCAGTTAAGAGACAACAGATTCCCACTCTCCGAGTGAGAGATGAAAATTGTCCATCCAAGTTCTATCCTTTAAAAAGATCTTTGTGTTTCCCTTGCCTGTTTAGGCATATTTTGTGGAAATTCCCATCGAAATCTCGTTCGAGGTGACAGGTCCGGTGTCTAGTTGTCTTTTGTTCTTGATGAACCTACGTAGTTTTTGGAGTGTCTCACAATACACATCGAAGTTAATGGTTCTTCCGTACTTGGTTAATTCAATAAGTGGCATCAATAGGATGGCGTTCTTCTTCTCTTCTCTATCTTGCGAATGCGGACTCCCGCTCATGTTCAGATCTACTCTGGAATTTCCCATCGCACCCTTAGATGTCCCGCTACATTTTCCTATAGCGGCATAAGCAAATATGTAAAATGTAGGCCTGAATACAACAATCTCATTGATTAAAGAGCCGAAAAATTTCTTGTTCCCAGAATTCCTAAGGTCGTGACGGGACTCCATCCGTAATAACGTCCTTGAGTTCGCAGTCTGAGTTGAAGCGCTTTCCTTCAGATGTTTTTACAAGGGACCAAGCACAAGAAAATCACTGGGTGACAGGTCCGGTGTTTAGGTATCTTTTGTTCTTGAGGGACCTGAGTAGTTTTTAGAGTGTCTCACAGCACGCATCGGAGTTAATGGTTCTGCTCTACTCGAGAAATTCAACAAATAGCATCAGGTGGAGGGCGCCCTTTATATGAGCCTTTACTCTATCCTGAGCATGCTCCGATCTACACCAATAGACTCCAATCGCATCATAGATGTTCCGCTACATTTTCTCATAGCGGCATAGACAAATATGTTAACCGTTACGTTGTTATGGCATTTCGTACCTTTACATTTGAACGGCCTTTACAAGATTTATTCTTATTTATGTGATGTAAAATTTTAGGCACCCTGTAAGAAGCATTGTTCACTAGTTTGAATGCGATAAAAAATATGTAAATCCAATTTTCCTACTTTAAAATCTTGTTCGAAAAAAAGTGTTCGAAAATTTAAAAAGGCTCGAAAGCGTTGATTTATCTGACACAGACAAACAGACAACAGACATTTTCAAAAAATGGATTTTTTGAAGTCATGGATATCTCTATCTCTACTTTTCTTTCTAAGAATCTCTACTTTTTAGTAGAGATTCTTCAAAATTTTGAATTCGATTTTTTTGTCTATTACGAAATTTTTATATATTTCGAATAGAAGAATGTAATACAGAAGTGAAAAAAACACCTGATGATCGATGAAAACGAAAAATTTTAAGAATTTGTTTATCTCCATTGAGTTCATTCAGCATAATATTATCATTGTTGTTTACTTTCAATTTCTGGTCGGAACATAAAATTTGAGCTTTCCTATGTAAAATATATGACTAAACGATCTTTTTTTTTTTCAATTCATATTTTACCTCTTAAAAAGAAGATTTTCTTTTTCTTTAAATTTTCATTGCTATTAATACAGAATGAAATACTCATCAGTAGTTATGTAATATACTAAAAGAAGAAAAAAAATATTTTAAGCACTTTTCTTGAAAATACAAGATTAGAGCTTACATTAAACTAATGTTTATCGGGAAACCAGAGATACCAGTTTGGCGTCGTTCCACGGACGGATTTGATATTTTTTTACAGGAAGTCATTGAAAAAGATTGGGCCATATTTATTTCACGGTAATGTTGCTAATGTGCAGGCGGAAGGTTGAATGCCGATTTATGGCAGCAACATTAGGCTTAGTCATACCACATCGAGCAATAATGTAGGAGAGGCAAGTAGCGATATATAAACATTGAACTTTTTTTCGAATATTACAGTTATGCATTTATAACAGTATGTATTAACATAGATAACAGTTTTTAGAACATTTTTGTATATTTTATCCTCGTTTTTCTTCGTACTTTGAAAGAAAAAATGGTTTAATAGCAATGGGGATTTCATAGTGAGGATAGGTTGAAAAAGAAAATAATTCACGCGTAGAATAGTAATCTTTTGAAATTAAATATGCGCAAAAGAATAAATAATCTTTTGGGTTTTTTAATAACAATGAAATAACAAATTTTCATTTTTTTAAAAATTGCTGTAATAAATTTTTATTTTCGTCTGACATTTTAAACATCAGGGAAGTTTAACAACAGCAAGAAAAAATGATGCAGATGTTAGTGAAAATTTGTTTAACAGTTTAATATTAAATAATTTAGATTATTAAATATAGATAAATATAAATCATAAAATAGTTTGCGATATAACTAGTTAATTGCAATAATTATTTAATGAAAAGTTAGTAAAATAAATGTTTCTATGTTAACCTAAGCTAGAAGTGACTTAAAATTTTTTTTTTGTATTGCTTGTTTGTTTGTCAATCATATTGCACATCGTATCTGGTATTTCTAAAACTCTACTAAGCTCAGGTGATAGGTATTTACTTAGAATATTGAAAAGAAACTCTCTATCTCTTGCTAGAGCTTGAGTTCTCTTTGGTATTTAGAGGTTTTTTAGGTTAATTTCTTTTGGTGTCAAATGTTTGCAGTATTTTCGACAGTCGATAAACATATTTATGCATATTGTATTCAGTATGACCTACATAATGTGAGATCAACATGAGATAAGTATTATAGATTAGTACAGGGATGCAAAAACTTTTCTGGATGACGGGCCAAAATATGAAAAGGGATCATGACGAGGTCCAAAACAGCACATGAATGTTAAAACATATTAAAAATGTGAAAACACTGGGTTTTTTTTGTGTGTGACAATAGGCATGAATTACAATTATTACTCTACTTATTTTACTCATGCACACATTATGCAATAAATAAATGAATAAAACTATGATTAAAATATTTTACCTTAAAAAAAGATTCCTGCTAAAAAATAGGTAAACTTGAAACAAAATAACAGAGGAAAACTTTATGGTAATTATACAGAAAACACAATTTAAATTTTGAGAAAAAAAATTAATAATCAAAATTAATAAAAATGAATGAGATGTATGGGACTGAATATTTGAAGTTATTAATTTTACGTTATGCTTAGGATTGGTAATGGTAATACGTAGAATAGCAGAAAGGTTCTCATCTGCTATTCGATTTCTTATTTTTGATTTGTTTAAATTCATTAGTGTAAAAGTTTGCTCACAAATGTAAGTACTGCCAAAGAAAGTTGCACATAGAGCTGCATTTCGCTTTAAGTACGGAAATTCCTCGGGTAAGTCTTTATAAAATTCTAGTATCGGTTTTTCTTTGAATTGATTTTTGAAAAAAATCGGAATTCTGTAAATCAATTAAGGTTAACTGCATACTCTCATCCACTAGATTTACATCAACAGAAAATGGAGAAGAAAATACACCGATTTTTGTTTGGCCCTTATCAAATTCTGAAAAGCGATTATCAAATGCTTTACGCAAAATTTGAATTTGATCCTAATCCTGCATTTTTATGTATGGATATTTTTCATTTTCGCCAGCTTCTCCTATACGAAAACTTGTGCTCGCAGGTAGCCATGAAGGGAACAAACTGAAAAGCCACGTAATAAAAAGTAAATAAACTTGATTAAGAACTGTAAATTATTTATTCTGATGTAGAATCGTTTTCGTATCCGATTTTTATCCTGTTTATTTGAAAAAGTCTCATTTCATTTTAAATTAATCTTATTTTATTAACAGTATTCGCGGGCCAACTTCAAAAGCTACGCGGGCCATAGGTTGTGCATCCCTTTTTTTTATTAAATTTAAATTTTATGTGTAAGTAAATATTTTGGAAATTATCTAACAGCGTCTCTTGATTACCTTGATTATGATATCACGTATTCAGAAACATTTATTTTTAGATTTTGTAAACTGAACAAAATGGAACAAACCTCCTATGAACTTCAATGAATGCATTTTTGAAATGTTTATCTGAAATATAAAATAAATTATTTCATTTAGGTTTAGAATATAATGAAAATAATGTGAAATATCCAAGAATATTTCAAGAATATACATTCAATTTAAAGGTTCGTATTTTAATATTTCAAAAAATACTGATTTCCTCCGAATTTTAGGTTCCTGTTTATTTACCAGCGGAATGCTATCGGAGTTCAGTAAACAGCAAAACTTATCTTCCTTCCAATATCCCTCTGAAATTCAAAACAAATCTTCAGGGGGTTGACAGTTTGAAATTCGAATCCAAATTAAAACACCCGTCACGGAACGTATCCACAAAACAGCAAACGATCGTTTTCAACACCAAGACTCTGTCTGTTGTAGCAGCAGCACTGAGAACTTTTCTTGAGGGCAAAAAGATAAAGTTCCCGCTCTGAACTTTTCTGCTGAATAGAAACCCCGGGAAAGTGTGGCTAATAATGAATCTCATTCTGACAGTCAGCAAAAATGGGGCTCCCAAAGTTTCCGACCGTCAGGTGTCACTTGTAGGTGAATGCAGGCAGCCACATGAATATGTATAACAGCCAGAATGTATGCTTGGACAGAGTTTTGCGGCGGAAACTTTTAATCAAAATCGCGTTACGGACTCCTCCAACCGGACGTAATTCTGCCGGAGGTTAGGATCTTATAATTCGCCCGGATTTTGCATATTTCGGCGGTCAGCATCGTGGAAAATGTGGGAGACGTCACTGACACGCGTCTTGAAGGGGTCGAAGATTGTTGCCTGCCTTCCCCTTTCAGCGTCTCGACGTTCTTCATCGATTTCTGAGGAATTCCGGAATGATATTTTTAGTCTCTGAAGCTGCTAAATAGGAGTGCTTATTATCCAACGGCAAATTAATATTTCTCAGAAAAAAAAGCATTTTAATGCTGAAATATTCATTCATTGAAATGCTCTAGCTATTTCAAAGTGCTTTCTATTCAGTATTCGCAATCATAAATAGTGTTATTCTAACCCAGGTTGCAAATACTGTAGTACAATATTGTGCGATATTATATGATATTAAACAACATTGCAAATATTGATTAATATTGTACAATATTTGTGTGCTATTATATGATATTAAACAATATTCCACAATATTAAACAATATTGCAAATATTGATCAATATTGTACAATATTTGTGCGCTATTATATGATATTAAACAATATCCCACGATACTAAACAATACTGCGAATATTGATCTATATTGTACAATATTTGTGTGCTATTATATGATATTAAACAATATTGCAAATATTGATAAATATTGTAGAATATTTGTGTGCCACTAAGGAATAACATTATTGGAATTGCGAATCATATAAGACTTAAATAAAAGGGGATAGACATTCCAAAATTCCTTTAAACTTTTCAAACAATACAGATGAGAATGGATGATTATATATACTGACCAGCAGTACTCCTACGGCGTTGCCCATGGCATAGCATCCAAGCAGAAAAATTACCTTTAAACTTAAGTCTAACATCCACCTGATATGACATGGCCATGTTGCGTAACATCAAACAAACGTAAAAATATATTTATAAATTATTAAAAATAGCTAGAAAACAATTTTTATACCACACATTCAGAAATACTTAAACTATTTTAAAGGTAAAAATTTGATATTGCCGTAGACAAAACACAGCCGATCATTTCGCTCCTCAAGAGATTCATTCTGTCTCCGCAATTCAGTTGCTTTTCAATTGAAAGTAAGACGATTATTTCGCTCATCAAAAGACTCTCTTTCCCTAAGTGTGGATATTATATCTCTGATGATCGTGAAACGAACGTTTCTTTCATCTTCCGACCAAGGCTGAATTTTTTTAGGGGGGGGGCATGACGAATTTTGAATCTCTATTTAAAAGCAGACGTAAGCAAATAAATGTATTGCATATACATATCACATCTCTTGATATTTGTACATGCGCACTTTGAGGTTTTCGCGCATGTGCTGATAAGGGCAAATCTAAAATCTATATTATGAAACTCTTTCTTTTATTTTAGCATGACGATATTGTACTAAAACTTCCCCAATAAATTCTCTCTAAAATGGTATAAATGTCGCCAATATACGTTAACTATTTTTCGAGTGTTCGTTGTGTAAATATACAGATGCTTTCAGGAAACTTCATTTTATACTATGCATAAATGAACTTTCGGCATAGAGTCTCGAATTTCACTTGCCTATTTTCCTACAGAGATAACAATTCTTTCCTTAAAGATGTTGCTTTAAAACATCCATGTTATAATTCTATTTTCTTTATACGGAAATTAGTTGTGGTTTTAGAATTTCTCTGCTATGATAAAAAATATTTTTAAATTGCATTCAAGTATTGTTTAAAAAGATACCAAAACCTTTTGATAAGGAAATAAGGGGGGTCATGATTACGTTTTGCTTATGTATAAGATGATTTTTATATATTTTATGATAAATATTTTATTATTTTAGGCCATAATAAACAGAATTCCAGGGGGAAGATCCCCCTTATCAAATTTTTCGTATAATTTTACAATATCTATCATTTGAATTTAGATCTCTATTCTAGTGAGAAAAGTCTGCCTTAAAAATGTTTTTCTATTGACATATTTTTTTCTTCATAATTTGTCATAGATTGTAACAACTGCGCCATCTGGAGGAAAAAATGAATGCTGTTATCAAGTGTCAATTTAAATAGGGGAAGGGGGATATGAGTGTGGCAGTTGAGACAGTGATGTTTGAAAGATGTTTGTCTGTAACGTACACCGCTTGAATTATTTGACATTTCGTATTCTAGCGTTGTGTCATCCAAGAACGAAAAAAAAAAAAAAAAACATTATAAAAATTTATATATAAAAAAGAGGTTATGAACATTTATTATCAAAATACTAAATTAAATTGATTAATAAATTAGCTAACATTACTCTTAGTTTTTAATTTTATTATTCAGTTAGTATTTGGATTTTTCAATAATATCTTTACAACCGTTTAAAAATTTTAGGTAGGATGCTTTAGTTACGAATCTTAGTTTTCTTACTCTTTTCTTTAAGAAATTGACTCTGATTGTTTCTTCAAACTTGTTTTATAATTCTTATTTTTACTTTATCGTATATTTAGTAAACAAGAAATATAGTAATCGTCAAAAAAATCAAACAAATGAATTTGACGAATTTCTATTTACTAAACCGTGGTGAATTCGAAAAATATTTTTTTTGAAAAATGGCCATATGTCTATATGTGTTGTTGTTGTTATAACACTTGCCTATTAACAAGCCCCCTGCTGATATAGCAGCATATTTAAGCCGAAAGGAGCGCCTCTTGTTTTTGAAGTAGCGCCAACAAGGTCCAAGATTAGGACTTGTCTACACACTCATCACATTTGCTTGCACAGCCCCTTTTACAGAGGGGCACAGTCACACATCTCACAGATAGCACACAGAAGAACAACCATGTCCTAACCGGGACTCGAACCCCAGACTCCCAGAATACGAGGAAGACGCGCAACCTCTGTGCCAGAAAGCCGGCTGTCTGTATGTAACAAACATAACTAAAAACGATGTGAGCAAGATGGATGAAATTTGGTTTATGGTCTTTGCAGAAAATTTGATTATTAATATAAAATTTTGAATAAAATCTGTTAAGAGAAAGTTCGTCTGTCCGACTGTTCAAATATATATTAACACCATAGCTACAAAACCGAGAGAAGTAGATAAGTAAAATTCGGCACATTGATTTAACATTAATTATTTTACAACATGCCGAAGTTTGATCCTAAACCAACAACGGGTCGACTGTTTGTCGGTTTGCACTTTCAGGAACATGCAAACGCGGTAATTCAAAAACAATGACTTAATATACCAAATTATCTATGCATTTTTTAAAATAACAATTGTAGTTTTGTGCCAAATTTTTGTTTTAATTGGTTGATCAATATGTGTCCAAAACACAAATTTGATTTTTTGATACTATAAACGTCATACCAGAAATTAATCGCCAAAACCTTCGCCAAGGATAACTCAATAGATTCAGTAAAAATGCAAATATTTCGTAATTATTACTATGCAATGTCGGTACTTTTCCGTAAGCCGAGCTCAAGCAGAAAATCGCCAAATAATGTAGAATTCAACCAAATTTCTTAAGAGATTTTCTCGCTTGCGCCCGGCTGACGGAAAAGTACCCTAATGTTCCCTAATTAACGGCTTTCAATGAAATAACATTTGTTATGAAAAAATATGATTGAAAGTTTTTGGGAGATTACTCCTTATGGTTTATTTTGACTATTTAAATAGTTTTTAGATTTTTCAATAATATTTTTAATGCATTTTAAGATTTTAGGTAAGATCCTTTCGCTACGAAACTTATCTATATTTTTCTTTTCTCTAAGATATGGTTTTTGATGGTACTTGAATTTCGTTTTATGGATTTTCTTTTATTCAAAGTTTGGCATAAATGAATATTTCGAAACTTCAATAGCGTGTATTGCTGATCTTATGATGCATTTTCTGCTAAAATGATTATGCTTAAATTTTTCATGTTTTTCACCATCATTCTTGCATTTATCCTTCATTTTTAAAAAAACCAATTTTAATACCATGCTTATTTTGATTATTATTTTAAAAAGCCTGTTTTCGAATTATTTCTTTTATCCTTTTCGACTCTTAAATTGTTTTACAGTTATCAGAATAGTATCTTTTTGTTTTCTTTTGATTCACCAAGAATTGGACAATTTAGTCTCGAGTTTGGCTTGAATATTCTCTTGACTTTGAATTATTTTTACAATGGGTTGATATTTGTGGAGAGTGAATAGCTTTCCCTAGGACAGATAAGATCGAACTCGCAATGTTAAGGTTTGTAACCGCTTAACATCACCATTAGACAAAAATGATCACTCGTGTCCAGTGGATGTTATCAAACTTATAAGGTTTCCATCACATACTTTCTAACCAATGAGTTGGTGGTGAGACGAAAGATACATACATTTGCGCAAACGTATGCTAAAGTTTGTGAGTTGTTGTTAGTGATGTAGGCTGTTGTTTCTAATGCGACTGACGACTTTTGCTGCTGGCTTATTAACTTTCGCTTTTGTACTGAAAGTTTCATGAACCAGATAAACATCATCCGGAAACGAATAATTATTTTTGTGTAGTAAAAACCTTAACCTCTCGGTTAAAAACCTTAACGTTGTGAGTTCAGTCCTAGGCTATACACACAATCCACCCACAATGGTGACGTGCTGAATCACACACACACACACACACAAAGAGAGAGAGAGAGAGAGAGAGAGAAAGAGAGGGAGAGAGAAGATTTTAATAAATTTCACCCGTCTAGCTTTTTTTACATTTCAGTTATATTGTATACCAAGAAACATTATTCCAAAAAAAGCATTTATTTGAATTCGAGATCTAAAATTTGAAGGTTATTTAAATTTTAGATCATTAATCTAATTGATCACTATATTATTAATCAAATTTTAGAATATGTAGTTCAAATAAAGAATACAGTAATTTTTTATACATGCTTATTATAAATATATAAATATAACTATATATATATATATATTTATTTATATATATTTCAAATCAATATTATATATGCCATATATATTATTGATTTGAAATATATATTCAGTATAATCAATATTATTATTATACTGAATATTTCAAATCAAGATTATGTATGCCTTACTATCTGAGCATTAAAGTAAATAATAATAGAAATACTGTATTCGGAATTTTTTATGATGGGCTTTAATTTAATTTGAATTTTTTCATGATGGAATTAATTTGGTCCATTAAATGAAAATTGAGAATTTTGATAATCAAAAGTACTTTCTCTTGATTCTTATTATTTTGACTTTCTGTATCTGAAGTTTTGATAATCATATGCTATTATACCCCCAAAAGATTTTGATCAGCAGGTTAATACCCCTATACACAATTTTTTTAGAATTCCCTTCTGAATTCATATTCCATTTTCATTAATTTCAGAAATATTTTTAAATTAAAGATTTTTTGATTAATTGAAATACAAGTAGTCTTTAATTTTTTGATGGTATCTACCATTCTTATTTCTTACGAAGTGCAAATTCTCTGTTCTAAAGATTCCACCGGTTCTTAACATCTCAACTTTTGACTTTAAAATTTTTCTTAATAGAAAGACTTACGATAAGCCATTATATATTCATTCGAAGACATATATTTCGAATATAAACTCCAGTATATCCATAACGATTTGTTTATAGCAGAATAAGTTTTCACTACTATCTAGTAAAATCTGACATCATTGAAAATATAAATGTTGAGAGAGTAATAAACCCGTCTGCTCTTAAAAGATAAGATGCTCAAAAATTTATTTTTAAGAAAACATGAAAACATCAGAGGATAAATATTTTTCTTCGTTCAGTTTGTCAAATATATTTCACTATATATGAAAGCAGCTGTTTGTTTGCTTGAATATTGAAAGTCATTAACGTCTCATGTTCTCAATAAATAAAATATTCTGAGTGTAAACATTGTCTGTAAATGGTATGATGTATGCTTCTACGAATCTTTAGACTGTACGAGAATATAAAATTAATAATCTTTTAGTCTCAATGTCTAACAGCTTCGGTTGGCGGTATGGTGTACCTTTTTCGAAATAATAACTCGCCAAACATGGTAATCTTCAAAATTTCAATTGCAACGCTCAAAACTCCGTACCTTTCCGCAAACTAATATGTCGCCTTTTTGAAGAAAATTTTAATGATTGGCGAACATTTCGAAAGCTTGGCGACAATATTGTACTGCGTTCTTAAGTTTAACCAATGAGTACAACTATCTGAGGTTTAAAAATTTATTTTTTAAGTCAAACAATTCAAATAATTAAAATATAGATTTTTATTACTCTATGAAAAGTATAACCATTTTTATTATACTTTCATCGTGTGTTTTCAAATATAATTTTGCATTTGAATCGTAGTATCGCATTAATTTCTTCTGATATCAAAGCTAATTTTAAGATTATATATATATATATATGCAACACAAAGACTAATCATCATGCAAGAACATGATATTGCTTTGAGAATGAGGTTTTCTGGCGTCAACAAAAATCCGTAGACGGAAAATAAAAATTTTATTATTTGCACGAGCATCTCCAAAAATCGGCTTTTAATAACGTTTTGCCATTGAATTTACAAAAGCTCTGATTTTAAAAAATAAGCACATGACTACAGAATATAAAACCTAGAAAAATGTTATTTTGAGCAGGTGATTATAGGAAATGGGATATTTTTCTAAACAATCAATGCGAGACAAAGCTTTTTTGATCGTTTGCGATACTAAAGTGACTCATTCAATGAAACAATTAAAATGATAAAAAACATAATTTAACTTGCACGACCCCGTAGTACTTGGCCATTGAAGAAATTATATTCTCAGATGGTACATTTAAATATGAATAGTAGATTTCATTTTAATTTTATATAATTTTTTCTCTCTCTCGAAGTGTTAAAAATAATTTCCGTACTAAAATTTTCATCTTATAATAATTATGTAATAAATTTAATATTTTTATTTGTACGTATATTTATTATAGAGAAAGTATTGTGAACATCAAAAAATTCACATTCGAGATTATGACGAATCTCTATTTTTTAGAATTGCTTAAGTTCGAAAAACGTACTTTTGAAAAATATCTGTGTATGAAACGAAGTGAGCTGGATAGATAAAATTTCGTTCACAGACTTAATATCGATTGTGTAGACATCTATCGAGTTTTGAAATAAATTCAATAAAGGGTTGAAAGTCTGTCAATCTATATTTTCAAAAACATGTAATCATGGTAAATCAAAAACCCCAAAACTTGAATATATCAAATTTAGTATACGACTTTGTGACTACAAGTACAGTTTTGTGTCAAATTTTAGTTTCAGTGGGTTGGGAAAAACGCGTCTAAAACTCAGATTTGTTATTCGGATACTTTTGATCGTAGAGCAAAGATTAATTCTCAAAAACCTCGCCAAGGGTCACAAAATAGTTTCAGTGAAATAGAAAATTCACTTCAAATATTAATATTTCGTAACTGATATTGCTAATGGAATACATGGCGTTTTGGGGATAGTAATTTTATTAGAGAAGTTGAGATATAGTTTTAGGGAGATTCTTTTCGTTGATAAGGTTTTCTTAAATTTTGTGTAAAATTTACTGAAATATGGGATTTTTTTTCTCATCTTCATACTCCCACACTCTAAGATAAAAATACATCAAATTTGGCGACTTTGAGCCAAACGGTTTAGTCTGACAGCGCAACACGCACACAGAGAAACGCAGATGCATAAATACACACACAATAATTTTTTATTATTATTATAAATTGAGGCAAATAAAGCGATCAAGATTTGAAGTGATCATCATACCCCTGCAAACGTATCCAAAATATCCATTGGTCTAAAATTTAAAAGAAATTTTTGACCAGCGGTTATCAATTTTAAGTCAAGCCTGGTTTTTAATTCTCAATCAGTTCAAGTCATTCTAGCTCCAAACAAGCATCCATCAGCTTCGCAAGTACCGGAGGTAGCCCAGCATGGGCAGAAACTCCATGAAACTACCATTGTGTTTTTAATTCCTCAAAACGATTAAGATCATAGGATTTCATACAAATCAAGAAACCTAATTATAGATTACTTGAAATCTTTTAATTTAAACATTCCATTTCCGTATTTCAATTATTAAAAATGAAGAATTGAATTCTTTCCACCAAATAAAATATAGTTTTAATGATCAGGAAAATGTGCACTTTTAGAAGATTACTATTAGATTGCTTTATTTTAACAATGTTTCTAACTTGCTTCCTAAATTATCATTTTTTGTTTTATACTTTTCAAAATCGTATCATTTCTAAAATTATAGGCATCTTGAAATGATAACACGTTTCTTACTGATAATTTTTATTACTTTCTTGGTACATTGCCGCATAAGGAAACTTTATAACAAAAAGATGTTGCCTCACTTTATCTAAACCATTTTAAACCAGATTCAGAGATCAAATATATTCCCGCCATTTCGAAACGAGTCACAAGTTGTTAGTTGAATTATTGTTTAACCTTTATCTGGTAGAAATGTGTTCTTTATCTTTTTGACGCAAAGCTTTTAGTTTGCTTGGCTATGGGAATCCTGATGGTGCCATTAAACGTGCCATCACGTCGTGTATATTGGAGAATCTTTGTTTTGTCTTTTCCAGATCGTTGTAGAACACAAAACATACAGGCAATCGAACATATACTGCGTTTGGAATAGTATATAATTCATTTTAAAAATGGAAATTTTTCTTACTGTAGTTTGAAGTTTAACAATTTAATAACTATTTTTATACAAAAAATAGGGTCATAGAAAGGTGTATTGCTGTAAGTAATTATTCATATGTTGCATTCTTATGAATGCGACCGAACATTTGATGTCTTTTCAATGGCTTTTAAAGGAAATTGGTCCACAAGAATATTATATTTGTAAAACCAGCATTAGTGTTCTTTATTGACTTTTCTAGTATACTCATACAAATCAGTCTTTTCAATTGTTTTAAAGCGAAATAAAGGTAATTATGTTTGGACCTTTCCTCTCAAATACTAAGTCCAAAATCAGATTCAAATCAAAGTAACGATTAAGAATATATGTTACGTAAAACTATAGAAAATGATTACAAATGATTAAATTGAAAGTTGTTAACTAACAGTTGCTTATATTTGTTGTTATATTCTCCCACCTGGTGCATGTTCGTATTTTTCGCTTAATATAATTATTTCTCGTTAACTTCATAGTCATGCAGTAATAATGAATAATGAAATAAAATATTTGTGTTATGTTAAAACAAATTAACATCCTTTTAAATCAAAGTTTACAATTTAAATATTACTATACATTTCAAAATGGGAGGAGAGTTTAAGTAAAAACACATGGAAATAAACCGCCGCTTTTAAAGTGAATTAATTGTACATTCAAATGAGAAAATACAATAATACCATTATTGTATTTACACCGAAATTTCTGATTGACTTTGAGCAATCTTATTTATTACAATAACTAAAACTTATTACTTTTCTAGTTATGTTCTCAGCTTCTCGATCCATCTTTCTCAGGGACTTACTTGTTCTTGCTAGAATACATCGACTATGACTCTAAGATTATTCTATGTATCCAATCTTTCCCCAAGTCAATAAATGTATGCCGATATCCATCTAAGAATATTGGCATTCTTTAATTACATTCTTTCATAATTATATATATGCTATTATTTAAAAAAAATAGCAAATAACCTCTGATTGGATGGTTTCACCAAAATTTTCTTACATAATCTCTAAAACACATGTCATGCCAGAACATGTCTTGGCGTCCAGTAGTTACAAATTATTTTTTGATGGAATTTAGCATCTTTTCTGAATCTTTCGTGTAATTCTTGCGAATTATTTGACGATTAATCCCAGACACATAGTATTCGAAAATTAAATTTGCACCTTAGATACGTTTTTCTAAACCTATAGGTTCAAATATTTGTGATGAAAATCTCAAACTAAATTTGATATATTTAAATCAATGTATTTTTGAGTTGTAGCATTTACATATTTCTGAGAGTGCAGACAGACAGGCTGTCAATCTTTTGTTAAATATTGCATAAAATTTGAAAGATATTTAAACTATAGGTATTAATTCTGTTTATCGAATTTATTGATCTAATTCTCTTCGTTTTGCTGTTAACTTTTTAAATCATGTTCCAACCGCCAGACGTACAAACGTCTGAGCATGTTTCTCAAAAATTACAATTACGGTGTAAATTCTGTACACCTACTTTTATTTGTATGGATGAAAAAAACCCTTTTTGAGTTAGCTTAGTCACGGATAGACAGACGTCAAAATCTCTAGTTCAAATTTTTCGACGATTACTATTTTTTCACTATACTATGTACACGAAATAATAATAATAATAATAATAAAACAATTATGCTGTTGAAGTTACTAATGGCACTTGCCTTGGACAAGCCCCCTGCTGATACAAATTTAAGCCGAAAGGAGCGTCTTTTGTTTTTGAAGTAGCGCCTAGGACCAAGAGTACGACTTAGCTACACACTTCCCACATTTGTTTGCAGAGCCCCTTTTTACAGGCCCTTGTCACACATTTCACCGATAGCACACAGAAGAACAACCATGCCTAAAACGGGATTCAAACCTGGGACTTCTAGAACACGAGGAAGACGCGCTATCTCTGTGCCAGAAAGTCGGCAAAAATTATTATAAATCGAACATATTATTAATCATCGAAAATGTAACCAAAAGGTTCTCTGTTTCTTCGATATATCAATAATATTTTTCTTATAACTGAAATTTTAATGAAGAAATTGTATTAAAATTCTTATTATTTGAATGAAAAATTCAGGGGTCGCTTTTTGCACTGTTTACTATGAGTAAAGTATTTCCTCACAGAATGAAAGCAAAACAAAGAAGCGATATTTGTCATATTGAAAATAGAAAGGAAAAAAAATCAATTCTTCGACAGCACTCGTTCAACTAAATATGAATTTATGATGACAATAATTGCTATCACTGGCATCTTCTCCGATATTTTTATCCGCAGCGCTTAAAATTTACGATATGGCATTTGATTCGCTTTAAAAAGGGTCATAAAATAAGTGATTAAACTAAATGATTCCTCTTTAATGTACAAATGCCATTGATTAAATTTAATCTCTTGTTCGAGGCAAACAGTGGCGCAGTTTCACTAAAAGCCCAGCACTGAGTAACGGCGCCATCGAAATTTAGTCTCACAGGATTTCTCCCCTAAACTATTTCCCCGTCAATTTATTGCCACTTTCGTTCAAAGAAATAATAAAAAAAGGCGAACAGCAGACGAACCATTTCCAGTGGCGTCGTAGCACCGACCTCCTTAAAATCTGGCGGATCGGAATGTTGCCATCCGGAAAAACAAAGTGATAACTTGCTGGGGGAAATAATCTGCGGTGCGCGTTGTTCCGTGTTCCATTTGGGCAGAGCTTTGGAAATTTGTGTTCGAATCGTGAGTCATACTTCTTCTATGCTTAAGAAAGTATTCGAAGGGGATTTCTCTGCCCGGATTCTTATTTATTTATTTATTTTAACTTTTATATTCGTTTCTTGGATCTTTAACCGTAAATAACGCGGTGGATCATGCTGTTGCTCCATGTCTTCTTTCCGAAACATAAAAATACTTTGCAAAATGTTGCCAAAAATATAGAATTTATACATTTATTTTACATTTTTGCTCGTTTCTAAGAGTTCTGTTTTTTACATTTAAAAATGTTTGGAAATCTTTAAAAATTGTTTGCTGAAAGATGGATTATAATCATTTGGTAATGGTTGGAAAATAATCAATATAAAAAATTATTTGATCCGTTAGTCTTTCGAAGTCTTTAAAATCGTTTGCTGAAAAGTGGGTTATTATCATTTGATAATGTTTGGAAAATTCTCAATATATAAAAAAAATTGATCTGTTTGTCTTTCGAAGTCTTTAAAATTGTTTGCAGAAAAATCGATTATGATCCTTTGGTAATTCTGAATATAAAAAATTTATTTGATCCGTTAGTCCTTCGAAATTTTTAAAGTTGTTTGTTGAAATGTGGATTATAATCATTTGATAATGTTTGGAAAATTCTCAATATTAAAAAAAAAACATTATTTCATCTGTTAGCCTTTCGAAGTCTTTAAAATCGTTTGCTGAAAAGTGGATTATTTTTGATAATGTTTGGAAAAATTTGAATATAAGAAATTTATATGATCCATTAGTCTTTCGAAGTCTTTTAAAATCGTTTACTGAAAATGGATTATAATTATTTGGTAATTATTAGAAAATTCTGAATATAAAAAATTTATTTGATCCGTTAGTCTTTCGAAATTTTTAAAGTTGTCTGCTGAAAAGTGGATTATAATCATTTGGTAATGTTTGAAAAAGTCTCAATATAAAAAAAAATTTATTTGATCCGTTAGTCTTTCGAATCTTTAAATCATTTGCTGAAATGTGGATTATAAAAAAATTCTTAATAATTAAATAATTCTGAATACAATTTCTTTTTATTCGTTTGCAATTATTTGTTTGTCAGTAAAACTGACATCAATCAAGTTACTCGGATTAATAAGTTCATTATTAAAAATTGTACTGACCTATAAACTTCTGAATTTAGATCTATTGTTAAAATTTTTAGTGAATTCTGCTTTCAAATGTTTCTTAGTAAATAACTTTTGTTTCCAACTCCAATATATTCGTTTTAGAAGATCCATTCTATCAAAATTTCTGCCCAATTATTTTAGAAATTAATTACCAATCTAGCGTTATGAATTTTCTATCCTGTACTCGGTCAATTAATTTCCAGTTCTTGATCTTTCAATTTAAAAAGCAATTTTTTATGTCAGTTTAAGTGACAGCACAACAATATGATACACACGACCTTTCTTGTCATTGAAGATCAAATTGCTGTTATCGTTTGCAGTGATCTAAGTTCTTTTCTTGCTGGAGGCGCTGTGTGTTCGAAAAATTAAAATGGCACGGCTTAGCAGATGCGTAACGCGAAGAGATAAATTACTAATTTGATACAGGGCCTGATTTATGAATTATTTTTGAACAATGTTGAAGTAGCTGTTATGAGGGAACTGAATCGGGAAAGATGATATATTTCACAAATAATAAATCCCGATCTGCATATGATCTTATACATAAAGTGGCAGACTGAAAAAATGTAAGCTTTTGAAATTTGGAAAGGAAGAATATTATGTCACTCATTTTCAGTGTCTTTTCTGTAGAAATTTTGAAGGCAGAAAAGTCGGTCTTTTTGGGTTTTTTTTATCATGTGAGTGTTTTAATGTCTCAGAAATTTATGGGAAAAAATGTCTCGCTTTTAACAGTATTGCATTATTATTATGTATACCTTTTTGAAAGCAGAAGTATTTTTAAAAGGCTGACCTGATTTTTGCCAGTATTCTTTATTTTTAAATATGCTTCTTTGGCAGCAAATGCGTTTTTAAAAGGTTAAATAGAACTATGATATCATAATCATAGCTGTTATTTCAACTCAAAATCGGTCGAGCTCCAAAACTTTGTTTGCCAGCTAGAAAAATGGAAAATGAAAGTTTAAAA
>JAOUZG010041575.1:4131206-4152775 GCA_026289955.1 Argiope argentata
TAGAAATCAGACTTCTGCCCTTCTTGCAAACATCTTCATAAAGGTCGGCCTCCTGGCACAGAGGATGTGAGTATTCCTCGTGATCTGGGCATCCCGGGTTCGAGTCCCGGTTAGGGTAGGATTGTTCTTCTGTGTACTATCCTGTGAGCTGTGGGATTGTATCCCTCTGTAAAAAGGGGCTGTGCAAGCGAATATGTATGCATCATCCTAATATAAGCAAGAAGTCAGACTTTTGCCCTCGGGTGCTCAGGGGTCTAAACCCTTAGAAGCTACTGCACCCCCTTTCGTTTTAAAGCGGATACAAGAAATCATCATAAAAGATACAACAGAAACTAGAGTATTCTCTGAGCCTAAAAAGCAAAATTCTGTAATCATGTCTACTTGCGAACACAATAAATAAAATGATTTTCTCAAATTCTATTCAGAGAAAGGATATAATTCGAAAGAAAAAAAAAAGTATTCTATTCACATCCATTCAGAGGAAATATATTTTATAATTTAAGTCATTTAGGAATTAAATTGCATTTGGCTCACAGGTTTCTCACCTGACATTCTAGCTCTTATTAATTTTGGAAACAAATCCATGACAGGTTTGGCTTACTGTCTGTTGGGCTGTTTTTTCTGATACAGGGAGCCGTGATATCTTATAAACATAATGTTTTTCTTAAATAAAATTTGAAAAAGCATCTTGTGTCTAAAATTGTAGCTCTTTATCTAATATCAGATTCAATTAAATAAAAAAATCTTTCAAATTCATATTTGGTTTGATTTATTATACGATGTTACAGATTTACTTTACTATATTTAGCACAGAATTCTGACTAGCGAGGTTATGGAAATAAAACTCCGAGGACCTGTGGTTTCTAAAACTTTCCTAAATTTTAAGCGAAGAGCTTACAGATATATAACAGGGTATGGGAAATGTTTTAACTTACAAATCCCGCTTGTTCTCATTTTCAGAACATTATGTTGTTTTTGGGACGACGTTTCTGTCTTCAACAAAAATCCGTAGGCAAAAAATAAAATATTTATTATTTGCACGAGAATATCAAAAAATCAGCTTTTAATAACGCGTTGCCAACGCATTTACAAAATCTCTGATTTAAAAAAAAAGTTATAGACTTCAGCAAATAAAACCTAGGAAAATGCTATTTTGAGCACGTGATTACACGAAATGAAGTAAATAGGATATTTTTTTAAGCAATGAATGCGATGCAAAGTTTTTGGATCGCTTGCAATACTAAAGCGACTCATTCAACGAAAGAATGAAAAAGAATGGAAATATAATTTAACTTGCAAGAGCACGTGGTGCTTGGCCGTTCAAGAAATTGTATTTTGACATAATACATTGAAATATGTATAGCAGATTTCATTTTCATCTTTTATATATTTTTATTTTCAGGACCCTTTCCGTTAGTCGGCCGCAAGTGAAAAATATCCATAGAAATTTCGCAAAATTCTATATTATTTGACAGTTTTTTGCTTTGAAATAGCTGTAAGAAATTTGGCAGAATTCTACATTATTTGGCGATTTTTCATTTGCGCCCGGCTAACGGTAAAGTACCTCAATTGGCAAGATTAATGCATAGTTTTTCGTTAAATGCCATTTGCTTAAAAACTGACTGAAAGTTTCCTCTCGATAGCAACGGTCGATAGCATTTGGCGAGAAATCGCCTTTATATAATTTAGCTTTGGCAGTCCTTATGTAATTTAGCTTAAATCTAGCCTTTCAATTCAAGAGCATTTAAAAAACTATTTAACAGGCAATAAATTTAATTACTTTAATACCTTCTAATTATAAAGTTCCTTAAAGAGGATTGCATGCTTGTTGTAGTTAAAGGCGTACTGTGATAACAGAGGAACGCTTGAATTATCAAAATTATTTTGTCGCCAAATGGCACAATTCACAAAAGGCAAAATAGGCTATTTCTCTGCATCTTTCTGATATACGATTGATGCAGCTGGGCAAGTGGAAACTGCTGTTAACGTCGGAGGAAAGTGCACCATATAATAAAACGATTATTACGAATGTTTTTGATTTCAGTCCACAAGTAACTCAAAATGGACGCCCCCACTTTTGTCTTGTTTATTGTACTCTATATTTTCAGCCCACGCTCTGCATTCGATTTTGACAAGCACTCCTCTGGTAATGTCCAAAAACTGAACAAACACGAAAGGCGAAAGGTAACCCTTCTGATTGAAAAAAGGATAATATAACACTGAAATTCCTTGATTTGGATAGTAAGCAACTTCTCCAATGTTATCGTGATCTGATGGATTCGATCCTTCACAAGTTATGTACACCCTGTCCTTTAAGAAAGGACTTTTTAACTTCCACCTCAGATTTACAGGAGGGGATTGATGAGGTTCAGGAATCCAGCCGTAAATTTTGTTCAATTTAATGAGGACGCAAGGTTTTCCTTCGGGATAACCAAATTGCTTTTCTGAGGTGCAGCTGTGATTTCCAGTGGGAATGGGAAAGAGGCAAGCCTTTCCTGGCGTTGAAGTTTCGTTTCCTAAACAGGGAGCCAAGTTACTCTGATTGTAAGTTTCAAGAAATCTGTTTAAATTCGAAACCCAGTATTCGATCGTTTCACTGCGACTCGCATTAAACCATATGACAGCACTCTGGATCGCATCATAAGGGGGAGTTGGTCTGAATCCAAGGCCCGGATTGGATCCAATTCTGCTTCCGTCCATCTTGTATTTAGGCTCTTGAAGGTCGAGAGTCATGAAAAATAGGAACATAATGCATGCCCAAAATGCAATTAGACAAGTAAAGAAAATAATGTAAAATGTAATTATTTTCATCCAACTCAGGCCAGTTCTTCCAAAACATTCTCCAGTGTCGGAATTCCAAATTTTGATTTTGGATTCTAATTTTTTATTTTTCTCAGTTTTTGAAACTGAATTTTTTATATCTTTTTTCTCTTTATCGTCCATTATGGATTCTGACTTCTTATTTTTCTCAGCTTTTGACATCGTTTTTATATCTTTTATCTCTTTATCGTTCATTTTGAAAGATGGGGTGATTAGTAATTTAACCCCCTTCTTCGCCAAATTGGCGATAATTCGCCAAAGATGGCAACTTTATGGTTTTCCTATTATACCAACCCTAGATTCCTATTATACCAATCCTAGATCGTGGTTGGCGATTTTTGAAAAGCGCGCCAAGCAGGGGGTTAAACTACGATCGCACCGAAAGATGTTTTTTATATTTAAATTCAGATCTAAAAATTTCTTCTAGCGACTTCTATGTCTCATTCTGAAAACAAAAACGTATTAGTCGGTTTATATACTATGTAACAAATTTTAAACATAGATATAAATATTAATATAGAATAGACATCAGATTTTATATGAATCTGCCGTTTTTTAAGGTTAACTTATTTTAGCGAAAATAAATATAAACAAAGTTCTCGTGTTTCAAAAATGAAAGCAAATTTGACATAGCTCGTGGGTACAATTAGTGAGATTTCTGAAAGAGTGAAATAAATTTCTTTGAGCAGAAATTTGTGTCACAGTACAAGATTTTCAGTTTATATTTTATTTGTCATTTATGCGTACGTTTAATTTAAAAATAAATATGTATATAATTTAAAAAAATCCTAAAGATTTCCACGACTTAGAATTTTTGATCCTTAGAGAGGAAGTCGAAGTCGATAAAGTTAAATTTCCAGTTTTAAAGTTTAAATATCCTGTTTATTTAATTTTTACAGACGCTTTGCTAAATAAAATATATTCTAGTTCATTGTAGTTAAAAATTTAGGTACTTGCTTATTAAATCGTCGATCTTTATCACCAAATTTGAAGGCGTCGCCAATGAGTTGCCAAACCCCCAATAGTAACAAAAACCACCATTACTTAAAAAATGGTTCAAACTTTATCTGTTGTCCACCATTTTGTTGGTTTTATTGGCGTCATCAGTTTATAGCCAAATTTTAATCCGTCGCCAATAAGTTACTAAACCGTTAGCGTCGACGGCCTAATACGTAAGTACCAAAATTTTATCAAGGAATGAAGATACGTCATAATAAAACCCAATAAAAAAGAAAAAAATTTATCCCAAGAATCTATGTACCTCAATTTCAAATACAATAAATATTTATAAAAAATTCGATTATGTTGTATGAGAGAGAGTCTATAAGATTTTTCAACTCTATTTTAGATTTTACAATAGTATTTTAAACTGATCAGATATGAATGAAAATAAAAGTTTTGATTTTGTTGCAAATCATGTGATTATTCCTTCTTCTGTTTTGATATTTAAGAATGATTTAAAAACCTAAATTAATCGCCTTTTATAATCAATGAAGTTTTTAATGATCATTGATTACAATTAATAACTATCGTTTACGATTTTTTCATGCAACATTTAATTTTTAATGATTAATTTTTTTGTTGTGAGTAATAACTTAAGAAAGATAGAAAGATATGAAGAAATTTATCACAAATAAACCTCTTAATATTATATGTTTATCAATTATTCAGATCGTGAATTAGAGGAGAAAAAGTATTGATTTTGTTAAATATGTATTTTTTTTTTCTCTTTTCAGATATTTTATACTCTATATAGTGTAGAGCACGCGGTCAGAGTTTCAGGTGAGTCCTTTAAAAAATTAAGCTCACTGTTATATTTAATTTTAAAGTGAATCCAATTATTTGAATCTCTATTTATAATGTTACTAGTTGGTTTAAAAAAATCCTTTAATTAGAAAGGCAAGGAAACTTATTTATTCATTTACATTTTTATTTTACATAATTTTGTTAATATTCAGTTGTCAACAAGTAATATTTTAGAGCTAGCTTAAAATTTAATTTTCTAATTTTCAACTCGGAAAAGTAACCAGTATTTCTCTAAAATACCAACAAAGATGTTCGACTGGTATCATCAAACTTTGAACCAATTTCGATTAGAGGTTGGACAGCTGTCTGTCTGTGCTTTCAGAAGCGTATGAACAATGTACCTTTAAAACGTAATGAGTTTAATTTATTAATTTTGGTATGGGAATTTCGAACGAGAAATGTAGCTTAAAATTTTTTTTGTTCCCTCCAATCGGGGCAAATGTTACAGTTTCACTTTTCGGATATTATTAACCGAACGTTTGGATTTAATCGACAAATAAATCGCCAAAGATGGCACGATAGACTCAGTAAAAATGCTAACTTTGGAAATAAAGTTAAAATTTAGTAATTTTTGAACATCATTACTATTTAAGATATTCTTTGGTATAACAAATTTATTAGAAAGTATGCGGGAAATTTTTGGGGAGACCACTCCTACTAGCTATCATACGTAAACATTCGAACATTTTTGCTTGCCTGGTTATTACAAAATGTGAAATATTTTTTCGTATTGTTCTCCATCATGAATGTTGCATGTATTATGTTGAAAATATACTTATTTGATTGTGAAAGAAAACAAATGATGTAACCATCTTATATAATTTCCCGAAAATGTGGATTCTTATAGAATGAGCTAAGATATAATTATCTAGGGATTCCAAGACAAAATTTTGCCGTCTTATTTAAGCCTAAACTTATTCCACTCATCGCCGTTTTGGAAGTCACACATCAATGACTATTATAAATCACTTTCTGTTTAACTTAATGCATCATTGTCATTCTACTAAATAAAGACTTTTGATTTAGCTTTTACGCCCCAACAATATGTGCGCAAACATTTTAGGGAAGATCCCGTTCTTTCTAACAAGCACAATGGAATAAAAGCTTGAAAAGAACGAACCTTTCATTCGCTTGTCTCTATTACATTCGAAACGCTGCAACTATTGTTAACTGCATCCGCAACTGGAGTATTCACGGCGCGATAATTCCAAACAAAAGGCATTGGAGAGAGTTTCGGTTCCATTACGGAACAATTTATAAACCTTTCTGCCACGATTAAGCTCAAAATATACATCAAACGTCGGGCCTGCGTGAAATTAAGCAACAAAAGGGCGCGCGAGTGGCAACACTTCTCGCAATCGAATTCGCCCTTCGAAAAGTATCGTTCCCGCTCCGATTTCATCAGGTACTTTTGTTCTTCTAATTGGCAGGAGGGGAGTGGATAATTAAAAAGAGAATGGGGCACCAGAAATAACGGAAATGAGCAATTACAATCTTTTCAGAGACATGCGCAAATCAATTCGATGTTTAGCGAAATTCGGCAGAGGAATCAATTAAGGGAAAGTAAACTAGAATTACAAAAGTAGAATCAATGGAACGAATTCCCAGGTACAACTTTTAGAAAAGTACACAGTCAAAAATAGTTGTAGTTTGTTATTTGGTAGAATATGATCCTCTTCCACCTTAGGGCATTGAATTCTTCATACTGAATGTTAGTTTTTAGATAGTTAATAAATGGAAATCTCAATAAATAATTAAGTGGATTATTTAATATTCTAAATCATTTTTAAATATTATCGATCTAGACGAATTAAGAAGAAAATTTAAGAAATTCGTGTAGATGCATCGATTGCCATAACGATTATATCAATGATATAATCATAACAAAGGGCCTATTCTTGGCACTGGGTAGAATATGATAATATTCCATGTTAGAGCTAATGTTCTATGCATTGAATTCTTCATACTGAATGTTAAGTTTCAAATAGTTTTTATATGGAAAACTCAATTAACGTTAATACTGGATTATTTAAGATTCTAAAGTCAGCTATACATATTATAGATATAGACGGATTGGTAAGAAAACTAAAGAAATTCATGTAGATAAATCAATTTTCGAAGCGATTGTATTAATAATGAAAATATACCAAGTGCCCATTCTTGGCACTTGGTAGAATCTGAAAATCTTCCATTAACATTAGAATTAATGCTCTATGCATTGAATGCTTTGTACATAAAGTTAGTTTTTAAATCGTTTTGCTAAAATAAAAGGAAAAAAAACCCTGCAACGTTATAAAAAACCTCAGATTATTAGTTGGAAAGTTCAATAATAAAAAAATATAATAGGATGTTATCTGCATGAATGTTAACCGTAAAGAAAAAATATTAGTTTACCAAGAACATAGTAAAATTAAAAGAAGTCATTTGAACGTTGACTCAAAACAATAAAACTTAATTTAAAATATAAATAAAAGTAATTAGTAAAATGGACAAAAACAAATAAAAATGAATAATGCTTATAAAATCGGGGGGAGGGGAACTGAAATTGGAAAGAGTAACAAAAATTCCGATTTTTTACTTACACGGTATTTGCATTCTTCTATACACAGAAGAAAGATTTTATTGGTACAATATATACACATTTTAAAAGAAAAAGGTTAAGTCATAACTAATGGATATCGAATGTATTTTCAACCAACCGCAGATAAAACATACGATGATTCATTTAGGACGCAGCCTATCCTAGGTCGATTACACTATAAGAGCTAAATAAAATTATTCCGAAAATTAGGATTCTTTTTTGAGAAAGTCCTTTGTATTCGTAATGAAATTACTTTAACTTCGACCGATTACCGAGCTTAATTTACAAGCCTCCTATCTCTTCCCCAAGAAATGAAATTCTTTAACTAAATTGGTTTTCAGAATGGATGGTATTTCGTTTCGCCACAACATCGTTCCGGCGACAATGTCAGAGCAAAAGAGTCATCCCGTTGAGCCAAGAGTAATTCGAAAGGGAAACTGTTCGAAACGATCCTGGAAGTTTCTTTTCCACTTACTGGGGGAGCGATCCTCGTTTCTTTCTTGGCTCTTAGCCTTAATGACGCATAATGGGACACTTAGGATCAGCGGGCTAATTACTCAGCTCTAATGGACACTCATCGTTCCGAGGTAGGGACGGGAGGCCCAAGCAAAATAATCGCTCGTTTGGCAAATCCTATGAAACGGAGATAAGACTCGATACAAGAATATATTCTAGGTGAGACGACATAAGAATTAATAAAATCATTTTTCTATATTGGGCCTAATGATATTGCCTATCAGATAATGAAACATATGGAAATATTTCTTGAGTGCAAGTCCAACAGCAAACATTAATAACTGGGTATATATACTATATGAAAATCATTAAGAATATGAGGCACTATTATATGAGAATAATTTATAATAACAGATATACATTATATTATAAGAGGATAATTTATATTAACAGGTGTACATTATATTATATGAGGATAATCAAGAATAATAGGTGTAATGAGGATAATTAAAAGATACTTTTTCCGTTAGCCGGGCTACAACGAATTCTGCACTGTTTGGCGATTTTTCATTTTAAAATCACTGTAAGAAATTTGGCGGAATTCTACATTTTTTTGCGATTTCTAGTACCAATTAAAAATTACCAAAATTACCAATTAAAAATTACCAAAAGTACCAATTAAAAATTACCAAAAGTACCAATTAAAAATAACAAACATACGTTACATTAAATGAGGATAATTAAGAATAATAGGCATACATTACGTTATTTGAGGATAATTAAGAATATCAGGTAAACATTACGTTATATGAGGATAATTAAGAATAACAAGAAAACTATAATTATTAAGGATTATTATATGCGAAGAAGAATTAGATTAAGAATAAGAGGCAAATATTACTTTATATGAAAATAATTCAGAATCGGGGACTTAAACAATCAAGATCAGATTCGATTCCGAATCAAGATAAGAATCAAAACAAGTATATGTTTGAGATAAAATGGTATAGGAATTTTGAAGTCACCGTGTTCAATTTTACTCGGAGAACCAGATCAGGAATACATTACATTATATAAGGATAGTTCCGAATAGCAGGCATACATTAGGTTATATGAGGGTAATTAAGAATAACATGCATATATTACATTATATGAGGATAATTAGGAACAACAGCTATAATTTATATTATATGAGGATAATTAAGAATAGCAGACATTTATTTCATTAAACGAGGGTAATTAAGAATAGCAGGCACATATTACATTATATGAGAATTTGTTAAGAATAGCAGACATATATTACATTATATTTGAATAATTCAGAGTGAGACTCAAACAATCGCTATAAGATTCAAATCCGAATCAGGATAAGAATCAAAACAAGTTAATATTTGAGATAAAATGGCAGGAATATATAGGAATTTTGAGCTTTCCCTGTTCAATTGTACTCGCACCAGACAAGAATGTTTCCCTTTCAAGAACTTCAATCATTATTTAACAAAATTATGATTAAAAATCGTACCGAAATGTTATCTGTTTATCTACAATCGTCTTTAAGTTATTGTATTCACAGAAAGACAGAGCGACCGATCTAAGTTCAAAAGACTTACCCGAACATGAAGAGTTCAGATCCTCTCGAAATCCTTTGTAATTTTTCAAGTTTTCTCTTTTTATAAGCTTCGCATAAGGTAAAGTAAAAATTGAATACACTTCGCAAAATAAGCTATAAAGATTTTATTAAAAGAAAACTTTCAACAGTCGAAAAGAGAAGGTTTATAAAAAACATCACTTTTAGACGTAATAGCATGACAGATACGATGGCAAATTTTAATTTGTTAACTTAAAGTAAATATTTAACCCATTCGCTGACAACCACGAATATACTCGGGGTTGGCAGGATGTTACCCATTGCCAGCACGAATATACTCGTGATACTTTCAATATATTATAAAGTACAACTTGTCAAACTTTCAAACTTTTTATGACCACAAACATCAATATACAAGAGTAAAAACAAAAAAAAAAAGACTACAAATAATTTTTTTACAAAAATTCTACTTTATTTAACCCATTCGCTGGCAGTCCTAAATTGTATGAGATTATTCCCATTGCCAACCACGGGTATACTCGTGTTTTATTTTTATACATATAAATGATTATTTATAACAAAATATGTGTATTTATTTTGAAATAATAAAACTCAGATAAACAATAACACACAACGCAGAAATGGCAATGGGAATAACCTCATACAATTTAGGCTTGACAGTGAATGGGTTAAGGAACTGGCTCCCAAATCTATATATATTTCGTTTATTCCTACTATTGCAACTGTGATCCTGTTGTTTGTATTTCATTTACCTTTTTAAATATTTTTCTGTTATTTCCTTTTCATTTGCATAATTAATTATTAAAGAGCCTCCAATGGTAATTTACCTTTGGTTTTACGATTCCACGTTGTAGTGAAAAAAATTGCATGTTCCTATATATTGACTCTATCTAAAGATTTATTTTACAATGTTAGTAGATTAACTGAAGGAACAGTTAATTTCGGACATCAGTTCTTTCCCACCAAGGTAGTTATTTTTAACATCATTATTTATCAAATAATCTTCAGTTCCGTAACTCGCGAAAATATCATTATTGAATCAACTAAATTCTTCAATAACTAGACTATCTTTAACGTAAAGAAAAGAAACTCAAACAATCGCCATCAAATAAGTTGTCAAATCATCCCTTTAATATTTTGCACCATTTCTTACGCTTTTCTTTCTCCGCCATCGGATTCAATCCTCGGCTGCAAGAAATAAAAATAAAAGGCCTTTCATTGGCAGAGAATGTAATCATGTGACTAAAACTTATTGAAACACGATTAGGTTTATAGGAGTTATGTTTTGGCAGCTAGAGATGCGAATCGTTCTTCAGTTAAACCGATCGAATTTCTTTCTTTTCACAACTTTATTATATTTTTTTTCACTTTACTTACCCTAACTGCAACCGAACAAGACTGAAATCTTTTTTTTCTTCTCCATATTGACATTATCTATGTCTCTTAGTTCCGCCTGAAGCCATTTTTATCTTTTATCAGAAGGGGAAAAGGGAGAGATATCTACTGAAAAAAAAAACTTTTTTCTTCGTCTATACAACTCATCATTTTTTTCCTCTCCGTTCTTTGCTTTTGACGTGAAATAACTTTCGATACGGTTTTTCATTTGTTCGATATCAGCCTCCTTCTGCTTCTGCCGTTTTTAAATGCCTATTCGGGCAGGGGGTGGGAAGAAGGGGTCGACGAGATTTCTGTTTGGATTTTCCTGCAGCTATGAGCTTCTTCGAACAGAGGATAAAAAAAATAATAATAACGAGAACTGTACTTTTTTGAATTTACTTTTTGACCGGACCTTATAAACTTGTAGTTTAGCGGAAAACAAACTTCATATCTCATATAGATTTGCCCCGGCTTTGGAATTCAATTCTTTGTGAGTAAACTTTAGACTAAAGTTCGATTTATACTAGCTCATGGGATTTATGATAGATACATGTTTTTTTAATTTAAAAAGTTCGGACAACATTTCACTACCTTATAAAGGGCCATGCAGAGCACAAAAACAATCTGTAGGATCATTGATAAAGTAAACATTCCTTTTGCAAATATTTTATATGACATTTTATTACTTTTATTTCATTATTAAAAAGGTTTTGCTGTTTTTAATGCATTATACTGTATGAATTTGGAACTATAAAAATTTGAAATTTACTTTTGTTATTTATGTATTTTTATATTGATCGATCAAAGCTTAAATGATTTATATTCTCGTAAAACTATTTCAAACTTTGAAAAGAGATGAGAATCGGTGCTTAAATTGACTATATACTGTACAATTTATATAAATATCGATTTAAATTGATATATTATCGATATGTCGATATATTAATTGCAGATTAAAGAATGATAATAGTGAAATATTATAATGAAATTCGATATTTAAAAATTAACCCTTTATATACTGAATTATGTTGCCATCAAATTTTCAACTTCATTTTTGCACCAGTAATTAATTTTCTTTGCAAAATAAACCCAGAAAACCGAAGATTTTTTTAATTAATAGAAATATCTTAATTTAATTATTGATTAAATATTTTTCATTCCTACTTTTAGCTTATATTAACTACTTGCTATTTGAGCTACGTTATCTATGTTTTTTAGAATACTATAGGCAAAAATAGTCATATTACGAAAACATAATTTAGATTTAGATGGTACTTATAAGTACTGTCAGTAGATAAAAGGTCAAAGGATAAATATTCATAGTTAATCTTTGGGCTGAAAAAGCAATATTTCTCAAAACTAGACGGGTTAAAGTATTATATACTAACTCAAAACGACAAGAAAAATTTCCATAATATTACAAGTTTTAATTTTATTTCATCTGGAAAAAACTAATATTCTTATCAAAAAGAGCTTAATTTCTTTTTTATGGATAAAATAAAAATTTGAACATCAGTCAATCCATCATTATCTTCATTGTAAGGATGATGAGCATCAATCATCATACAACTTTATTCGTTTCATTGTTTGAGCAAAGGTCTCAAAACATAGCAAAGCTTGCTATAGGCTCTTAGATTAGGTGTTTTGAAATATAAAGGTAGCAACATTTGTGACTAATGAAGTGGATTTAGTTGAATGCCTCCTCTTGAGTATTCTTTACCTGTAAGCTAAAACCGATATAAGACCGGATGAGTAAGACAAAGCATACAGAAGCGGTTTCATCTGAAGGGACTCGTCCTGAAAAGTTTTAGCGTTGACGATTGACTATACGATCTTGTTGATACTCCTCTTTGTTCATCTGAATATTCTTTATAGAAAAGTTGTTTAAAATTTTGAAGATATGTATTAAAACACACATCTTATTTTCTTGGAGTGATTCTCATAGTATTAACGCCCGCACTTTTAACAATGCAGAAGTCTAATATACTCTTTGTTAAAACGATTTTTCATATCGCAATAATGTGTATATAGCAAGGGAATCTAGTACAGCATTTATTAAGCTTGGTTTGGAATTATTATACCTTTTTCTGAAAGCTGTGTCATCAACAGTTTCATTTCACTGGAAAAAAATACTCTTAAATACTTTCTCATTTGCAATCATCACTTCTTGATTTATAGATTTTCCTACTTTTAACTATTTGGATTTCTAGTGATTAAAACTTTTACACTTCTTGAAAAGTTTAGAAATGCTGCAATTAGTTAGATTTCCGTTTCTATTTTTTATATCACTTGTTTATGCACATATACATAATATCTGTATATGTCATCACTTTTTTATGTAGTTGTGATTTCCGATAATCAATAAACTCTGTGTTATTTCTTTAAATTTTTTTGCATTTATACAACTCATAAAATGAAAGAATAATAATAATAAAACATTGACAAACTTAAATTGCAAATATTGAAAGAAACTTCAAAATCGCAAAAATTGATTAAAAAATACTTTCCTGTCAGCTCTAAAAGATAGCATCCATCCCTTAATTTTTACTGATATTAGTATGCCACCTTACTGACAGCTAAATCGCTCATGTTCATTGGCTTCATTTAAAGGAAGAATATGAATGTGAGTCTTATTCAATGTGAGTCAAATTTTTCTTACCAACAGTTAAACGTGAGTCTATTCATTGTGAATCAAATTTGTATTATCATCAAATTCAATGTGAGTAAAATTTGTCTTAAAATTAAATTACTCTTATTCAATATAAGTCAAATTTGTCTTATCAACAAAATAAATGTGAGCTTCTTTCTTCAGGCAATTTAGAAGTGAACTGTAAGAACATAACGATAACTGAATATAATTTAATGCATTAAATTCTTAATTAAATTATCGTTACATTTATTTATAACTTTATATATTACTGCAAATACTATTTCAGTTATGAATACTATTGCAGCAAATACTATTTCAGTTATGAATACTATTGCAGCAAATACTATAGCTGCCATATATTTCCAAAATGCACTTTTTACAAAATTTTCTCACAATTTTGGCCCATATTTTGATTTCACTGTTAATGATTTCTAGACAGTTTAATATTAACATACTTCCAGGGAGATTTCATAATAGATTTATTCATGGGTTTGATATTCCATCTGAAAAGTAAAGGCATTAATAATTTCTTTTTAAATAGGATGTTTTTTTAAAATAAATATTAAATAAAAAAATTAAATAAAAACTTAAATTCTTGACATGGTAAATCATCTAGATAAAAAAACTACTGCTTTTCCTTCAACTTATTGTTTTTAGTTTATATAAATATTGAATTTCAGTTTTATAAGAAGAATTTTCAGAGAAAAAAATTCTTTCCCATGATAGAAATTCTTAAAGTCAAAATGCTTGAATGTAAAACACTTTCGTTTGATTCTATCTTTCCAAATCAGAGTAGATCCAACAACTCTCATAGTACAATCCCATTTTAATTCTTAATTGTATAGGAGATGAAATATAAGAAAAAAATGATATGCAATAAGTATGCAACACCATTTTTATAAAGCATTTAAAAATCTTTAAAAACTTAAACTAAAATATTTCTTTGAGATGAATAGTTTTTTTATTATTTATCTCTCTGGAAAGGCACCTCAAAATGAGGATGAGGTGCTTCCGGCATGGTGGTTGGATCTCTCCACCCTGGAGTATACACCAATGGTGTTTAGACTCCTCCCATCAATGACGGGAAGTACTTCCTACGGGGTGGGTTATGACGTGGCCGGTGAAAAACTTTAGGACTCAACCACAGTTCCTGCCTGTGTTGATGTTGCGGCAGTCCGGTCATCCAGTTTTATGGTTTATTCAACTTGCCTACGGGTGGATCGGAGAGTCTAGTATGACTTGTTTTTATTTAATAATTTAAATAATTAAGGTTCGAGAAAGATCCAATTTTAAATATTAATATTTATAATAATATGACAAGAATTAAATTTTGATCAAATTCTAGGGCACTCAATCCTCTTTAACCCCTTAACTGGTTTATTTTCCTGACTATCTAATAAGATGGCATCTTCTATTTTGGGAATATTTTCTTATTTTGATTCAAATTTAAATCCATGGATTACTTGACTTATTTACGTATTCGAAGCCATTTTACTATTGAATTATAATTGTTATGAATGATTTATTTTTTGTTTACAACTATCAAAATTCGATAATCGATGCACGTATGGCGTACGGTCAAACCGGTTAAGGGGTTAAGTACTTACTAATTGAAAGATTTTAAAGAAATATTAGAAAATATTTATACACGTAAAAATAACCTAATACAATTTTAATGTGGGATAAAACGATGCCTTAAAATCAATCGGAATTCAAAATAGAATTTACATATATCTGATAATAATACTGGTTAGGAAATATAAAATTGTACCGAAAAATATCATATAATTAAGTTTTGTTAATATTTGCAGCGGTTCACTTTTGTTGTCTCCGGATTCTTGAAAATATGAAAAAAGTGTGTATAGCAACCGAACGGACAAGAAATGCCTTAAAATTCCCCGTCGAAATTAGGAACGAGAACAATACACGCAATATGGAAGTAAAAGCCTAATAGAAATCGATGGAAGAGCAGAAGATTGCTTTAAAAAATATTGTCGTTAAAGAAACGCGGTGGCAAACATTCTCGAATCCCTCTTCTTGTAGAAACAGAAGGAGAAATCGTTTGCAGAGATCAGTCCTTGAAATGAACGACAGCAGGTGGTCTCTCTCCCAACGGACATAGGCGGAGCTCTTCATTTTAAGCCCATCACGTAAAGGAGACCAAAAATTGGAAGGAATTCCGTGTTTATTATGTAGTTACCGATACTAGAAAGCATTTCCGGCAAACGATTTTCTTCTTTTGGAACAAAGAAATACAGAGTCAACACAATTCGTTCCTAACGACGCATATTTTATTTTATTTTGCTTTGTTTTGTTTTTAATATTTTTTTTATCGTTTGAACGTAGATTAAAAGACCGTTTTCAGAATTGATGGAAAAGGATTTCTTGCCTTTTAAAAGATCTTTTAATTAAGCGTTAGAGATATGAAAAAAATGATTATGATACAATACAATATTTCTGTAATAATTTTTTTGCAATTATAACTTTTTTAGGTCCTTTTCAAAATAAAGGAAGATTAAAATTCTTCAAGAATAGTTTTATTCAAAATAAATTGAAATTGTTACAGAGAATGTATTTTTCAGTTAGCTGGGCGTAAGCGAAAAATCGCCAAATAATGTAGAATTTTGCCAAATTTCTTCGGCGATTTTTCGCTTGGCTAACGGAAAAGAACCCAGAAACAATATCATGGATATATTTTTGGTATACATATAAACAGGAAAAAAATGTTAGTTGAATGCTTGTAGTGATTTTTTAAATTCAACGATAATCTAATAAGAAATTTTAACACTACTATACTAACTTTTTAATATGAAATACTAACTTTCAGTATTTAACACATAATTTACGATTCAAACTCATCTATAAGTTGTAAGTCGAATATCAGTTATTTGAGTTATTAGTAAAAAGAAAACCTAAATATTTCTACTATACAATTTCAAATGCGAAAATATATCTTATTATTATGAAAAATCTATTCAGAATTGCGTACATATCCAATTTTTAGTTGACTGAAAACAGAACGAAGGGCAAATGAAAAGTCAGATTACCATATTTATATAGAAATTTTTATTGTACCCATATATAGTTAGTAATAAATGAAACACAAAGCTGTTTTTCTGGAAAATTCAAAATGCGGAAATATAGGCTCTGGTAGTGAGTGCATGGTGAATCAATTTAACAAGTTCATTAATAAACAATGACATTTATTACATAAAATCACCAACAAACAGATAGCAAAATACAACAGATAGCACAGAGCACAAAAACAACACTTACAAAAAATAGAAATAAACATATAGCAAACGGAATTGAACAAGCTTAACAGCACAATGTGATTACAGAGAACTCCGTAGGAGAGAGATTTCTCACAACCATTAACGCCTCTCGATCAGTTGCTTTTACCTATAATCGCTGTAATCCAACTTAGCTGCCGACTCTGTCTACCGGTTATTCCTAATTAAAAAAAGATCGTCATAATTCGTGACCTTATGGAGCTATCGCCAAGATTCTTGCTGTTTTTGGAGTTCTTTCATATTGTTACCTAAGTTGTCAAATGTTTCTTTAAAGGGTTGCTAAGAATATCACCAAACATGGGAATCGTTGTAACATCCACTCAGCAAGCCTTACTATTTCTTTTTAATCTTCTTCCTTATTAGGAGATGTACTACACAAATAACATTACACTCTCATAATACTATTTTTTAAATTTTCTGACGTATTTGCATTTAAATGCATAGTATAATAACATATAATAAATACATACTGCTTAAAGCCAAAATATGAATTTATAGATCTACAGTCATAGTTTCACTCGCCGTGTAAGAGAAATCGACTGACAATCTAACGATTTTAGCTATAAATTATATTGATTGTCTACAGAAAGTTTTTTTTTTTGTACATTGCTTCCAAAACATTTTGCCTTAGATCATTTTTTTGTCGTTTAGAATATATATTGGTACCGCTTACTATTAAACATTTTTATTATCTCGATAGAGACATAGATGACACTTTTAGAAAACGAAATCTTACGGAAATAAAATATTAGTTATATAAATACGAATGTCAAAGTTTCAAAAAGAGTTACATTTTATTGCCAAACATAAAATGACGGTGTTAGAATAATAAATCAACTTTCTTTAATAGCATCGGATCCTCAATAATAATATGTGACAGATATGCTTTGCTCCTTCTTAGATAATTTTAAAATCTTTGCAAAATTTACGATAAGGAAATGTTAAAGTGAATTCAGAAAATCACTCGACCTTTCTTGCGATGAATTGCAACAATAAATAAAGAAATTAATAGAAAAAAGGAAAATGTTTCAAAAAAATTTAGAATTCATAAAATGTTGATATTGAAAATTCTTTAAATGATACTGTAAATGGGATTAATAAATAAATTTCTTTAAGACAGTTGGTAGTATTAAATATAGTTGCTTTAGGATCAGCTACAGGTATTCCAGACTTAGCATTTTCCTCTAACCAAGAAAAAACGCAAATACATCAGCCATCCCGTATTGACTTCTGAATAGAAGCAATTTGAAATGAGTTGCTTACAGACATGTAGTTGAAAATATATAACTAAGTTTTGAAAACTAGTTGGGTAATGAAAAATTAACACTACCTGAAATCTGTTCAAATTAAAAAATCACGTACACTAAAGTGTGTTTCAATTACTTCTAATATAGTGACTCGGCATAGGCTTCTTTTTTTTTCCAAACTAAGATACATATGGTTTATAAACATGTAATTGAAAATATATAGCTTAGTTTGGGAAAACTGGTTAATTAAAAATTAATATCTCCGAAATCTGTTCAAATTAAAAAATCACATGCACTAAAGTGTGTTCCAGTTACTTCTAACATAGCAACTCGGCATATGCTTCTATTTTTTCCAAACTAAGATATTGTTACAAGCGGGCAAACGCCGCGAAATAACGTGGAAGGAGAGAGTGATTGGCAACTTTTGACGAAGAGCTTGGCGTCAACCTGGTTGGTTTGGCGAAAGGAATAGTCTGGTAGCCGCTGGATCGCTTGTGGTGTTTTTCGAAGCTTCATGAGTTCGCTCGCTGGACTATATAAGGGACGGGTTGCCACAATCTGGCAGTTTGTTCCTCTGGGAAGAGTAGCGACTCGTTGTAACGAGCTGATTACTTATCTCGCTTTTTATAAGTGTGCAGTGTTTACGTTTGCTGTTAACGTTGTATTATTGAGCTCGCTGTGACTTACTGTTTGCTGTGCAATGCGATATTTGTTTTGCAGACTGTGTTTATTGTGCATAAAGTTTGTATTTAGTAACTGTTGACTGCTGGATTGTATCTATCTGCAGTTTTACTTTATCGTCATCCTGTAAATAGCTGTAAATAAATATGTTTGTGCTGTCCTCAAGTAAAGTCCATCCAACCCGAACCCACCATGCTAAGAACGTTACGATATGTATGGTTTATAAACATGTAATTGAAAATATCTATCTTAGTTTGGAAAAACTGATTAGTTAAAAAAATTAACATTATCTGAATCTGTTCAAATTAAAAACTCCCATACTCTAAAGTGTGTTCCAATTACTTCTAACATAGCGACTCGACATAGATTTCACTAGTATTTTCAATTGATTCAATGGTATCTGGCTCCATGTTGAGCTTCTAAATCTTTCCTGTTTGGTGCTAGCACTCACCAAGATAAACTATGCAAACTGTAGTATCCCAAAAAATTTAACGGGGTTTAGATCATTACTGTAAACCGGCTATTTTGTATGCTAGCGCTCAAACAATTCTTTGGAACTTTTTCTTAAGGAACTGTTACGTTATCCTACTGGAATATTAAATTTAGTTCGTTGGATAGCAATGAATAGGAAAAGGGTTATTCAGCATAATCTAATCTTTTTTCTTTAGCTTTTATCTTTCTTTAAGAAAATTCAATGTTTTAACGCCCTAAGAAATATTTCTTGAATAGCATGGAAATTACACTTGAATTTATGGAAATTATTCAGTAATATATTGTACTGTACTTTGAGATTCGTGCAGATCGATAGTTGATAAAAACAATCTCTCGAAAATCACGAAAAGTTTGTTCGTAGAACTCGCTAAAAGATGCAGGAAATTGCAGCAGTTACAAATCATAATTACGCAGATCCAATTCAAATGATACAACGGGAAGCAGCTTCCAAACACAGAGATCTCGAATACCTCAGACAGATAACAGCTTATGTGCATTAGACTAACACTCAAGTCTTCACGACTCTCCTCATCAGGGTCAATCGGGCTGTGGTATTTATACCTTACTTGGCGTGAAAATCTAAGACTTTCGTAAAGGTTTTGGAAATTTCTAGACTATATCGCTTTGTAATGGTCCTAGAGCTTAGGTGATAAAATTTTCCAGAACTATTTTTCGCCAAATCTCTCTACGTCGCCCAAAGGTTGCCAAGTCGCCAAATCACTGGAAATGCCGTTCTTACGTACAATACACTTAAGTTTCTCGATTTTCGCTCCAGAATCCAAGTATTTCAGATCAATCTGAGAAGAATCCAAATACTTTCAGAAATATTTACAAAGTTTGTAACAATATTAAGCCATCTGAACTCTCTAAATAGATTTTTTCTTCTTTTTTACTTTCTCGTGTACGAAGTACAATGAAATCTCAACTAGCGAGCTAAATTCAATTCCAAATCTTAACTAGGATTGTAAATTTCTCTTAAAGCGATACATTTGTTATTACGGCGATACAAACATTATAATAAAGTAATTTATTATTTATAACACATACTTTCTTACAAAGTAATTGCCTACAGGTATTACTTTGTAAGAAAGTATGTACGTATATATTAACTTTGTGTTAAGTATGTATTACCTATTCTACAATACTTGGTACAAAATTGAGATACAATATTATAATTAAGTAAATTTCTTGATCTCACGACTCCTTTTTATTTGAGTGATGCTGCTCAAGATACTTTTAAATTATTTCCCATGGCATGACCTTTATTTCAATGGAAGTTTACTACTCTAAAAGGTATATTAGTTTGGACAAATCTCATTCGCAACAATTTGCTTTTATACCAAATTTGCAGATTTCTATCAAACTTTTATAATCATTGGCGGAAGTATTTCTGTCCGGTTCTCAACATAAACTAACACGATAGTTACAAATTAACGAGAGTTGGCTAGATAAAATTTTGTACAGAGATTTTACATCTAAATTGTAGATATACATCAAATTTAAAAGAAATTCCATAAAGAGTTTTGCCATCAGTCCTTCTGTACTTTCACAAGCATGCAAATATGATAAGCCTAAAATACAATAATTTAAGCATGTAAACAGAGCCTGACTTAATCCAGTTGTGGCCCGGGGCAAAAACATCTTTGAGGCCCCCTCTGCTTCAATACTTTAGTAATAAAAAACATTCGTTAAAGAAGGGAGCGTAAAATAAAATTTCTATTCGATTTGGGGGCCCCAATTTATGTTGGGGCCCTGAGTAGCTACCATGTATGCCCCTGCCTTAGTCAGGCCCTGCATGTAAAATTACTTCAGTTATAGTTGGTGTCAATGTCGGTAAAAAAGATGACTACAATGCACATCCTTTGTGTATAGTTTTAGTGTATTTACATTAAGGTCCCCCTTTTATAGTAAAACTAGTGGAATTTTGGGATAGAACGCGTAATTTTTAACTAAGTTTAGACGACGAGGACGCCAACTGAGCTGGCACCTCCTCTTCATACCACACCATACCAGCAGGGGAACGTTTGGCCTTGACGGATTCGACGCGCACCAGAACTGCTTATGCGACGGTTTTTCGGTACAATCGGGCCTCGAAACTGAAACCTTCTAGTTCTGAAGCTGAGACTTTACTACCCGGCCACTGTGGTACTTCTTTCGTTTGAGTATTAAAGGGGTTTTCTTTTCTTATGTATTAAATTGTTTTTCTCTTGCTCGCGCATTTTGTGGCACAAGAACCCTATCTGGCTATTCTTCACCTAACGTAGGGTTTAACCCTCTCCGGTCCGATGTCGAGTGTGACCCGACATTCAAGACTATGCATCATTTTGACGTTTTATTTATTTATTTTTCAAATTTAATTGTGAAAAACGCTTACATAATCGTTAAGAGATGTATATTAATTTTTCAAAGAAATTCGACTTAAAAGAATTTTATATATTTAATTTTCATAGCAATAAACAAATCTTTGTATGAGGTGAATAATTTGGCATCTAATTATTTTTCGGGTTAAGATATATATATATATATATATATATATATATATATATATATATATATA
>JAOUZG010041575.1:4174499-4191280 GCA_026289955.1 Argiope argentata
GTCGCTAATAATTTTTTGTTCCCACATTCTGCAGTATTGCGTCATCACTTCTAAATCCAAATTTTTTCCAAAATCTATGGATATAGCAGAAGCACGGCCATTTAGTGACATATGGCCTCTCCGTTGCCATGTACCATCTACAGAAAAAACACAGGTTGTGCTTTTTTTCAAATTCTGTACTTCTTTAGATGCAGCTTTTAGATTTTCTTCACAACAGTACTTCACTGATTCTAATAGTTTCACTTCATGAGTTCTAAAAGTTTGTTTAGACACATATGGCAAATTTAATGTGCTCAGCAATTTCTTCCCAGAAGAAAATACTCTACCAATTAATCATAATGCCAATACCAATAAAGTATTTATAGAAGATCTTTTACTTATTTTGGGGGTTGATGTAAATCCAGCCATAAATCCACAATCACAATGTAATGTAAAATTAGAGCAAAGACCATCTTTGGAACATTCAATCAATTTCACACCAGTTCCAAAGTAGTGAGGACAAGAAAGAATTGCAAACATTTGAATTAGAGTTTGTATATCGATTATCCTGTTACCATTTAACTCCTGAACGTTCGATTTCACCACGTCAGCAGTTTCCAAGGTCTTCAGCTTTGCTGCACTTGCAGTAGACTCATCATTTTTAGGCTTGGCATTACTGTACCTATTTCGATAAAAGGTACGTTTTTTAGACGCTTTAGATCGAGCTTTCGGCATTTTTATACGATAAAAACTGGAATTTAACTTTAAAACTGGGAAAATAAGAAGAATTGGGCTAAAATTGTGAAGAAATCAATTGCACACACGAAAAACGCTTCTGAATTAGGCGTGTAAACAAGCTACAAATGATAATAGTATTGCCGTTCAGTTACTAAAACTTAAATCAAAAAACTGCTGCCAGATTTTAAAAAGATAGGTAAAAATGAAAAAAGGAGCGTTTATTTATATTTTAAAAACAGATTTTGACATTTTTACCGCTTAACAGTAACTAAATAATCGCGTAAACGTTTTGTTTACATTTTTGCGTCCCTTTAAATTCCCACTTCCGGCTGCAAAAAGTCAACTTCCGGTTTATTAATTAGGCTGTAACTTTGCTTCTAATTAACGTAAGAACAAAAATGAAACAGTTTTGGAATCTTAAATGTTTGGGCTATAAAATGAGCATATAATAAAAAATTCGATAATTTTCATGAAAACGTGTATTTTAGGGTAGGCACATACCTTAACAAAATTTTATTAATAGAATAGTTTTATCAATAGAATTTTATAAATAGAATAGTTTCATCCATAGAGTTTTCTACTTTTGAAGTCTTTATTGTTCTATACAAACGTTCTTGTCTATACATAAAAAAGAATATGCGTGTTTAGGCGATTTCCAGATAAGTTTTTCTCAATTACAGCCATGAAAATCGGCACACTTCTAGTCGTAATTAATTAGAGCTCTTTGAAGCCCTAATTCTGAAATTTAATGTAGAATGTATGTTTATTAACATTTTGTACTGATTTGAGAAATTTTCTTTGAATATACAGTCATTGAATCCTTCTAATGGACGTGATAAAAAGAACAAATAATAATCGTTCTAAAAAACATTTTGGAACTCTGATGCAATTTATTAATTTTTTAAAAAAAATTAAAAAATCCTTTTTAAAAAATTGATGAAGTGAAATTTAAATTTCTGCGCCTCGTTTTTTAATTCTGTTTCCATTTTCAAATTTTTTGCAGGCCATTATTCAAAATGCATAATTGGAATTTAAATCAAGAGCTATTAAATTACCTTTATTTGTTTATTTTTTAATTAATTTTTGTTTTGGTGACTTGCCTCTTTGATTCACGGAATCAGATTTGAAGGCACTGAGAGAAAATTTATTTATTAACTGATTTGGCAAAGATCCAAATTAGTAAATCAAAAATCTTGAAAGTAATCTTCAAACAGATGAAATTCTAATGGCGGTGTTTGTAGAAGCTGTTTTCTCTGCTTCTCTCTGTTTTCAGTTTCATTTTTTCGATTTTATTGCCTTTAATCCTTTACGGTCCGATGTCGAGTATGACTGGACATTCAAGATTGTGCATCATTTTGACGTTTTATTTATTTATTTTTCCAATTTAATTGTTAAAAACGTCTGGTTAAGAGATATAGATGAATTTTTCAAAGAAATTCGACTTAAAAGAATTATGTATATTTATTTTTCATAGCAATAAACAAATCTTTGTATTATATGAATAATTTGGCATCTAATTATTTTTCGGAGTGCAAAGGGTTAATTCACCAAGTGATAAGGTCTTATATTAATCAGATCAAAATATGAAAACAACATTATTTTTTCTTCCTTCAATTTCAGTTTTAGTTTATATTATTGCAGTTTTGTTTATCCGATGTTCACCATGTCAAGTTAATGTTAACCTCATAATGTCAATGTTGTTTTGTTAGTACTTATATTAAAAATTTATACTTTTTCAATACAATAAAAAATTATATTTTTAGAACCTTTTAGAATTTTTTATTATTCTCCATGTTTTAGTGTTTAATATAAAGTTGCTGAATTAAAAAAAAAAGTTATTCATCCTGGTGTGCAAACACGGAAGAATCATTAAACGAGTATAGATTGGCGAGGAGGTCAAGTCACGATCTCAACTGGCACCTCACGGCCTCAGTGTGATCATAAGGCAGGGTTTATATTAAGCCAATATTGGCTGTCCATTAAATCATGCCGCATAGCAGCATGTAGTCTACGTTTCTGGATAAAAGATTATTTACAAGCCAAGATTGGTAAAATTGTTAAAGTAGCCAAAAGAGCACGTATTTGGCCGTGTTATGGGCCATATGATACGTGTTGGTACAAACTGATGGCGTTTGTAGCGACTGCTTAACGTTTTGACAAGCAACTGTGGCATATATCAATGAATCACGGCGTGATTCTGGCTGAAAATCGGTTACAAAATTCGTGATTTGTAAAACAAAATCCTTTCCGATTCGTTTCATAGCGAAAATCGAATTCGATAAGAACTACTCCATCTATGCTAGTTAGAAAATATAGTAAGGAAAATTAGATACCGTAGGCCTATAAGTTGAGGTATCTGGCAAGAATCGAAGATTCTGATAGACACGGATATTACATGAATCCAGTGAGTTAGAAACCATAGCATATAGAACATAGCTTATTTTCAACGTGTAATAGGGTATGATAAATTGCTTTTTAGATTTTATTCAAATTTTTTAAGTCTTTGAGTATATTGAAGTTCAAATAAAGTTATTGTCAATGTAGAAAGGTCCGATTCCACTCAGAAATGAATCTGAAATGTTTTGGAAGAATTTTCCACAATGTAAGGTCCGCCATCTTTGGCAACCTTTTTGCCGAACGCGGAGAGAAAAGAGTTGAGCGAAGGACATGAGAAGTCAGTCCGAGAGTGAAGAGAAATCGGTCTGGGATTGAAGAAGCGAAAAGATGATGGAATAGTTTTGTGTCTTTCATAATTTTGCTTTATTTATGTGATGTGTCCCACATCTACATGTAAATAAAAATTTGGAACTAAATTGCATGTGATCGCTTTCTCTACCGCTCACATTAAAGAAATCCCATGCAAAAAGGGTTTTAACGTACACTATGAATTGTGCTCACTTTTTGATGTGACAGCTGAAAAAAATCAGAATGCATGCTTGCTTTAACATTCTCGATTATCAGGTATTTCTTTATCAGTCTTCTACTATTTATTGTTGTTGTTGCTAATGATCCTTATCATGGACAAGCTCTCTGACGGCCGTCAGCAATTTAAAGCTGAATGAGCGTCTTTTGTTTTTTTAAAATGCGCCAACTGCGGCAAAGGGTATGACTTAGCTACACACTCATAACATTAGCTTGTACAGCTTCTTTTTTACAGGGAAGCATATTCAAACATCTCGCAGATAGTACATAGAAAAACAACTATGCCTTAACAGGGACTGGAATCCGGGACGTGCAAATCACTAGAAAGACCCATTAGTGCCAGGACGCTTGCTCTCATATTTGTAAAAACATCTAATCTCAATCCTATTGAAAATGAGATATCTTTTGATATGGCGAATGAAATTAACACCTCTGAATCCATAAAGCCACGACTATGAATTTTCACATCAATAATCGATGGATTTTCTTGCTACATAATTGATTTGTCAAGTTCAAATGAAATCGGCTATCTTTATTAATCACGGCAAGGCAATCCCATGACAAGAAACTGTTAGTGACATTGAATATTAGCCATGACCACCTATATTGAAAAAAGTATTGGTTGTTGTCCTCTATCAACGAAAAGAAAGGCTCAGTAGCCTCTGAGCGTATGGAACCCTGAGCACCCGAGGTCAGAAGTCTCAATTCTAGCTTACTCATGTCATGAACCTTTTTTATGTGGCAGACTTCATTCATGCATTACATTCATTCATTCACAGATTGTAATTTTGATCTGCTACAGAGGATTATTACCTCTGGCCCAGTATCTAGAGTGTTTTTACTCTCGACATAGCGGACTTTGTGACCATGTCAGATTTGAGCACCAGCCACACACGCTCGGGGAATCTTGTCCTGAAAGGTTCGAGCTTGCAACCTAAGGAATACGAGTACAACGCTCTACCAACCAGGTTATCCCGGCCTGTGAAAGTATTGGTGAATTGATGAAATCAGCATCTTACAATATGATGATTTTAAAAGCTAGTCCTCAGCGAGGGGCTTAAACTAGAGACGATACCTGCTGCCTTATGGACTTACTTTCTAAGCGAATTCAGAAGGTTATTATATCCAGATGTTAAGTTATGTAATGTTAATGTTTCTCCTTGAATTACGAAAACTTTCTTCCGGTCATCTGATATCGTAATTCATTAGCAAAAACATCATACATTCTTAAAATTTGAAAATTTATTGTGGTTGATATTTTGCATATGATACTGTTGCAAACGGGCGAGCGCCGCGAAAATGTGCCAAAGGTGCCGACGTTTGGCGAGGTGCCTCGCGCCAGCTTAATTGGTTTGGCGAAAGGAATAGCCTTGTAGCCGCTGGACCGCACGCGATGTTTTGAGAAGTTTCGGGGCACGCGCTTCCTCTGTTCCTTCCGCTTCTTCCTCCTCTGTTATATAAGGGACGAGTTGTAGTTACGTGAGAGTTTTCTCTCGGAAAAGAAGCGTCTCTCTGGACTAGTGAATTAGTGAGTTGTTTTTACGTTTGCTGTTAATGTTGTATTATTGAGCTAACTGTCATTTACTGTTTGCTATGCTATACGATAGCTGTTTTGCAGTCTGTGTTTATCGTGCGTAAGGCTTGCATTTACGCTGTAGGTGACTGTTGAATTGTGTTTATCTGAAATTTTTACTCTATCAATTATCCTGTAAATAGCTGTAAATAAATTTGTTTGTGCTGTCCTCAAGTAAAGTCAATTCAATCCGAACCCGCTACGCTAAAAAGTGTAACAATACCAAAATTTAACTCATTGTTAACCAGCTGATAAACCTGGATATTCTTGGTAAAAGTACAGAGCTAATATAAACATTTCTATTTCGAAATATTCCAGTATATCATAGTTCAAAACTTTTAGCTAGCAAATAATCGAAGGTGAATTCCACGAAGAAAAATAATGATGTGTAATGAAAACAAAAGATTTCCTTCTCTATCGAGTTCTTTTATCAGCTCAACTATTCGAAGAATACTCGAATAACGTAAGAATCTCTTTGCTTAAAGTTATAAACTGATGATTGGTATGCAAAAGTAATTTGAACCAAAAGAGCTGTAAAGCTTTTAAAATCAATTTCTAAATACGATCTTTTTCTTTTTTTGTCGTAAAATAATTCCGAGCAGCAGAAAAACAGATCTCTGATCATTAAGACCACTTCTCTTCCCTAAATGACTGCGCGCGTTAACTATAAATGGACTTTTTGGCCTTTAATTGAACTAATCTTCCCGCCACATTGCGTGTTTGTCTTTGCCTTAATTTGCGTCTGTTTATTCTGAAGATTGCTTGTTTCTTTCCCAAAGAATATTTTCTATTTCAGAAAGTAAATAAGTGTAAAAGTATCTCGGCGTCATGTTAAGCTAATTAGCATTTATAATTGAATCGTCAGTGGCACGTGCGAACTCAATAAATTAGATGATATCATTAATTCAATTGCTGGAGAGTGAATTCTTAGTAAATTAAACAGTAAAATCAGGAATGGTAATTTAAAATTTATATTCGTCTTTGATATATATTTTAAAGAAGTGATATTAGTTCTCTAATCAAAGATGAAATTCTGAGTTAAGTAATTTGCTAACATACAAAATATTATTGCATTAACTTTGACATCTAGTAGTTTGCTACAGATATCAGTTGTTTTCAATTTCGTTAAACTTTTTAGAAGCAACTTCATTATTCATAAGTTCCTCATTAGAGTACTTTCAACTATTTATATTATTTCATTCAAGTATATAATTTATGCCGGCTTTCTGGCACAGAGGTAGCGCGTCTTCCTCGTGTTCTGGGAGTCCCGGCTCGGGCATGGTTGTTCTTCTGTGTGCTATCTGTGAGATGTGTGACTGTGTCCCCCAGTAAAAGGGGATGTGCAAGCAAATGTGTGGTGAGTGTGTAGCTAAGTCGTACTCTTGGCCCTAGTTGGCGCTACTTCAAAAACAAGAGACCCTCCTTTCGGCTTAAATCTGCTGCTGTACAACAGGGGTCTTGTCCATGGTAAGTGCCATAAGTAACAACAACAACATATAATTTTTTAAACTATTTATTTTATTTTCATTAGAACCATAGTTATAATGATCTTGTAGTTGATCTAATCGTTGTGTAAATAAGCCTACCTAATGAAATCTAGTCCCATGACGTCGTAGAAAAAGTACTTCTTTCATTATTTTGCGCTATACTTTTAGGTAGAAAATTTAAATTTTTAATCATTTTGATTTAAATAGGTTGTCTTTGGAAATTAATTAATATTTTGAGAATATTGATTCTATTTAAATACCTTCAAACCTTTTATGAATAAATATGATGTTTATAACTCTATTAAAATGCATTTTCAAGCATAAATTGTGATGGTCATTAGAGTTATGTTATTTTAGTAACAATATGCGTATTCGAGCAATTCGGCCACTCGATTAAGAGTCGAGGTCCAATTTCATGGCCAACATGATCTCCAGATCTGACCCTTTTATATTTCTTCCTATGGGGCATGTAAAGGAATTGGTTTGTCGAGACCCAGTTACTTCAGAAATGCACTTAGTCCATATGTCCCCCCATGGAGTTTACCTTTGTGGGCACTACGATGCTTGAACGTCTACCGTCAACCATTGCACGACGCGCGCATGCAAGACTTCATATGCACATTTCTAACATCTTCCTATTTAAAATTAGGCAAGTATTGATATTCATGTTTCGAATAAAAAAATTTTCGTAAACCGTATATGACGTCATACATTTTCTCACGCGTTTATCTCGAAAACTATGGAACGTAAACGCACAGTTCTTGGGCATTTTTTATGTCTTCCAAACAACGAATCTGGCATCTGGCTGTGCAGTATATCCGGTCTTGAAGGGACACTCTGTATGTTAAATTATATAGATTTATAGATCAAACTTCATGAATTTAATTATACATAAAAAGAAAACATAAAAGATTAAGTTAGCACAAAATAAACTTATTTTTTACAATTAAAATGTAATAATAATGAAGGTGTTTAGGACGTACCAAGATGAATGTGAAGACTCTTTCCAGTTACAAAAGAAAGAGGAGTTAGAAAGTCAGAAAACTTCTCGATTTTTTAATAACCGGATGGTCACGTCATACTCAACTTTGGCGTAGCTTACAGTTAACAATTTATGATGCACATTCGAGTCATAGTGTACAATTATTACACATATAAGATTATAACACCAGATGAAAAAATGCTTTAAAAATGTTTTTAAAAAATCATATTTTTTTCTAATTAATAAAAGTATTGCTGAAAAAATTATCATGCTGGAAATGGATGGTACTTCGTTACTATCACTAATATTTGAAAAAATATTGTACTAAAATTTTAACCAATAAAATCTGATTCTCTACAATCAAAATTGAATGAGTGGAATATTGCTATTTTAAAGGATTTTAAACCATTTCAAAGGCCACTTCGTGGGAGACCCGACCAGCCAAGTCACTTCCATCCTCGGACAACTCACTGTCATCATTAGTTGGCCCAAAATTATGAAATTCAATTCTTCTTTCATCTGCCAACTCTGACCGCAGAAGAAAGGAACTTTTAATTTAATTTAAAATGTCTTTATGTTAAGAGTATTTTAATAAGTATGTCTTATGAGAAAACTCTGCATATGTTTTTAGAAATATTTAGACTTTGTGATTCTTTTTAGAAATACAATTATTAACTTAAACAACATAAAATGTAATTAAGCATATAAAATGCATATACCTGCATGTATGCTGTTTAACTTAATTATTGCATTTTTGTTGAATTTTCTTGTATATACTTCCTTTTGCTAGTTATTGTTGTTGTTGATGGCACTTGCCATGGACAAGCTCGCTGACTCAGTTTTTGATTTTAAGCCGAGGAGTGTGCCTTTTGTTTCAAGCGGCGCCAACTAGGACCTAAAGTATGTCTTGGTTACACATTCATCGCATTTGCTTGAACATCCCCTTTTAGCAGGTAGGCACACTCATACACCTCACACATAGTAAACCGAACAACAACCATGGCTGACCGGGAATCGAGCCCGGGATGGCCAGATCATGAGTAAGACGCGCTACCTCTGTGGCAGGACGCTGAAGTTGTTAGTTTATAAAACTAGCTATTAAACTCTGGACAGGATACCCTCTCTAAAGGCTCCCAGTCTTAATAAAAGTGGTGTTTGGGCTTTTAAACATGAACAATTTAAGGAGATCAGCTTTAAAAAAACATGATACAGACATTTGGGATTTAAAATATCTGATGCTTTTTGCTCTACAATCTCTATATCTCTACTAAGAATAATGTGTGTCTGCTTATATGAAAATGTGTCGGTTGTTAGCTCTATATGGCAGGCTGTGTGATATAGAGTTATCAAATTTGGCACATTTCGGAGCAATTTTTTTATATTTCAATTAAAGCGAGTTTTTGGTACTTGTACACGATTACTCCCGTTTACATAATTACTGAAAATTGATTTTTAAGCCATTGTAAAATGTAAAAAGTTATTTATTCAGTATACAAATTTACCGTATAATTTCTCATTGAATTTTGAAATTAAAAAAAATATTGCATTATTTTTATACATCCTTTATAACAATAGTTTTCTTTTTTTAAAAAGGAATTCAAACCGTTTTCCTTGTTGATTTTCTTCAATAATTAACTCGATTATTTTTTTGAACTGTTAAAGACTAGGGAAGAAAGATTCTTTAAATTATTTTCTTAGTTTACAGGACAAATCAGAAAGTTAAACAACAATAGCTAAGTCATATCACTGACTCTCCGACATGGCCAAGGACCAGATCTAAGCCCTAACACAGACACTGGGGGCAACCATGGTTGAGTCCCAAGAGCTCTCACCGGCCACAGTACAATCCTTCCCTAAGAAAACACATCCGTTCATCAATAGGAGGAAACAGTTCGATACATTTTCGTATACCCTTCAGAAAGGTATATGCAGGAAGCATCTCGTGCTCATTTCGAGGTACTCCCCGGAAGGAAATAAAAATAGCTTAGCAAACTTGTAATATAAAATAAATTACGCATATAAATAAGGTTATACTGGTAGCGTATCATGGGATTTTATCTCATTAAGGAAGGCGATAACAAAGCAGTAACAATAACATGTAACAATAAACAAGGTAGATATTAAAATAACTAAATAGTTCAGCTTTAATATTTGTCGCTATTTCTGCTCAAACATACATCCACTGCTGACAAAATCTAATGCAGCAAATTATGCATAAGATAGTTTACTTGAATAAAACCCAGCTAATATTCCAGATGAATTAATTGGTCGCCAAAGGCGGCTTGTAATTCGATAAAGAAAACCCAATTACTTTACTGGTGCATCAGAACATCTTATCCGGACAGATAATCAAAGACTGTTTAAACAACTGAATGCTGCCTTCCTGAAAAATGATACAATGATAACTAATGGACAAACATAATTTAAGTGGAACTATCTGCTTAGCTTTTACACATTAATTGCTGAATAAATTACGCTATCTGGTCATAAAAATAATTCCAAATAGCAGATAAACCGTGCTGAAATCATTAAGACTACTCTTCTCCACCAAATGACCTCACGAATAAACTATAAGTGGACTTTTTTGGATCTTTAATTGAGCTATTCTTCCAGTTGCATTGCGTGTTTCCTTTTACGCTAATTTGTGTCTGTTTGTTCTGTAGGACTGTTTACTTGTTTTTCGAAGAATGTATTTTCTCTTAGAGAGGAAATAAGTCTAAGAGTAAATTAGCAGTGTGGTTAAGCTAAGTAGCGTTTTTAATTTAACCTTTAGCGGGACATAGAATGCTGGTAAATTAGACATAATTAATTCAAATATTCGGAAGTGAATTATCGGCAAATTAATAATAGAAGTTGGAACGTTTACTGAAAGCAGATACTTTTATGGTTTTGGAAAGCTAAATTGAATCTTTCTTCGATAATGGACCCTAATATTTTGAAATTCATTAGCGTGAAGATAGGTTCATTAAGGTGAGTTGAATATTAAATGGTAACAAACTTTTGCGCTTTGTATTGGCACAGAGATTTGGGTTGAAATCATTATTGTGGGTTTCATTTCGCCTAGGTTGCCAATAGCGCCAAGTCTTCAAAATAGCTAATGTACTATTCAAAACTCAAACCATTTATATACGTAAAACGTTTATATGGACCCAAAATCAGAAATAATGTATTAATCGCTATTTGAAAACATCTAGTACGTTCGAATTGTTAAAAAGTTTGCCTCCACTGAGAATCATTAGAAACGCTATTACTTTGAAATGGAATAAATAAAAAAAATGTATTTAAGCTAAGATTATAAATCGAAATCGTTGAAAATGAGGATGCTTGTCAGTTTTAATGCCTATGAAAAGGCGCCATGAAAAAACTTCGCCAATTTCATGATTTCAATCGTGAAACTATACAGTATGTGATTCACACCTGATTTGTTAATATATATATTTAAAAAATATATACACTTGAGTATGTTTGTATAGTTTGGGGAAATTTTTTCTGGGCACTATTTTGTCACTGTTAAAAGTGACAAGTACCAAAATGAGAAATTAGGATGAATCAATTTATTGAAGAATAATTCATAAGAATATCCAGTGGTAATGAACAAAAAATAAATGGAAAGTGTTTTTGTGTACGGAGGGAAAGTTGTAAACCACGGGAGTATTGCCAATTTTCGTCGCCAACTAAGTTCACCTCTTAGAAAAATGGCTAATTACTCAGAATGCTTTATAATTATTCCTCAAACTTAATATAAAATAGAACTAAAAAATGGAAGTCTGTTATTTAAAAATTCATGTTCTCATGTGGGAATGTTGTAATTTTTAAGGTATAGTTTGTCTTAATTAATTTAAAACATTAACCAATTTAAATAGGTTTGGAACAATCATGGGGATATCAGAATACGTATGCGTTGATATATCGAGAATCAAGCGCAGAGCGAACATTCGTGTCTCCTAAATTTTTTTGGTGATAAGTCTCTGAATGTGACAACCATCTTAACCATTTCCTAATAAACCTAAAGGAGGAAAATTTGATAACCCAAAACCGATAAATATCCAATTTTCTGTCCTTTCATTTCGTGGCTTCAAAAACCTCAAACCAATTCACCATCATGTTCTCATATGATAAAAACATTTTAACAACAACAAAAAAATAACGACGTTGCCATTAACTTAAACTTTTAAATTACAAATTAAATTTCTATTTTTAAAGAATTTTTAGAGATAAATCACTAAATGTGACAACCTTCTGCATTATCTTCTAATAACACTAAAAGCGAAAATGGATGCCTTAAATCGTCATTTTTTGCCTACGCATTTTGAGGCTTCAAAACCCTCAAACCCAAACATCATGTTATTACATTAAAATAATGCAATAAAAATAATATGATGTCGTTTTGCGATAAGTTAATTAAGTAGAATGTCATAACTAAATTAATCGTATTAATACTTACCATTTTCGAAAATATTTATAACTCCTTCCAAAAGAAATTTCTAAAAATTATTTTCAATATTGCAACGGATTATACTAAAAAATAGGTAAATCCTTTTTTATCTAATCAGATTATAATAGTATTTTAGCCGCATTTATATGTAAGAAGTAATATTAAGAATTGTAAACTTGTTTGAAGGATAATAATTAGTCGAAATGTTTAATAAATTTCGATTGTAAAAGATGGCGACGTCAATAATGTGAAATCAGATCTGACTGCAGTTTAACATCCAAAGAGAGATATTCGAACTCGTTAGATGCCAGGGCGCCTAAGAGACTTTTAAGACAACACTCTATTCTTCTGTCGGAAATGGGCGTGATGTTACATGCTTCTTGTGTATCCCATTATCAAGAAAAAACGGAAGCAAACCCCACTTCATCCTTTCGCGGTGGACGTGTCATATATGCTCACCAACGGATACCTCCCACAACCAGGCGTACTCCCTTGAATTTCTGGAAACCAAACTCATGTCATGGTGATACATATGTGCATTTTACAATGGAATAATTTTTAATTGTCAATAGATGGTTCCCTAGGTCCATTACTTTTGAAATAAATATAGTTTTAGTATCCTGATCTTCGGCTTGCTCGTATTCAATCCCATTTTGGTATTTTACTCATCAGCTGTTTCTGAGGAGGGGTCTAAGATAGAGCTTGGTCGTGCAGCTTGCCATTTGGTAGAATCATTCTCTTTTTGATATCCCTCAGAATTCTTTCCTTTTTCAATTCCTACTATTAGCTCACACTCTCCCTATATATAGTTATACATTTTGTTCAAATTATCAGTCGTTGATAAAATACTTTTTATTCATCCACTCAAGTTCAAATACATTTCTTTAAAAGTGGTAGTGGATGGCCCTCGATATTAATGCAGATTTTTTCAAATATTAATTAATACATTAAACTGAATTAAGTTTTATTACTTTAAATAGAATTTTAGCAGTTTGTAATGAATGTTAAAATCAACAGGTAGTAGCTCAATCGGTAAAAGTTAAGGATTTCAGTGTTTTTCGCTTGAAGATGAAAAACAAAAGTTCAATTCTTGTGGAATTCTATAATTTTTTTGATAAACTATTTATATTAATTGTGATTATTTAATAAAAAGTAACTGAATTAAAATGTTCTTTGTTGGCTTAATTTTTTTATATATTACTTGTATTTTATTATTTCTATGTAACCATAACTAGTCTTTTTGGGTTTTACAATCATTTCTTTTTATTTTGAGCAGCTTTCAGTTGCATTTTATGCACTTCTCTTATCATTACGAAAAGCCTTAATTTCAGTTTTTTACGTCTAGAAAACCCGATTTTTCAGAAGTAGAATGTGCTTTTATAAGGAATGAACAAATAATAAAAAAAGTAGAAAAAATGACGACCTTAGGACTTAAACTTCATTTTTTGTGATTTTTTTTCTAAGTTAGGCTTAGCGACGCAAAATCCTCATCCTTTACTTACGTCTAGGATGGAGGTGTCCCGTCCCGAAAGGGTTAACTAACGTTTGGCATCCCCATCTAACAGGTGAATCATGCTCTTCATTTAAACTGTTTTATTCCCTTTCTGTAAATAATCTAATATTATAAATATTAAAATACTTAATCCTATGTAATCTTAATAAATTAATTCTTTGTTTGATTTGCTTGTTATTATTTCCTTTTTAAAATTCCCTTTGCCACTAGACACCATTCTATATATATATTTAAAAAAAGACACAAACGTTTTAAATACATAAATATTTCAATTTTTATGTAAAAAATTCAAATTTAATAGTGTTTTCGGAACATCAGTTTTAATTAAATAAGTGAACAATTGCTCTGGTAAAACTAATTAGCATTTACAATTTAATCATTAATTACACATACTTTCTCTGTGAACGGCAGGATTAACTCAATTAATTTAAACTAAATTCTTCACAAATTAATAATACTTAAACTAGAACGATAATTGAAAACTTACATTATGCGTCACTGTCTCACTTAAATGCGGTGAAATTGATTACTTCATTGAAAATGAGCTGCCATTCTTGCGATATTCGTTAAGAGGGGGAGAAATTATGAAGGCTGTATACTGTTTCGCGGAATAATACTCCGATTCAATAATGAAAGATTATATCGCAGGTATCATTTGGTGAATATTTCTGAATTTTAAGCAGAGAATTTCCAACCCTTTGCTCAGACATATGAAACGCAAAGATGAGCTTCTGAATGCATTATGAATATAATTCTCGGAAAGTGTTTGAAGATGTTTCATGATATTCTAAGAAAAATGGTTTGAGATGTAAGAAGATATAGTAATTAATTTCTATATCCCTAAAAGGGTCTTTTTGTGGTAGTTAACATTATGAGGCCAATAGCTGAAATAATCGGTGAGTGAAATTTCAATTCGATCAGAAATTTGAATAATTTCAAAGTGGTGTTTCGATACAGCTCCATATTCAGCGGATTTTAGGTTATTTGAAATTAACTGCGGTTGAAATCTATTTTAATGTACCACTTAATTTGTCGCCAACAAAGTACCTCAAACAAGAAAACGGAATACTTCTAACAAACTCATTGTTGATTTTTTTCCCTAATATTTTGCTTTGTTATTTTGTGCACCTTTTATTTAGAGGACCTGGTTACTTTGGCGTCGTTAGCTATGTGAAAGGATACATTAAAGTAGATTTCAACTATCAAATTCTTTTAACACTAAAATTATATACAGCTGTCTACATTTAAATACGAAAGGCGGAGAACTTTCCCTCTCAATATTTATATATGTATATATACGGTTTTATAGCGCGTCACGGTTTTCCTTATGGCACCTTTTGACTTATTATTTTTTTCACCTTTTGTATTCATTGGGAGGAAAGAAATATTGATATATATTTACAAACAATCCTGTTGTTGTTGTTAATGGCACTTGCCATGTGCAAGCTTCGCCGAGGCATTGGCGAATTTTGAGTAGAAAGGAGTGTCTCTTGTTTTGAATTAATGCCAATTAGAGCCAAGAATACGACTTGGCTACTTACTCATCACATTCGATTGCACAACCCATTTACAGGAGTGGGGGGGCACATTCAAACATTTTACAGATAGAATACAGAAGAACAACCATGTCCGAACCGGGACTCAAATTTGAGATGCTCAGATTACGGGGAAGACGCGCAACCTCTGTGTCAGGACGCTGGACCAAACAATCCTTCTTATCTTTGTCTTTTTTTATTTTTATAATTTTATTAACTTTTTATTTTAATTTTAAACTATATTATACTTATTGTAATAAAATTTAAACCGTTTTCATAGTCTCATTAAGTATCTACTCAGGTGATTATCTTTATTTGTTAAAAATTAAAGAAGCATTTTGTTTGTTCTTTGTTATTAAGCTCTCTGTTTACAAGAAGAATAAAAAAGTAAGCAGCAATACTAGGAAAGCCCATGTAGAATAATAATATAATTTCCACAAAATTATCACGGATCGTTAAAAAAAATCTTAAGACAATGATTTAGGAAGTTAATGATTACAATAAACAAAACATGTGAACATATTTTTAAAAAAATATTTCCTCTGTCTTGCCTAGTTCTTTATAATCTATACGGCTGCGAGGTCGGGTGGTAAAGTCTCGACACTTGAGCTGTAAGATTTCAAGTTTGAGTCCCGTTTCCCCCGAATAACTGTCATATAAAGGGAACTGTTGCATGTTAAATCCGTCAGGGCCAAACGTCTTTCTGCTGTTATAGTGTGAAGAGGTTGGAGTACCTGCTCAGGTGTCATCCTTGTCATCTGACCGCTGATTAAAATTAAGAGATTCATCCTAAGATAGCCCTAGTGTTGCTTTCCAACGGGAACGTTAATATAACTACACTATGAACTCCGTTCATTGAAGGCTTTTGTGCATTTGTCATTTTAGAAAGCCAAATGATATTTTCCTTCTTATTTATATTGTATAAATGAGTTTTGTTGATTTTAAACAGTCCGATAAACCACAGCAAAAAAAATCAGATGGGGAGATGAATAAATCGATTATTGCAAGCTACTTTCAAACTAAGTTGTTGCTTTATACAATCACCTATGAAGTTAAAAATATTAATCATCATCTCTGGACCACATTTTTATCCATCTTTTCGAAGACTATTACCACCAATGTATTAAGAAAGGTTTTGGCGTTTCTTTAAAGCTTTAATTAATCTGAAAGTTAATCCTTTCAGTTTTCTATTAAAGAAATATGGAGCAAGAACGTCCAAACACACACAAACAAAATTGCATTGCTGACATGCATCTGGCATTCTAACGCCTTCTTTTATGTTAAATAATTTAACCTAACTTTGAACAAAATCACCTGTTGTGGCAGATGCCCTCGCATTTGTCTCTCTTTCACAGAGAAAGCGACTTAGAGCCGACATTCTCTCTTCCTGAATTGAAAAACTGACTCGGAGACCAGAATTATCGGATTAATGAAGAACTTCAAGAAAGACCTATCTCACAAAATTGGAGACAGTTTTCTTAAAAAAAGGGAGTGGAAATCCGGTCCCCCAATACAACAAATTTCTGAATCTTCATAGCGGCTATGTCAAAATGCAACAATACCTCTGCATATCATTGGTAAATTAATTCATTGTCTTTTTATGCCGATCTATTGAAA
>JAOUZG010041575.1:4191680-4209580 GCA_026289955.1 Argiope argentata
ATATAAAGAATAAAAAAATTAACTTCTCAATCTGCCTTTTTAAAGGACTATATATAGTCTAAAATTAATTTGAATAAAAATAATTATCTAGCTCAACCATTGAATACTTTACTGTTTCTGTAAGTAGTGAGTATTATTCTATGTCCCAAATGCAACAGATAAAAAGAGAAACGCCAGGAAACCACTTCCCTAAATGACCGCCCAAATTAACTATAAACGAACTTCTTTTGATCTTTAATTGAGCTATTCTTCCAGACACGTTTCGTTTCCAAATTCGTGCTAATTTGTAGTTGGTTAGACGAATGTGTCCTTTTAGTTATTTTTTTCCCCAAACAATGAGTTTAATTTTAGATAGCCAGTAAGTGCAATAGTAAATTAAAGCAACGGTTAAACTCATTAGTGTTTGCAATGTAATCATTAACTTTCTTGCTATGCTGGTTAATTAGATATCTTTTAATGAAACACAAGAAACTGTTATTGATCAATTAATATAAAAAAATCAACAATGAAATTTGGGTTGGTTTGAATGAAATAATATATATTCCGAACATTAAACATAATGTTAAAAAAAACACCTCACAGTAGATGTAGTCTTCTCAAAACTTTCTCCATACTCTTTAATAATCTTGTCTTGTCAGAAAAAGTCTTATACGGTATTGGCGTAAAATAGTTACGAAATATTAACTTTTGGCCTGCATTCAGCATTTTTACCGAATCTTTCAAATTATCCTTGGCGAGTTATTTGGCGATTAATTCCTGGAATACCCTAATAGTATCTAAAATTCGAATTGATGTCTTTAGACACATTTTTTTTCAACGATTGAAACAAAAATTTGACCCAAAACTGCATTTGTTGTTACTTATGGCACTTGCCATTGGACAAGCCCTGCTGATGAAATCATCAGTAGATTTAAGCCTAATAATCGTCTCTTGTTTTCGAAGTAACACCAACTAAGACATAGATACGACTTACACTTTCGCTTGCACATCCCTTTTTTACAGGGGGGGGGGCACAGTCACACATCTCACAGATAGCACACAGAAGAACGACCGTGCCCGAACCGGGACACGAACCCAGGACACCCAGAACACGAGGAATACGCGCTACCTCTGTGACAGAGAGGCGGCAAAACTGCATTTATAATCACAAAATGACATACCAAATTTGATATATTTGGGTTATCGTGTTGACATATTTCTTAATGTACAGATATACCCTTGTTAGAGTTATCTCAAAATATATCATGTATATATACTTAAAGGATTAAATATAAGGATACTGTTTCGTTAGCCAGTCACCAGTGAAAAATCGCCAAAGAAATTTGGCAGAATTCTATGTTATTGGGCGATTTTTCACTCTAAAATCGTTGTAAGAAATTTGGCAGAATTTTACTTTACTTGGCGATTTTCCGCTGGCACCCGGTAAAAACAAAAGTATCATTATGTGTACACATTTTTATCTATTAAGTTTTCTTCGTTTTGTATTTATCGGGTTAAGTTATATTCAAAGAGACAGTCAGACAGATTTTCACTAAAAAGGATTTTGCTCCAAATTTGACAGATGTCTACAACCTCGTATTAAGAATTGTATACCAAATTTTATCCATCAAATTGAAATCGTTTTTGAGTTATCTTTATCACAGACAAACAAACGTTTTCCAAAAAAAAAAAAAAATGTTTTTTTTTTAAACTTTGGGAGGCCTAAAGCTTTGAGATTCGTCAAAAATTTAAGTTCGAATTTTTTGATGATTGCTTACCTTATTTTATAAGGAGTGTTCATTAATTATTGTCGGGGATTACGTACCTCATAACTTTCGAATAAAAAATATTACGCAAAAACCGATGTATTCATAAATTACAACTCAAAGAATTTTACGTGGCAACCATGCAATCTTAGCGCATTTGCAGTCTGGGTCATTATGGCGTCATAAATAAAAATGGCGACCATGCAAGAAAAAGCAATTTGTGTATTGTGGTTTTTCGAAACTGAATCAGTCATAAGTACTCAACGTCGCTTCAAGACCACATGCAAGAAAGATCCTCCTTCGGATAATTCTATCAGACGCTGGTTAACAAAATTTAAGGAAATGGGTAGCGTTATACCCCGAAAGGGAGCGGGAAGACAGAGCTCTTCGCAGGAAAATGTTGATCGCATCCATAAAACGTTTACTCGCAGTCCAGGAAAATCAAAGAGACAATCAGCTGTGCAGTTACATATGCAGCATACGACGATATGGAAAGTTCTCCATAACCGCCTTCAGCTGAATGCCTACAAAGTACAAATTGTTCAAGCTTTACAATAATTAATAAAATTCTTTGAATTTTAATTTACGAATACGTAATAGCTTTTTGCATGATATGCTTTATTCGAAAGTTATGAGGTACGGAAACTCCGGCAATAATTAATGAACAACTTGTATTAACTATATGAGAAAGTAATAATAAATAGAAATTAAAATATACGTAGAAATTTTAATGTTTCAAAATATATTTTATATTTATTTTAATCAGTTTCCTATAAAAATGAGACAGTTAATAGTTAATTTTGTTAATTTTTTAGAATTAAAGAATAAAATCATTTAAGAGATGAGATGTACAAATATGAACAACTTTCCAAAATTGTTGATACCAAATTGGTTGAAATTTTGGTTTCAGTCATTCGAGTACTTTACCACGTCTTTTTTCATCTCACCTTCTATATCTTTTCACTTCACTTTCTACTTACAGACTTCTGTTTAAGCCCTATTCACTTAAGAATCAAAAAGTAAACTAAATTGGAAGTAAAAATCTCGCCTCAAGGAAGAAAAAGAATCCGTAGAATGGGGGGAAAAAGAAAAGGAAAGAAGGAAGTATGATTCACCGGCAAATGTTTATTTCTTTTTTTCATAAACGATTTCAAGTCTTTCGAGAATTCTCTGAGAAAAAAATAGATGAAAGTTTTTTTCCCGTTTAATTTATATTCTTTTTATATATGAAGTCAATCATCAATTTCCGATTACATTAAGTATATATAATTTTATGCGAGAATTGTTGTTTCATACTTAGGAATTTTGCTTGATGTATAAAAATTATTTGTCAATGGAAAAGGTTTCTACATTAGGTGAAATATATAAAAAAAATTTCAACTAATTGAAGTTTGATGAAAAGGATTCCACTGCATACATTTTTCTCAGAAAATAGATCCCATTATTAATAATTTTGCTATGTTATCAATATTAATCAATGGTGGATATCATGGTATAATTCTAGTATACGGTACCCTTTTATTTGGCGACTACATACCAAGAAGCCGTGACGTCATTTCTGCCTGGGACGCTCGTTGGCTGGTTGCCTAGCCAGGGGCTAAACTTTTAGACATTGTAACCCCCCTTTTTAGATTGAGTATTTTGGAGGTCCCCCAAAGTTTAACTCTGTCTAAAGTTTAGACAGACAATTAGAAAATTTTACACGCACTCAAGATTTCGTAGAGCATGTGTCCTGTATTGGTGCCACATCTCTTACTAGTATCATCTCATCTCGAAACTTTGATTGGACAGTTTACAGATTACATTCCAGTTAAGGATATGAGTGGGGTTGTGTGGATAGTCAATTCGTTCAATGAACAAAAGCTGAGCTAAGTGCTCGTCATCATGATCAACTGATAGAGATTTCAAGTGACCAGTCATCTAAAGTAATTTTTAACAAATCTTACACCGACAAATTTTAGGTACGTATTAAAAGGAAATACCCAGAACTGTCTACAACAGCATTAAAAACTTTGATTCCATTTTCTACATATTACAACTGTGCACAAGGATTCTCCATAATGATGAATTTAAAAAGGAAATCAAGAAATCGTTGGACACTGGAAAATGACATGGTTTTGTGCATTACAATGCGCATTCCAGACATTAAAAAAATGGTTAATTCCAAACAACCTCATGTATCCCATTAACTTTATGAGTACTCTTTTTTTTAATGAAAACTACAGCAATAAATTAATTTTTTTAAACTTTTCTTCCACATCTCGTGACACCTTTCCCCTGGACACATCCTACGGCTTCCCTGGTGGTCGCCACCCACCTTTTGAGAAACCCTGGCCTGAGCGGTGGTTAGTGTTGAGTGATTCCGATGTTCGGCGATATTTTTCAAAATGGCGCCAAAGGAGTACTCTATACTAGGATTTAATCGATATCATTGCAAAATTTACCATGAATTGCAGTTTAAAATATTTAATCATAGGCAAATTAAGAACGCATATTCAAGTTCTTAATAGAAATAAATGTAATTTCAAAAGCCTTATAAGTAAGAAGTTATTTTCTATATTTGCACAGTATAATTATAGATTATGTTTTTTTATTAATAATAGATTATGGTAATATAATTATAGATTATGATTGTTTGACATTCCCTTCTTGCAACATGAAGATAAAGGAATAACTAAAATAATGAATTTTTCAATTATGATTAATTAATGTAAATGTAATTGATTATAATTATTCACCAGTTGTCAGTAAAAGTTCTGGGCAAAAATATGTTATTTTTCTGGAAGAAAAGGTAAAATAATATTATATAATTATTTTAATTTTATTAATTATTAATAATTAATTGAAATGTTTTTTTCTTAAATATTTAAGAATTTAAAAGAATCTATCCATTATAAAACTGGTATATTTCTAATTCTCCATATACAGCTTCATAAACTATCGTTGATTAGAAACTGAATATTCATATTTATTTTTCAGATTATATTAACTATTCATCTACTAAAAGATTATATAATGCACATAATTCTCCCTTTCTAAAGTTAATAATTAGAATGCTAAATATTTGAATTAATGATTAGAATACGAAAATAATTTAAGGGAAATGAGCTCCCTACAGTTTGTAACGATTAAGTTAATATTTACTACTTAATCATTAATTATAATGATGGCTTATTGTGTTACCAATTCGAAAATATTTTTAACAAATACGTGCTAAAAGCTAAACCATTAGAAATTTATATTAAAATTTACCTCTTATTTTAAAAGAATGGAACTAAAAACTGTAAAAATGGCTTCAGTGTTTCAAAGTATAATAAAATGAGATTTGTAAACAATGAATATTGTTGCAGAGAATAATTTATCTCTTTAAGTATGATAAATTATAACACGAATATCGTTTGGTAAATATTTTTGAAAATATTCTCTCTTTTGTGGAAGCCGTCTAATTTAATATTTCTGTTATGAGTTTGTGGACATGAATAAATCTTCAGAATTCACCAAACTGTTTTTAATTTTATATAAATAATAATAAAAGCCATTTATTTACAGATAAATCAAACAAATATGAAACGGAAGTAAGAATATTTTTGACGTATAATAAATATAGAGCTTCAAACGATTTGTTTTTGACATGTACGTGAGCTGAATAAGGAGCAGAAACGTTGCCAGTCACGGAATAGAAACTCTCTTTTGGATTATGAATAGGAAAAAAAAAGCTAAAGCTCAACAATAAATAAACGATACAGTTTCTTGGTCCCAAACTTCATGTATTATACATATTTCCCCCTGAAAATTCTTAAAGAACTTAAAAAGTTCTAGGAAGGAATTGTTTCGAATTCGAAAATGGGTTCTTCCTTTAAAGCAAGCAAATATATTCACTAATTATAGTTATTTCCTGTAAGTCTCTGTTGTAAAAGAATTAGTCTTAAGTTTTAAAGCAAGTCTTTTGAAGTTCGTTAGTCTTAATGCAATTTAGTATTTAAAAGTATCCAGTTTCATTTAAGCTGGTTCTTTTAAACCACCATGGAACTCAATGCTTAAACACATCATTTAAAATTATTTTAAGTAAACTATATTTTAGACTGTTTAAATGCAATTTTGTAAAATTTCTTTAAATTTAATGAAAATTTAACGTATTACGTTTTACCTTTAATATAAACAATGATAATTTAAGTTTATAGAATAAAAAAATATGATTTCCTGGATTATAATAAGATAGTAATATAAGGTAGTGATATACGCTGGTATTTATTTGTAAGTTGTGTCATGTGATATGCGTCATATGAGGTAGATTATTATAATAACTAACATTGAAAATAACGTTCTAAATATTCTAAAAGGCAAATATTGCATCCATAACTACCAGTTTGTGCGCATAATTATTTCTTGAGTACTAAAGGCTTACTAAGAAAAGGCTTTTCAAAATTATAATTAAATTTATGAATTTATTGTATTGCTTATTGTTGTTTCTAATGACACTTTCCATGGAGAAGGTCGATGATTCATTCAGCTATTTTTATGCCAAAGATGTTTCTCTTGTTTAAAGTAGCACCAACTAGGGCAAAAAGTACGTTTTAGATACTTACTTATCGCATTCGCTTGCACGGCTCCTTTTTACAAGGGGTGCCTTCACACATTTCACATGTACAGAACAGATGAAGAATAACCATGCCCGAAACAGGACTCGAACTCAGGACGCCCAAATCACGGGGAAGACCCTGTGCCAGCACCTCGGTATTGTATTACTTCCCTGAGAAATTGACCATGGTAAGAAAGAGAGTTTGGTAGATAGTTCTAGTAGTTACTAAAAGATTCCCAGGTCAATGACTCCCAGCCTCAGAGACGAATTTGGTGACTTTGATGACAAAAATGATGTATCTAGAATATTCTTGACTCTTGTGACAATTCCACCTAGAATTATTTCAAGAACATTCAATACCTTGTCACATGATTCAGTTATGCTGATAGCTTGTTTTACACTATCGCGTAAGCACAAGCATTAATATATTGGCTAATGGGCTACCAGCAGTTTGATGCATTTGATTCAATATTAATATAAATACATCATCCTAATTATATAAACAATGAGATATTCAGTTCTATTTCTCATTTATGAATTACTAGTAACTTTTAGTGGCAACTTTATGTCTAACAATATTGATTCTTCTGCCAAACAAAAAATACGAAATACATTTATTAAAAAAAATTCAACTTATTTTTTAACAAGACGGAAAAAATGTGAATCGCATGAAATGTAAAGAAAAGAAATATAAAATCGTGTTTTCTCGAGAAAGAAATACAGACAAACTAAAAAAAAGCTAAATCTTATTTAATTATAAATTTTAATCCAAATCGTTAAAGACTTTTCAGAGACGAAATAAATAAATTTATATACACGCAAGAATTGCTCGTTTAAATTTATTAGGTATTCTATAGTGAACATAAAATTTGATTCTGAACTATTATGCTTTTTAAACACATATTTTTTAAAGGACTAATCTGACTTCAGAAAAAAAGGGCTTTGCTTTAATTAAACTTTAATCGCATTCTCTTCAATTTAAAATCAGAAGTTTAAAGGAGTTGATAGAAACTTGAAGGGAATGCATAGTACAATGACCAGAAAGGTTTTTATAATAGTAGACGCTATATGACTATAGAAATTCGAACTATTTTTCTGAAAAAAATAATAAGAAATCAAATTTTATAAAATGCTTTGGCTAAGATAGCCTGGTTGGTAAGGCATTGGATTCGCATTCCTCGGGTTGTGTGTTCGAACCCACCATCCGAAGATTTTCCCTACGTCTGGTGGCTGACGCGCGTTAAATCTGTTGTGGTCACTGTGTCCTCCGTATCGAGAGTACTATCATTGGGGGTACTGGGTCAGAGGTGATCGTTTTCTGTTCCAAATCTAAACTACGATCTGTGGATAACTGAATGAAATGCTTGAAGGATGCCCGCCCTGTAAAAAGGTTTTGGGACGACTATCGCCTAGAAGTAAGATTTTTTCTCTTGGTGGTCAGTGGTTCATATCCTCAGAAGCTACTGCACCTCTCTTTCCATTGTAAAGTGTAACACGAGAACAACAAGATAAAATGCATATTGAATTGAAAATTTTAGTGTGTTAACCCTTTGCGGTCGGTAAATTTTTCGCTTGGGAGTACTGAATTGGCAGCTGAAATGTCTGAAATGGCTAGCTTTCTGTTAATCTCAATTTTTGTGGAGTGATCTTTCGAGACGTGATCATGCCGCCACAGCGGCGACACCGACTTCTACGACAGAACACAAATGCCGCCACAGTGGCGGCACCGACCGCAAAGGGTTAATCCTGGAAAATCAGATGCTCACAAAAGATGGTTTAGTATCAAATAAAAGAAGTCAAATAGTTTTCATACAAAAGCTGTCTAAATTAAAGCTTATTCAACTTAAAAAATTAAAAAGTTACTTGAGTATTACATTAAGACAATGGCGATATTTTCAGTGTAGAGGTCATCTGATCTTTTTTTTCAAAACATTGACCTCAGTTCCTTATCAAGTTCCTTATAACAAATAAAAACGAAACAAAACATCCCCCCAAATTAAAGAGAATTCAGTTTTAGAAGTTAAAGGGGTACTTAAGTATCGTATTAAGGCTTCGGCGATGCTTAAAAGGAAACTCAGGCACAGAGTTATTTATGCGCCGGCCTATCGTTCAAATGAAATCCAGCCTTTCGGAAAGAGGCTGCCGAATGTGGGGAGGCTCCTGACCCAAAGGGGTGCGGAAGGGATTTTATGACAGCGCATTAATTAAGTTTAAAGTGAAACAATGGCACTTCCTTCCCTGCTCGAATTTTATGTCAGTGTAACAAGCTAATTAACTTTATCCAGACGATCGACGCGACTTGATTTACGTACAATCAACTTCGGACGGGGGTGTCGCGGACCAAATTAATTTCAGCGCCTCTCGGTTAACTGAAAACTCATTACCCCCACCTATTTTTGTTGGAAGCTCCAGAAATTTTAGATTAAAGGTGGAATTATGAAACACATTTTCAGAGGAGGCTTGGTGTTGAAAGTAAAGGCATTTAAGAATTTTAAAGTTTGTGGTTTTTTTAAGATATGTGCACAGGTACAATTTTAGTCGGTAGTTCTAAAGCTGTAATTGTGGTATAAATATTTGTTTTGCTTTAAGAATTTTCGGGGCTGTTAATTCTTGTGAAAATTAGTATATTCTGTTATTAGTTAAGTTTCTGAAGAATCAAAACTACTATTATAAATATAAAAGTTTAGATGGATGAGGTTAGTCAATCAAACCAGAACAACAGATAAAATTTAGTAGATATAGATTATAGTCTAGAATAAGACATAAGCTGATATTTATGCAGGTTAATTGAGTGATTAATTTCTTGTTAACCAATAACGAAATTTCCCACCAAAAATTTTCATTTCTCTACCACCAAATGTGTAAGAATTCTGTTTGTTCCCCCCCCCGCCCAAGTAAGCTTCCCCTTATTTTTTTTCCAACCAATTTCGACTCCTCCCCCCCCCCCCTATTTTTGTTGGAAGCTCCAGAAATTTAAGATTAAAGGTGGAATTATGAAACACATTTTCAGAGGAGCCTTGGTGTTAAAAGTAAAGCCATTTAAGAATTTTAAAGTTTGTTGTTTTTTAAGATACGCGTACAGGTACAATTTTAGTCGGTAGTTCTAAAGCTGTAATTGTGGTATAAATCTTTGTTTTGCTTTAAGAATTTTCGGGGCTGTTAATTCAGGGGAAAATTAGAAGTCTGATCTGTTATTAGTTTAGTTTCTAAAGAATCTATACTACTATTATAAATATGAAAGTTTGTATGGATGATGTTAGTCAATCACGCCAGAACAGCAAAACGATATTGGATGAAATTTAGCAGAGATAGATTATAGTCTAGAATATGATATAAGCTGATATTTATGCAGGTTAATTGATTAATTAGTTTTTTTATTAATCAAAAACGAACTTTCCCACCAAAAAATTTCGTTTCCCCACCACCAAATGAGAAAGATTTCTGTTTTTTTCCCACGCCAATCAAGTTAGGCTTAACATGTTTTCAACCGATTATTTCAAATGATCCTGATACTGTTTGATGCATGCAAAATTAATTATGAATAAATCATTATTTCGGATTCCTTCTAAAGTATTTTTGAATTAAAATAAAACAGATTAAAGAAGATTTAAAAATTTCTAATGTGTATTGCGTTACCCCATCTGGAATAAAAAATTCACACATTTGCGATGAACCAATTGGTGATGAAAATTGTGATGAGACCATCAGTTCTCACGCATACATATCGAAATTTCCACGCTTACGAAATCGACGGTAAAAGCTAGTACCCAATATATAAAAATGAATTTTTGCTTGTTCGTATCTTATGGGCCAACGTACCATTCATCTGATTGCGATAAAATTTTGCCAACTCGTTGCTTTCACTTGAGCGAAGACTATAGGCATAGTACAATTATTCTATCTAATGTCAAAAAATTGATTAAATATTATTCATACTTCTCTTTTATATATCATACAATTTAACTGAACAAATTCATTGTAAAACAAAAAAATTACTCTTTCTGTTATTCCTAAATAAGCAAAATAGCTATTTCAAATTCCAAACGATATTTCCAAACTGATTTCTGCCGCGACAGCATCACGACCGATACCAGCTGGTTATAAAATCAAGAGGTAGTTTCTAAAATGCAGAATTCATTTTGAATTAGTTGGCTATGTTTCTTTTATTCAAACACTAGCTGATATACTCAGCTTTTCACATCTTAAAATAAATTCGTGACAAAAAATTTTAAGTACAAATTATATATGCATAACATAATATAATACACGTAATCTAAATCACCTAAAATGTTTTTAATTAAAATAATTTTATCAATTTAACCAAACGATATTTAAAATCCACCGAATGCTGGTTTTCTTCGTATTTATAGACCAAAACTGTAGTTGTTTCCAAAATAAATTACTCGTCTGCTTTTAAATTTTCATTTTAGCGTTCCTCTAGAATTCTGCTAATGTGTTCTGGTAAAAGTTCTTCAGATGTTTCCTAATGACATTTTAAAAATAAAACACCAAATATCAAAAATAAAGGCAGCGTAATTCAAAGTCTGACTGCTATCTAAAATGGCAGTATTTTTTCTAATTAGTTTGCATTTTCCCATTTATTCATTAAATTTTGAAAACTGCACTAATAAAGTATACTAGAATTGCATGGGAATAAAATAAATATAATTCAAAACGTAAAATTTTGAATTTTAAAATGGTATAAAAGATCGTTTATGGAATAACGTGCTTCGAAGTTATTGCTGAAAAGCGTCAAAATTTTCTAATTTCTAATGCAAGTTTCTAATTAATTGAATATTTATTCACTTTTGGAATTTGGAAAAAGTCGACAATATTCTTTCTCTTATCTTAAATAATGCATGTGCTATGTGTGGCTGAATTCTTCCCAGATGTTTACGAGCAGTTTGGGAACATACATACATTCATGTATACATAACTACAGCGGCTTTTACTTAAATTGAGCTCTTATGCATATTCATTGGGGACAAATTTTATGACAGGAAATTTGCATAGAAGAAACATGCTTGTTTGTGTCACCTAACATACTGAAGGTTGTTTGACTCGCATTGTGTAATAATTTGTTTTCTTGTTTTTCAGGTAAAACACTAAATTGATTATGGTTATATGGTTAGGTCGGATTTCAATCGTATTACATAAGAATATCGATCGGCATATTAGATAATCGAAACATGTTGATAAAATATTTAAATATCATCTTTAATATATTCGTAATAATCACCAGATGTGTTTCTTAAGTTCTTAGAAAGCTTTAATAATAGATCTTCTACAATCAAGGAATATTAAGCTCTATTCTGGTATTTCCTTGCTATTAATACAGAGTTTTTAGCACTAAAGGGAATATGATTTTTTATTTCAAAAAGAGGGAGAAAAGATGAGAAAAACTACAAAACGGAGAGCTGCTCGCTGGAAAAAATAACAGGGTAACAATTAATATAGTTCTATTTACGTTGTAAACCACCTGGAGTGGTTTCCCCTAAACTTTCTCGTGTATGCTTTAATGAAGATAGTAACGCTTTGTATGGCATTAAAGTACAATAGTTACAAAATATTAAACTTTGTCGTTTGCATTTTTACTGTATTTATTGTGTAATTCTGGTCGAATATTTTGGCGATTAATCCCAGATGTGCGATTATCCAAAGCTCTAAAACAAAACAAAAAAAATCAAATTTATGTGTTAAACTGTTTTTCCCAATCGATTGAAACTAAGATTTGACTCAAGAATGCAATTTTGTCACAAAATCCCATGATGATGATGGAAAGGAGGAGTGCAGTAGCTTCTATGGGAATGGACCACTGAGTACCCGAAGGCAAAATTATGACATCTAGATCATATGAAAATTACATACACTTATTACATTCGCTTGTATAGCCCCTTTTTACAGAGGGGCACATTCTCTAAACGCACAGATGGAGCACAGAAGAACACCCAAGCCCTGACCGGAACTCGAACCCGGGACGCCCAGATCAGGAGGAAGACGCGCTTCCTCTGTGACAGGATGCTGGCACAAAATCCTATGCACAACTGATTTAATTAAGTCACTTCGTTTTTTAATTATCGCGTTTACATGCTTCTAAAAGTATAAGCACAGAAAATCTACCTGTTGTTGAGTTTTTCTCCAATTACGCCTGCTATCTACACTATCAATGCTAAATCTGTGTAACAAATCTTATCAATCTAGTTCTCTTCATTTTGTAGTTATCCTCTTAATTTATTTTCGAACAGCCGTTTATATAGACTTCCTCTGGACACGTTTTAATCAAAACTTGATAGAAATCTGCAAATATTGTATAAAAATTATCTGCAAATTTTCAGTTGTCTTGCACAAAGCATTTTTTTTTTATCACAGACAGATGAACATTTTCCATCTTTCTGTCCTTTTTGAACTCACGGAAATTTAAAGCGTGAAATTTCGTCAAAATATCTAAATAGTTTTTTTTTATGATTACAATATTTCCGCTATGCTACTTACACGAGGAAGTAAAAAGGTGCCGTCTGGCAGTTACACTAAACTAAAGTTGTCCATGCGATAGGGAAGAAAAAATAACCAACGCTAAGCTTATATGACATTTGGAGTGTAAAATAAACGGACAATAATAAAAGATAAAGACGTGAAAACATTCTTGGAGATCTGACATAGTGACATTTTTCTAAAACACGACATAATAAAGTAACAAAAAGACAGAAATAAATGAAGCTTTAGCGAGTTATGTCACTATTAATATTGTAATTTGTGTCAAATTTTGTTTTGAATCCGCTTTCAGAATGTCTTCCAAAATATATACTAAATTTTCTTTATACACAACGATAGGGCAAACTATTCGTAAGCCAAATTACATCAGGACATGGGAAATGTCCAGCATTCTTCCGAATCTTTGGAAATATGCAGGAAAATAAATGCATTTGTGTAGGAATTGGTACTGTTTACCTCTATTAAGAATACACAGAAATCGGACATAGAAAGTATCAGCAAGTTGAAAATAATGACTTGAGCTCAGTACTTATGGTACCAGGTAATATTAGGATTCTGAAGGACATGGTGTCTAAAATTATCAGTTTTTTGCCAACTGTTTGAAAGTTTGTTGAGGAGGAAGTGGTCAGTATTTGACCACTTTAGGGTCAATTATCTCGAAGAGAATATGAATTTGACAGATTCGGTCAATGTAAGGATGGACATTGCTATAGTCCACAGTCGGACAAAACAAATCCTCTCGATACCGCTACATTCAGTGGTGGCTAGGTGATCGGCTGTACAGAAAAAGCCCCAATTATTCATATTTGGAACTAAGGAAAAAACCTGTACGGTTGTATTTTTCATGGCCTTACCCAAAGTGCATAATATCATACGATAGAAAAGGGTATAGTATTTTTATCAGAAATTTATTTGAAATTGTATTTCCATTAGAGATTATATTTTTATTAGAGTTATTGCTTCTAGCATCTAATATAAAGCTTTCCAATTTATAAAAAAATCGTCATTTTTCATTCACAAATAGTATGAAATAATATTAAATACATTTTATATTTAACTAGTAAATAAACTGGGTTTATTTAGAAAAAAATTGCTGTTATTTATAAATTTAATGTCTTTAAAGTAAGAACTTCTTTTACATAAAGTATTATAATACTTGATTATGATGATCTCGTGTCCACTTTACAACGGAAAGGGGGAGTGTAGTAGCTTCTGAGCGTATATACCACTGAGCACCCGGGGGCAGAAGTCTGATTTCTAACTCATATGAGGATGATACACACCTATTCGCTTGCAAAGTCCCTTTCTACAGGGGGAGAACATTCACACAACTTACAGATAGTGCACAAAAGAACAAACATATCCCAAACGGGGTTCAAACCCGGGACGCCCAGATCACGAGGAAAACGCGGTTATGCTTCATTTGCATAAAATATTATAATACATAAGATCTTTTTATGGCCTGTCATTTGTTTTCAAACTAAAGGGAAAATATCAGCTAAATCAAGCGCTTAATATTATTGTTAATATATAAATTTTGTAGAAAGTAATGATAATATACAGATGTAGTAGAAAAATCACAGAAATATTTCCTACAATAATCTATAGAGCGCCAAAATACGCCAATACATTCATATTTATTATCATTAGTTTATTATAAAAGTTAGATATGAGGGCGGAAAAGGCATTTTTAAAACTATTAAAATGACTATTTCTCGAAAGCCATTTATTTATAAAAATTCTTATAGAAATTTCCTTTGAATTCACTTAATATCTATCTTTGGGATATTTAAAATTATTTAAATAATGTTCTATGCTCTTTCATTGACAAAACTCATAAATAAATAAGAAGCTAGAACTCTTTATACAGTAAGAAGTTTCTAAAAAGCTTTACATATGCGTTGTAAATGGAAGATAAAAACGAGTTATTTGTTGAAATATTCTCCATCAAAATGTCTGCTCAGCTTTAAATTATAAAAGAAAAAAGGTTTCTTGTAGTGAAAAGGCAACCAGAGAGTGAAATATCCTATGGGAGTTGATTTTCTTTTTACATTTTAACTAAGAAATGAAACTCCAAATATTACTTGAGTCTAGCGGAGATATGCAAAGAATTTTTCTGTCTTCAATTTCCTGCGTGTTTAATCTTTTCTAGAAAAGTATACGAATTAAGATCTTTCTAATTTAAATTTCCTAGCGAAATGACTCATATTTTTATAATCAGAACATAATCATATCTAAATATCAAATCGATAATTAACTCAACAAAATAGAAAAATGTGCTTTGAATATATTGAGTCTAGAATTGTATACCCATGACGGATTTTATTTCCCATTTAAATTACAATTATTTGGCTGTAGTAATTAGTATATAAGTATACATATATATATATTAAGATAGTATTTGCTATTTTCATTTTTATTTTCTGCGTTGACGAATAGGTATTATTTTCTTTCAGGTAAATTAGTAAGTAATTGCGAATATTTTCTTTTCGCATCTTTGCAAAATATTTACAATAATTATGTATAAAAAAGTTTATAATCAACAATTAAATATTTATTATAATAATAATGTAGGACTATACTTGATTTTTGTTTTTTGTTTTTTGTTTTTTTAATGCTATTCTAAAGGGATCACTAATGTACAATATTCAACATAAAAATATTTCAAATGATGGTAAACAGAATTGTGAAGCTGCTTTTTTTTCATTTTAACTAGCTTATTAATTAATTTATATTTTTATTGATTTATGTATGTTGATAAAAGATTTTTGTCAACAATTTTGTTAAAAATATATCTTATAAAAATATTTTCTCCAAAATTATGATTCAGAAAACAATATATTAATCTGATGTAGAATGTATAGTTTGAAAAATGCTTTAATGATATCGATCACCATTTTTCTCCCATTTTGTAACAGTCATAGATTTTTTACTTTCTCTCATACGAAATATAGGAATGCATTGGTAATAATCAAAAGATTCGAAGGAAATTTTGAGGAATCTCTCGATTTTAAAATTCTTTGAGTTAAATAAAAAACACATTTAGCATATATCTGTCAACGTGTGAGTCCATCTGACCATCTGTGAATAACAGGATGACTTTAAAATGTTTTGAGATAGACAAGTGAAATTTGGTATATGGGTTTTACACTATATTTGTATATACCTATCAAATTCTGTGCGAAATCAAATACGCATGCGTCGATATATCGAGAATCGGGCTCATGGCGGACATTCGTGCCAAGCTGTACCTTTTGTTTATGATAAGTCACCAAATACGACAACCATCTTTACCATTTTCTTATAACCTGAAATTTTAAAATTAATCCCCCAAAAGCGATAAATTGCCAATTTTCTTACCGTTTATTTTGGGACTTTAAAATCCCGAAACCACTTACATGATAAAAACATTTTAGCAACAAAAAATGTAACAACGTTGGCAGTGACTTAAACTTTTGAACAATAAATTGAATTTCTATATTTAAATAATTTTTGGTGATAAAACACAAAATGTGACAAACTTCTGAATTATTTTCTAATTACCCTAAAAGCGAAAAATTGATGCCTCAAAAGCGATAAATTTTTTGCCTACGCCTTTTGAGACTTCAAAGACCTCAAACATCAGACATAAGGCCGAGGCTTTGAGGCTTCAAAAACCTCAAACCTCAAAATATCAAACGAGATTTCGACGAATTTCCATGCTTCAGTCTTCCTTGGGTTCAAAAACACATTTCAGGATTCTGTCTGTTTTTCGGTGATCATGATAATTTGAAAGTGTTTTGATTTCGACGGATGAAATTTGAGACTTGATCTTTACATTAAATATTCATATTTCTATGATGTTTTGAAAGAAATCCATTTCAAAAAATCTGTTTATTGAAACACAAGTGCTTCCGATTGTTATGAGGTAAAACACTAACTAAATAAAATATGCTGGCATTAAAAATAGTTGAATAGGTTAAAATGTCTATTTTTGGATCCATTTTGAAAAACAAAGATTTGAAATTTACTAACATTAAAGGTAGGTGAATACGTTAAATAGTCCATTTTTGATCCATTTTGAAAAATTATAATTTGAAATTTGCTGCCATTAAAGGATGATGAATGAGTTAAAAAAGCAATTTTTGATCCTCTTTGAAAAACGATTATTTGAAATTTGCTGACATTAAAGTTAAGTGAATACGTTAAAAAGTCCATTTTTGATCCATTTTGAAAAACTGTGATTTGAAATTTGCTGACATTAAAAGTAGGTAAAGGAGTTAAAAAGTCAATTTTTGATCCATTTTGAAAAATTGTGATTTTTAAAAATTTAATATTCTTAATATTTGAACAAATTTCTTTATATGATCTTTGTAATTTTGTTCTATTTTTTGGGAAGTAACACTGATTTTTAAATTTGCATTCGCATACGCCATTTTCTCAGATTTTAATTTTCGATAGAACTTTAGTACTAAAAGCCTTATAAGTTTACATCTATTGCATACTTTTTGTTCAAATTTAGTAATTAGTTTTCAAATATCTTATGCAGATTTCGATTAGAGAATAAGTAATCGATTCATTTATAAAGATTTTGTAGATGTTTTAGATGAAAAATCTGAAATTTATCATTTGAACCAAAATAATTTTTAAATGTATAGCAATACAGTTTATTTTTTAGATCAGAAAAAGAGATTATATATTTCTTACATTATCTGCTAAGCTTTAAGAAAATCATATAAGCTCTAAACTAGAATATTTTTTTTATTTTATATTTCTTTTTAGCCAAAAAAAAAAAACCATCTTTTTTCATATTGTCGGTTAACTGGTATATTTTGATTTCATAAATTGTTTTCAATCTTTTTTTATGCAAAAATTTAAAAATGTAAGTGATTTTTATAGTTCTTTTTTAAATATTCATTCCAAACATAGCCACATACATTACATCTAAATGCAGATTCGTAGCATGTTTTGAACGTAATACATCGAAGCTCACAGAATCACATTTATGTAAACTCGATAATCAAAAAACTTAGTTAATTAGATATATGATATTTTTATGACCATGTATTAATAATCAAACGATTTTAATGACTAAAATTATTATT
>JAOUZG010041575.1:4209590-4221936 GCA_026289955.1 Argiope argentata
GACCATGTATTAATAATCAAACGATTTTAATGACTAAAATTATTATTGTTCAAATTTTAGTTTCAATTTTTAATTCAATTTAGTTCAATTTTTAATTCAAATTTTAGTTCAACTTTAGTTAGTTTGCAAATATCGTATATATCTCAATTTTTGAGATCAAAAATAAAGTATCCGGGATACGTGCTCAGTTTTAACCAAATTACGAAACCATATCAATTGAAAAACGTAAACAATTAGATAGATGAAATTTTTATTACAACCATGTATTAGTTACCAAACGATTTTAATGACTAGAATTACAATTCTTTTCAAACTTTAGGTTCAATCGTTTGATATTTTAATCTTGTTACTTGAAAATTCAAACTAGGTGAAAAATAAAGTATCCATGATACATGCTCGGTTTTCTTCACCATATCACGAAGTTTAAAATATTCGTTTGTGGAATTCAGAAATTAAAAATATGAGCACTCGTGGCGTTCACACTCTTTGCTGAAGGTCTATAGTCTTTTATATAGCTTTTATATGGTCCATATTTTTTATATCGCTTTATATGGCATGGAAAAACACATCTTTATTAAAGCCTGTGGGGGGGGGGGAATTTAGATGAAATTGCTACTGTTAATTTTACTGTTCGTTTATTAAGCAATATGCAGGTGGTCCTAATATTTTTCATTCTTCTAAATTACAATTATAGATGACACTTTAATCTTATATTACCTGAAAATGCGAGCTTATATTTAAAAATATCAAATACGCGGCGAATTCTAATTAAAAACTTCGAATTAGTCAATTTCTACCATAATTCTAAGTTTGACTTCCCGCTTAGACGGACATACATTACTGTCGGTCTTTGAAGTGAGCTACTGTTGATAGTAAAAACAATCACGCGTATGACCTCGAAATTCGAACGCAGCTGAACCGACATAAATGTTGCGGTCGAATCTGATTTAATTAAATTTGTTTAGAGAACAGTCGAAATAACAGCGTATTTTAATGACGGGTAATTGAAGTCAATTCATGACGCATGAACTGAAATCTTCTATCGCAGCGATTTCTGCGGCCTGTGTTTTAGCGTCGAATAAAGAAAATTAAAAGGAATCCGCGCCAAAACAAATATTTTTCGTCCGGAAGTAGATAAACTACTTTGATTTGCAAGCGAAATGAGAGTTTCATCGGGGGAAACTTTGAATTTAATAATAGTGCTCCGAGATTAGTTGACCTAAAAATGCTAAAATTTTAAATTGCAATTCTTGACCACTGACAGATTTTTTGAGATCATGACATTCTTTGGAAGTAATCAACAAATATTGTTCTACCTACTCTAGTTTTTCTGTCATTAAATCATACATAGCTTTACGGAGATAACTGTTATTGTGTTTCGCATTCCAAAATATCAGTGCTATCAGCCACTTTAAGCGTGAAATGAACTTACGTCAATTTTTTATTATTTATCTTAAGAATGAAAACTTTATTCAAAAGGTGTTATCATAATATTCTGTGATTGTATTAAATGAGATCAAATTAAAAGCAGTTTGGTTGATTTAAATCTTGTATTATATCGCTGCAAAATTTAGAATTATTTAAATACCCAGATGGAAAAACTCTGTGTCTAGAATGGGAACAGCAAAAATAAAGATAATTTTTAAGCTGTCTTAATGACAGGAAATAATTTATTATAAAAATTGAATCTTGTAATAAATAATACATTACTAAATAATTTAATTAATATATAACTAATTAAATAATTTAAATAAATAAAGAGCATATAATTATGATTCAAATTTTTGAGAAAATAACTTTTATAAATAAATAATTTTAAGATTAATAATATTTAGCATTTTAATTGCAGTAATTTAAAAATTAATAAGAATAAATGCAGTAATTAAATTAATGATGATATTCTTATTTAATCTATTAATAGAACTTTTGAATGCAGTAGAATGAATTTTGAATGTAGTAGAGTAGAAAAGAATGCATTTTTCATTCTTTTTATTAAATATTTCATGTGATATTAAATTCTTCCGGTAAGTTAATACCTTAAAAATCATTTAAGGAGATTAGAATCTCTGAATGAACGGGGAAATTTAATCAGAAATATCATAATATGTATGATAATGCCCCAAACTTGTTTATTCCATTTTTATATTTTAAAAAAAATAAATTATTAATTCCACTGAAGCAATAATGTGCACATAAAAGATATGCTCGTGTATATAAATACATTTACAAAACATTATTATTATTATTTTTTGTAAAATATAAATGTTTTTTTAAAGCAAAGGTTATTATAGCTGAATGGCTAATTTTTGGTGTTTTGATGGGATGTAAAATTATTATTTTATAAACAGGAAATATAATCCTAAATTAATGATGAGAAACGTTAATATTTCAATAAAAAATTTAATTAAAATTAAAAAAAAACTTTTTTTGGGGGGAGCGCCTATTTACTAATAAATAACTATTTGCAAAATTTAATAGCTCTAAATCCTTGTTCTATAGATCATTCTGTGTTGAATTCCTCTTATCCCATCACAGAATTTTAAATAATATCCAGTTAGTAAACATCGCTTATTATGATTAAAAAAATCAGTTAAAATCAGTGAAAATACTAAGTAAAAAAACTTTTGATTTTGAATTAATCAAAACTGTTTTGACAACCGTATTTATGACTAAGTTAATCCAGTTAATCATTGAGTTACTAATATCTAAGTTATACAAGCTAAGAGGAATTTTTGAATAACATTTTAAGTTGGTTGAAAATCAATTGTTGATTATGTGTGTGTGTTGTGACTAATGACACTTGCCATTGTATAAGCCTCCGCTGATACGATAAGCAGATTTTAAGTCGAAGAAATGCGTCCCTTTGTTTCACAAGTAACGCCATCAAGGGTCAAGAGTACGACTTAGCTACTCACACTTCACAACCCTTTTTGGGGAGCGGACGTCATTCATGCAAAGTCATTCATTCATCTCATGTCGTAATTTAGACCAGGAACAGATAACGTTCAACTCTGACCCAGTACCCCTAGTAATATTACTCTCGATATGGAGGACTTTGCGACCACGAACAGATTTAACGAGCGCCAATCGCAATATACTCGGGGAATCTTTTGGCCGGTGAGATTCGAACCCTTAACGTAAGGAGTACGAGTCCAACGCTCTACCAACCAGGCTATCTCGGTCTTTGTTGATTGTTGATTGTAATTAGCCCTATCAACTAGCTTCATTTGGGCCGGGATACCCTGGTTAGTAAGGCGTTCGATTCTCAATCCTTTGGGCTACGAGTTCGATCCCGCCATCCGAAGACTCTCCGTATGTGTGTGTGAGTGCGGTGACTGGTACACATTATATCTGTCGTGGTAACACAGTCCTCCATGTCGAGAGTAAAACCACTGGGGTACTGGGTCAGAGGAGATCGTTCTTTGATTCAGATCTAAATTACGATCTTTGGATGAATGAAGTCTGCCCCGTAAAAACGGTTTGTGACGCGTGTGAGCTAGAAATTAGACTTCTGTTCTCAGTGGTTCATTCTCTCAGAAACTATTCCACCCTTCCTTGCTTTGTAAAGTGGAGCACGGGAACAGCAACAACTACTACATTTAACTTTAAAGAATGAGGATTACTATCTTATTAACTTTAAAGAATGGGGATTACCTCATAGAATGAGGATTACTATGTGGACAAATGATAACATTCGTTATCATTTGCCCATATTTTAATATCTGAAAATGCAGAACTTGATCCGACAGATTGCTGCTTTAATCTGTTTCTGTTTTCAATATTTTTTAATAAAATCACTGCCTTTTTATTGTATTTATTTAAATTTTTATTTATATATTTTATAGCAAGTATATCTTATATACATCCTACTGCTTGTTCACATCATATTTAAAAAAGAATTTATTACTTCTTTAGTTATTTTAATTACATTACGATACAAATTTTCTACAAATTTTTATAAATTCTTTGAAGTTAATTTTAGATTATGTTTGCAAAAGTTAAGTTCAAGATAACTTAGTGTTTTATCTAATGAGAAACTAATAGATTCCTTGTTAGTAGCAAAGGTGATACTTTGAATAACTTTTTTATTTTCTGATATAATATTTATTTTTAAAATATTTTTATGACATTTTTTCATGCTTTTTGTATTTTATTCTAAAGTTTATTTATCCAGATTAAAAATATTTCCTTTAAAATCTCTTATTACTTTAAGTTTACTCTAAACTATTTCAATTTAAACAAGATTTTAGTATTCTCCAAAGTCTTCCAAAAATATTATCTCGCAAAGCTAATTTTTACAAAATATTAAATTGAAAATTAGCTTTTCAGACATATTTTCCATTTTAGTACAATTCATTTTTAATAAATTAAATAATACATTTCTTATAAAATAAAAAATTTAATTTCCTCTATTTATATATAATTTCTTATATATTATATATAATTTATTTCTTAATTTCTTTTAAAATAATTATTTAAATAATAATTAAACAATTGATTATACACGCATTATGTAGCAATGTTTAATATTATTATAGAATAAAAAAGTCAAATAATTGTTGCTATAATACTTTCACAGAGTTTTGAAATACAAAAAAAAGTTTAAAGCAAACGATTAACAATTTGTATTAAGGAAAATCCTTGCTTTCGTATATTTTTTATGTTTAAATTTATGAAAAGTTAATATTTCACTAACTGTCTCAAAACGTTCCATAAATAATTTCTTGTAATTTATTACCAGTGAATAGAATTTGATGCACTGCTAAAGTAATATTAATGGAGCAAATTAGTATTTTATTAGTATCTAATATCTTCTTAGTATTTTATTAGTATTTACAAAATTACAATTAAGGGCAAAGATTAAAAACAAACGATTATTAATTTGCATCATGAATTAGTATTGCTTTCGTTTATTTTTTATGTTTAAATTAATGAAAAGTTGCTATTTCCTTAATTGTCTGAAAAATTTCAATAAATCATTTCTTGTAATTCAATATATGTGAACAGAATTTGACGTACTGCTAAAGTATTAATAGTGGAGAAATTAGTATTTTATTAGTATTAGTATCTAATATCCCCTTAGTACTTTATCAGTATTTACAGAATTACTATTAAGGGGAAAGATTGAAAACAAACAATAAACAATTTGCATCATGAATTACTAATGCTTTTTTTAATTTTTATATTTAAATTCATGTTTCATTAATTATCTCAAAACGTTCATTAAACAATTTGTTTTAATTCATTATATATGAACCGAGTCTGAAGTATTTCTTAGGCAATATTAATGGTGCAATGTAGTATCTTATTAGTATTAGTATCTAATATCTTATTAGTATTTTATCAGTATTTACAAAATTACAATTAAGTCCAAAAATGACTGAAATGTTTTATTAATTTGAAACTCGCCAATGAATTACCATACACAAGAACCATTAAAACGGTCGTCATATTAAAATATTTAAAAGTATTCTTTCATATGCAGAATCTTTTAACTCCAATATAAATCTAATACCACTTTTTTAAAATATATATATATATATAAATTATTTTAACAAATTTGTAGACAAATTCCAACTGCCGAATTCCAAATGCACTTCGGTCAGTTCAAACGAGATTAAATTGTATTATTTTTGTAAATAAATAATTGTAACAATTCGTAGTAATGCTCCTTTCTATATATAGTTAAATTCTATATACATTGAATCATTTTTATCACCCTAAGACCCTCTTTTTTATTTTATGAAAAATATGGATAAAGGAAATATGGTCAATGTATTCAAAATAGGGACTCTAATATTTAAATTATATTTTGTAGATCCTTTCTTATGTATCAAATACATGAATACTATTTTTTCATTTCACTGAACCCATTTTTCGGAGATGAAAAATTGAAAGGGGGGGGGGTGGAGTTTTTTTATTTATTTCTTTTTCAGTACATTTCCTTGCAAATAATATTATTTCGTATATATTTTATTGAAGGAAAGCTTTTGAATTGGGGCGGAATCTCATTTTTGTCGTGGAGTCAGGACGGCATGGCATACAATTTGAAAAATTGGAGACCTTCGGTCGGTACAAGCTTTTTAAACAAGTTTTATGATATAAAATACATATTGAAAAAAGAAATAACAGGATTAAATTTTCCAGTATTATTCTAATATAATTGAATTCCCTTTTTTATTTTCTTTATCTAACTTTGTACATTTCAGTGCATGAAATTTTTTATTTTCTCTAATTTATCGGATTTTTTTCCTTCTAATTTATCAAATATATTTGTAAATTATCTACATGTCATAAAATTACTTCAATATCAAATATTTTGTAAATTATATCTACGTCGTAAAATTACTCATTAAATATTTTTTAAATTATATTTATGTCCCAAAATTATTTAAATATTAGCTTTTTAATTATATCTATGAAATAAGATTATTTAAATTAGAATTTAAAAGTCAGCCGAATATATTTTTTTATTATCGAGAACTAGGAAGTATTAATTTCTCAATTTTAGGTAAGTAACGTTAGTTTAATTGAAAAGAAAATTAAAAACGCAACAAAAAATAAACTTTTTTAAAGATTCCCGCAGATATTTTTAAACACCACAGAATGATAATATCACAAAATTAATAACTGGTTCACCAGAAATATCAATAGTATTTGATTTCAAATATTCTATGAAAAGTTCAATGTTTATAATTCTTTTTTTAACTTAAAAAGATATTCTTTAGTACCAAATCGGGTTGCGGTAGTCCGGTGATAAGGTCCCGGATTCCGAATCAAAGGGTTTCAATTTCAAGGCCTGATTATTCCAAGAACCGTTGATTAAGCCGGCCTAGGGCATGTTAAACCAGTAGTGGCCAGACATCCACACAATGTTGTGGTTAGAAAGCCTGGAGAAGGAGGTACCAGCTCTGGTGTCGTCCTCATCATATCACCATTGTTAAAAGTTACGAGGTCCATTCAAAAATTTACCCATTGTTGTTTTAAAACAGGGAGTTAATGTAACTGAACTTACGTAACAAATCGTTATATACATTAATTTCATTAGATTTTTTTCCGGTTTATTGTGTAAATGAACCTTCCTAAGGGAACCGAATATTACGATATCATAGTATCTTTAAAAACAGAAAAGTCTTCGATAATTATTAAAGATTGTTGTTACTTATGGCACTTGCTACGGACAGGCCCCCCGCTGATACAGCAGCAGATTTAAGCCGAAAGGAGCGTCTCTTGTTTTTGAAGCAGCGCCAACTAGGGCCAAGAGTACCACTAAGCTACACACTCACCACATTTGCTTGCAAAGCCCCTTTTTACAGGGGGGCACAGTCACACATCTCACAGAGAGCACACAGAAGAACAGCCATGCCCGAACCGGGATCCCAACCCGGGACACTCAGAACACGAGGAACACGCGCTACTTCTGCGCCAAAGAGCCGGCATTTTAAATTTACATTGTTCTTGTGGTAACGTATTATTCTGAATAACGTATATTCTTATAATAACGTATATGACGTCTTATCATAACGTAGAATATCGTATTATTCTTATAATTTTTGATTCTTCACGTAAATAGTGCTGGTAATTCACCAAATATTTCTCAATAACTTTCCATGGTGAAATAAAACCTTCTAGTTAAATTTTTTATGGAACAATCAAATTGGCTTGAATTTTATTAGAACAATGAAATGAGCCGTTCATAATTATGCTGAGAATATCATTAAAACAATTGCTGGTATATCATTGATAACAATTGGTGACAATTGATGGTGGCATCATTAAAATAAAAGTATATCTGAAATTTTAAATTGGGGAAAAAAATTTGCAATTATTCATTCGAGAGTTATAGCAACAAAATGCTAGTATTCATGCTAAAGTGTAATGAAAAAATAATGATTAAGCGAAATGATGATCAATATTCCGCTTGATTTAAAATTAATTAATTAAATTCTCAAAGAAATCTCCCTGAAGTGGAAATTCCCATCTTCTTATATATACCTGTACAAATTTTAATAGCTGATGGTCAAGATATTAGTCCTCTGGGACACCAATATAAATATTCGTCTTTGTTATTAATAGAGATTTGTGATTTCATTTATTTAATAACCACGACATGCATTTAAAAATGTATTGTTTCGGATCACCGGGTACGTTTATAGTGGGTGTATGGTGTGAAGACACAATCAGCAGCCCTCAGAAGAAAACACAATAGCGTTTATTTATACAAAGACGACGAATACACATACATCAAATATGTGCAGCAGAGGCTAACACAGGACAGCACATACAACAGACAATAGTCCACAAGTAACAATCGACCACAGCACTCAAATCGGGCAGACAGAATCCAGCACGAGAGGGTATCCTCGGAGTTTCGTCCACGGTCTCTCTAAACGGCTGAAGTTATCACTGTCTCCTCACTTTCGCTACCGACTCACTACGACACGAGTGTCTACTCCACACACTACGCTTCTATGCTTCTACAGTAGACAATAGGATTAGGCACTGAGCAGCACAGCACTCTCTTGAGCTACACATAACACTGACACTATTACTTTGCTATCCATTCGAAGACTCATTATTTATATTCTATTCCAACTCTGCTTCCGGCTCAGTACGATTCATCTTCAGCTTGTGACTACCGGTGTTTTATAACTCCTTGGAGGCAGACTGACAAACATCTAGACCAATCATGGTACATCTATTGAATGGATCATGAACATTTTCGCAGTTTTAAAGATTATCCATTTAGTAGCCAATGTCGCCAAACGATCGGCAAGTTTATCGCCAAGCTCTCAGATTATGATGTAGCTCCAGCTCAGTACGCAACCGGGCTGATGGTAAAACAGTTTTTCTTAAAATGACACTAATCGTGCTGGGAAGCAAAACTACAGGTTTGTAACAGTATTTGCTGTTGTTGTTATTAATGCTACTTGCCATGGACAAGCATGCTGACGGCCACCAGCGATTTTAAGCCGAATGAGCGTCTCTTGTTCTTATAGTAGCGCCAATAGTACGTCTTAGCTATATGCTCATCACATTCGCTGGCACAGACCCTTTTTACAGGAGGCACATTTATACATGTCACAGATAGCACACAGAAGAACAACCATGCTCTGTTCGAGACTCGAACCCGGGACACCCAGATCACGAGGAAGACTCGCTACCTCTGTGTTAGGACGCCGGCACAGTGTGTCATATCATAGTGACAATGAGGGCTTGTCTTTACTAACTAAAATTAAGAAAAAAATTGTAGTTAAATCTATTTGAAAAATACATTTATTAAAATTTGCAAAATGATTGCATGGCAATAAATTGTTTTTATTATAAAAAATATTTCCTTTAAAATTTTAAAATATTGTGAAAATGGTTTTATGCGACAATATGCTTTAAAGATTTAAACGAAAACATGCATTTTCAATTAATTTCTAACTAAAACTCTAATTAAAATGTAAAGCCCTTCTTAATAAAAAAATGCTATTTATAAAGTAGTTTTCGTTTAAATTTAGAATCGCTTACTCCATAAAGAAATTTGAATGATTTTTTTTATTTATACATGTCTTAATTTGTAAATGGTTTAGCAGCTTATAAACATTATTCGACTTTCTAAATAAAAGACATTAATTAGAAATACCAACCTTAGTGCATTTAAACATGAATCATATATTCCATACAAGTTCTTTGATGCATTATGCGCATAATATTTTTTTTAAGATTTAAAACGAAACGGATCATATTACCTTAAGTTTTAAGTGACATTTCTTTATGTTATATTAAAAGACACAAATGCAAAAGTCGTGGACAGGAATTTTGCTTTCAAAAACTCACTTTCATATCCTTTGAGAGAGTTAAAAGGACGAAACCTGCAATTCGAGTATGCTATTTTAAGAGAAATCAGAAAGAGAGGGGAAAAAACCCACCATTCTAAGCAAAAGATCTCACTCAAAAATCCTGAATATGGTGTATTATTTAAATGAAATGATGGATTAATCCGATATCCTGTGACACGTGTAAAATATGCAGGACAAAAAGGATCCTTTCGTTCCTTTAGCATATTCTGGAACGGATTCTCGTTTGTGTGGGTATGGGGTGGAAGGGAAGGTCTTTTCGGGATTCGCATTTTCCTTCACCCTCCCCCCCCCTGCCGCTGTCATTCCACAAACTAAGTGGAAACAGTTTCCGCTCCCTTAAGCCAGAGAGAGATCGAATTTTTCTCTTAATGTCGACAGAATAATTTTTCCCAATTTAGCGGGGGATATCAAGCTTGAAATTCAGCTTTCTGTTGCCATGGAAACGCGTGTCAGGTATTGTCACAAACCCGAAGCCTCCGGACAAGAAGGGGAGGGAAAGGGGATAAAAACATAGAATTTGCTCAAGAATATTGTGCTTTCTATCTAAATGAGGCTAAATTGCTTAAAACAGCAATCTACGTGCACGCTCTGTGCCCACCAAAGACGCATGCATTATTTTTCAATAAGCCGAGTCTAATTTTTCCCGAGCACGGTGTTTTAGGGATTTTTACAAGCTTGGTTGATCAGAAGAAATAGTGGGTTAAATATTCAGAGAATAGATATTAAAAAGAAATTTATGTTGCGATATAGTCTCGTCTTTTCTAAATAATAAGGAAATACATAATATTTATGCTAATTATTATACAGAACTGGGCTAGGATGACCTGGCTGGTAGAGCGTTGGACTCGTACTCCTTAGTTTATGAGTTCAAAACTCACCAGTCAGAATATTCCCCGAGTGTATGGCGATTGGCGCTCGTTAAATCTGTTCGTGGTCGCAAAGTCCTCCATATCGATAGTAATACCACTGGGACATAGGTGATCGTTCTCTGTTCCAGATCTAAATTACGAGATGTATGAATGAATTTCCATGAATGTTGTGCTCCCCCTAAAAAGGGTTGTGACGTGTGTGCAGCTAAGTCGTACTCATGACCCTAGATGGCGCTACTTATAAAAACCAAGAGACGCATTTCTTAGGCTTAATATCTGCTGATCGTATCAGTGGAAGCTTGTCCACGGCAAGTACCATTAGTCACAACACAACAACAATTATATAGAACTAATATAGATCAATGACTGGATTATATATATATTCAAAACCACTGCACATATTACACATTATTAATGGTGAAAATGAAGAAAAAAGTCTCAAATTTAGCCTTTAACGTTTTCAACAGGTGGCAATAATTTGAACATTCTGTGAATAGGGTTATTTACACAACTACGCTAGATGATGTTATATTACTTTTCAATAAAATAAAGCCTTATCCTGTGGGAGTTTGGATGTCGTAGATTAGTTAAAAGCGGAGATTCTACTATTTTGTATTGGACTTGAAGGTAGCATTGGTTTACTCTTCGTAATGTACTGAAGCCGAAAGAATGAACCCCAAGTTTTGGATACATAATTTTTCTTTAGGATGTCACAACACAGGACAACACAACACAGCAGAAAATGAATACATTAATCAAGAATTAATAGTAGAAAACAGAGTTCATAATGAAACGTTCAACGTATCATCCTGTCGACTTGAACAGACTCCGGCTTCCTCGTCCACCGACTCTCTTCTTCGTGGCTAATGTTTCCCATAGTTCCACTCGGCCACGGCGCCATCTGGAGGTCAAAGATAATACTATCCTTCCGAGGAGGTTAGCAAAGATTAGTCCCTCAGGTCTTTACAGTAATATGGTCTCCAAGATCTCGAAGTCTTATCGTAAGTATTTTTTATGGTGTTGCATCAAAAGTTTTGACTTATATACCACACTACTGAAAATTGTCAATGAACTTACAAAACGAATCAAGGCAGTATTAAGCATCATTGACAAAGCAAAATGAGTTGTACAGTTTATCTCTTATTAAAAATTGACTCATAAAATAGTTATAAATAAAAAAATATTTTCTTTATTATCAGGTATTACTAATTATATTATGATTAATAATTTTAAAAATATAAACGCTTGGTACTTACGTATCATACCATCCAACTGCATCGCCAAATTTGAAATTGTCGCCAATGAGTTGCTAAACTGCCAGTTAGGACAATCCGGCAATGGTTTGATCCGTTGATATTTATCGCCAAATTTAAATCCGTCGCCAATATTACTAAACCGTTGGCGAAGACTTCATAATACGTAAGTGGCAAACACTTTATATCTTGTCACTCATTAATGCTAATCCTGTACTTCGTTACGTTTTAAAGGTCAAATGTTGAAATGAAGTTAATTAATACACAAGAATCGTTTCGATCAGCAAGAGTAACAATTGTTCATGCATGATTTTTTTTCATACTATTAGTTCACACTCCCTATATATATATATATATATATATATATATATATATA
>JAOUZG010041575.1:4232864-4251639 GCA_026289955.1 Argiope argentata
TATGTCATTGGCTAAGCTTTATTTCCTCGCAGTCGCTCGATTAATCTTTTAATTTCCGAAAACCCCTTAGTACATATCTTTACAGATTTTAAATGTATCCATAACTTTTGAACGAAGTTATCAATACATTTAAAATCTTAAAATATAGATAACTAATGTTTATGGCACAGAAATCGTTTTTTTTTAATTGTCGGATGACAATAGTTCAATATGAACAAATTTCTATGCAAACGTTTTAAACTTCTTTACTGAGAGTTCATACAACTGAACTTATTTTAATGTTTTATTTAATTAAGGGAACGGCAAAATATTATTGGAAATAGGTACTTTTCCGTTAGCTGGGCGGTAGCGAAAAGTTGCCAAAAAATTTGGCGAAATTCTACATTATTTGGCGATTTTTCGCCTTTAAAATCATTAAAGAAATGAGGCGGAATTTTACATTATTTGGCGATTTTCCCCGTTAAAATCATTATAAGAAATTTGGCGGAATTCTACATGATTTGGCGATTTTCCTCCTAAAAATCATTATAAGAAATTTGGCGGAAATTTTACATTATTTGGCGATTTTTCCCTGCCATCCGGCTGACGGAAAAGAACCCAGAAATGCTCTGTACCGGACTCGCTGTGTACCCAAAATTTCATTCAGTAAGGGGACAAGATGTATTAACTGAACCAAAAAATAAGCTTCAAATAGAACATTCAGTCAAATGCGATACATTGGTTCAACTGTCATCAGATGGAAAGATAAAACTACTATCTCAGGAAAAGGATTTTGTATTATTTTGATTCGAAAATATCCCTAATATTATATTACATTGATCCCCCAACTTATAAATAAATTAATGCTTTAAAATTTTGTGTGTCATCTCCTATAGTGTTACTCTTAGTTTTTGTAAAATTTCAAATTGCTAAGGTGAAAATTGTAAAAAGGGATTTTAAAGGTCCCGGGTCGCCTTAAATATCAAATGATTGCATATATTTTAAACAGTGACAACTATTTTTAAACATGTAAAGTATCTATATAATTGACAATGGATCTGGGTTTTACAAATTTGTTACTTTATTGTTATCATTTTGAAATTTTTCCATTTCGTATTATTGACTTTTTCAGTGTATAAAGGCCTCAATCACTGAATGATCCAAATTGCTTTTCGACATCATTGTTTCTTTTGTTTGATTTGAGGAAATCTACTGTCAAAACTCATCAGATGCTTTTAAAAACGTATGGTAATACTACTCTGGATTATCCCAATTGTCAGTTTTGGTTTCAACGATTTAAGAGTGGTGGTTTCAATTTCAGTGACAGAGAATGGCCTAGAAGAACCTAAGAAGGGCAAACAAAAATTTAAAAAAATTGAAGAAATTCATTTGTAAGACTTATTGGATGAAAATGGGAAAAATTATAGAAAATGGTGGAAAATAGTTTGATTGATTTATGTTGTTTAAATTTTTCTCAATAAATGCCTTTTTAAAATAAAAAAATGATTAAAATGTATGCAAGAACTAATATTTTAATACATATTTCGTGTTTCTGTTATGTTTCTAGCAAGAACCAATACGAATTCTTGCCATTTATTTGATACATATTTATTGATATGAGGAAAAAGAGATAAAATAATATTTGAAATGATTGATGTAAAACGATTAGATAAGATAATTAAGCATGCTATTAAAAGAATGCAAATTATAACTTTGGTGATCATTGCAGTATTAATTATCAGTGGGATTACACAACAAATTGGAGTCACCCCAAGAGACGGCGAGACGTTACATTAATTACTACGACTTTAACGTGACCTACTTCGATTTGTTTCAGAATTATGACTAATAATCATCATTTCTGAATCTTTTGAGACTGATAATTCCTTACTACTTATTTCACCGTTTCATTGTTTGAATTGAAATGTCCTTTGTGATTTCGATTATTTATTTTGAACCTATGTCGGAGAAAATTGATTTGAAAAGACAAAAAACGAAACTATTCACAAAAATGAAATCGGAAATTTGTCATAGAAATATTAGGTCAGTATATAATTATGTTTTTAAGCAAAGACACCGCATTGTTTAATTATTATCCAATTATCAAATTAAAACAACTAACTATCTTTGTCAACAGGAAATAATGTTTTTCTTTTGAAACGGTTGGAGACAGCAACAGAAAGTAATTGGAAACAATTCTCAACAATTCTGAATTGAAAAGTATGTTTATTTATGGTTTACTATAAATAGAAAGTAATTTCAAAAAAGAAATAATGACTGAAAAAAAATTAATGTAAAAGAAAATGAAATCTACCTTCGTAAATCATGTGAGAACACTTTCACTTTTAAATCATTAATTTTCTTAATTAATTTAAGTCATTAACCAGTTTAAACTAGTTTGAAAAAATCACGAGACGTCTTTATCAGTTACTGTCTCACTATATATATATATATATATAATATAATATAATATAAATGTTTAAATTTTTTAGCTGGTAAACAAAGTATTAGAACTCGATAGAATTTGAAATAACAGCTATGACGTCATAGTTCCAGGTCAAACTTTTAAAAATGCATCTGCTATCACAAAAGCATATGTGATAATAAAGCAATACTGGTAAAAACAGGTAAAGGTTTTAAAAACGCACTTGCTTTTGAAGAAGCGTATATAATAATAAAGCAATACTTAAAAACGCAAATAAAAATATATACAGTTTAAAGATGGTAAGGAATTTTGCCATTTATGATTTATGCATTGCTTACGCAATTTTGAGCTTCAATTATTTCTTGTCTTTAATTATCCAAAACCCCTAACGAAAACACCATCATGTTTTCATATAATAATAAGGATATAAAATTTGCACTTTTAACAAAAATATATCTAAATTTCAAATGATTTTTGCATAGATATAATTTGTAATTGATTGTAATTTGATTCAACAAATTAAATTATTCATTCTCAAGAAACTCCAGGCTATTCCATTTTTTAAACTAAAAGTTCAAACATTTTGTCATAGATATCTATAGGGGCATAGATGTAGAAGTATAGCTAGAAAATTGCTGTGGAACGTGATGTCCCAAACGAAAGTAAATAAAAATTCACGGAACAGTCTTGAGGAACAATAACTGCTACAAAAGCAGTTAGATATTCTTATTTCATAGCTTGTAACAAACGGTATGATGCTGGGAAACAAATGGTCAGAATGACGTGAACGAAGGCTCATATCTGCTATTGGGAATGACAGACGTGGACGGCATTCCTCATTCCACGAAGATTAGTTACGATTTCTTATAACTCTCCAAGATATCAGATGCTCTCTTAACATTAAATTGAGTACGAGGCTGGATTACTAGATAGCTGAACATGAGATGTTCGCGTCTTGTAGTTGCAAATAAGAAATAACGTACCAGTTGTTAGTTAAAATGTAAACATTTTGAAATACCTGTCGAAATAGTTTTTTCTTTACAATGATGTATTTTTTATTTGAAAGAAATTATTTATTAAACTTGTATGATTTTATTTGTATTATATAGGGTGTTCATGAATTATTGTCGGGGTTTCCGTACCTCATAACTTTCGAATAAAAATATTTCGCGAAAACCGATTATGCATTCGTAAATTATAACTCAAAGAATTTTATTAACGATATTAAAGTGCACAAAAAGCTTATTAAAAGTTTATAATACAGGCTGGACAATTTACATTTTGTAGGCATTCAGCTGAAGGAGGTTATGGAGAACGTACCATATTGTTGATATTTGTCGATGAATATTGTTCCATATTTATTCCATACGTAACTGCACGGCTGATTGTCTTGTTGATTTTCGTGGACTACGAGTAAACATTTCTTGAATGCGATCAACATTTTCTTATTAAGTGCTCGGTCTTCCCGCTCCCTTTAGGTGTACAACGCTACCAGTTTTCTGAAGTTGTGTTAACCAGCGTCTGATAGAATTATTCGAAGAAGGATCTTTCTTGTACGTGGTCCTGAAGTGATGTTGAGTCGTTATGACTGATTTAGTTTCGGAAAACCTCAATGCACACACTGCTTTTTCTTGCACGGTTGCCATTTTTATTTATGACGTCATAACTACCCAGACTGCAAATGCGCTAAGATCGCATTGTTGTCACGTAAAATTCTTTGAGTTGTTATTTACGAATACGTAATCGGTTTTTGCGTAATATTTTTTATTCGAAAGTTATGATGTACGGAAACCCCGACAATAATTAATGAAAACCCTATATTTCTGTGTTAATTTTTAAAATTCAGCAAATTCTGTAACTACTTAAACTTGGTAAAAATTTTATTAACATTATAAGTTTGCAAAAAAAAAAGAATTCGTTTTAGTATTTTAATATTTAAATCAAGTGTTATGAGAATTTAAAGAACGACGATCAGGGAGAGTACAGGATATTAAAGTAAAAAGACTTTGTCTCCCATCCTTTTTTCTCGCTCGTAATGTTTGCTTTCGTTCGTCTCACTGAGATATTATCCTTTTAGAGGACAAATAATTGCTCTTTAACCAAAAGAAATCTAGAATTTATGAGTTTTTAATCAGAAACTAACATTAATGTAAAGTCTTTTTGAGGTCACATAGAAATGAATATTTCTTCAACCAATATCCTCCGTTTTTTATCTCTGAATTTGGAATTTGCATATCTATTTTCACAGCATTCATTGACTGAATGCTGTTTAAGATGTAAAATGTTTCATATTTTAATTTTTTCTTTATATCTTTAAACAATTTTCTGCATATTTTGATTGAATATCCGTATACACTGTATACAGATAAATTTTCTATGAATTTGTTATATTGCTTTACAGAAGGCAAATCGCATCGCTGAAATTTATATAGATATTTAACACATACCAGGTCAAAGACCTTCAATCTTGACAATAAATTTGACGACTATTTGACAACATGAAGAAAAACTTGACGACTTTAGCACCAAAAAAGGAAGGTTATATAATTTATAAGAAATTTCGGCTCTTTCTCTGCCATGAACCGAGATCTGAAGATTCTTTAAGTGAATTCCATGCCGTGTCGGAGAGCTAATATAAACAACAGGAGATAAAATGATAGAGCTATTCTTATTTGAGTTTTATTCGTAATTAAATCCTCCAATTGTGTAGTTTGATCTTTATTGCTCTTTTCTAATTAACAATTTTAGTTTGATTGTGGTGTGAGTTTCTAAGAGTTTTATTCTGTCTATACATTTCAGTCATGCTTTTATCACCTTCATGTATTTTTATTACCTGCATTTTCTTATCTATGTTTTCTTGCAGTCTTTTAATTCCATTTGTTGGGGTTCTTTCATTCTACACTTAACGAACGATTGCTATGACAGTATAAAACAACTCATTCATTTTTTTCTTCTCTTCCGCTTAATGTTTTTCACCATGTTAAATCTGCATTCATCATTAGAAAAATTATTTAATTTACCATTGCATTTTTGTACCAGTGGAGATGCCAGTTGTATTAACTAATTAATGCGTGAAAGATATAATCATTAATATTTAAAAGTAAGGATATGGAAAAATGCCATTCACTTGGATAAATATTTATACTTAATTGTACCACTACAAAATTAATTAAAATTCTTCTATTTACAAAACTTAGTCAAGATGGAAAATAATCGTTTGATAATTTTTGAAATGTTTACATATAGTAAGACTCCACATTGAATAAAATCGTCATTAGAGCAAATATTAAAAGTCATTAATGAAATAACTAATTCTTGATCATTCCAATTTGAAAAAATTAATCACTTCATTATCATCCAGTAAATTAAATATCAGAGAGATATTTATTAAGCTAAATAAAAATGCTCTAACCATTTGTGTACTATTGTTTTCTCTTTAATTTAGAAAAATTCGACCAATAATTACTTAAAAATTATTAATAGTGTTTAGATTTCTTTTAAATGCATTTTGTTAAAATTAATAAAAATAAATTCATGGAGATTAAACTGTCATGCATTTGAAATTGATTTTTCAAATTTAAATGTCGACTTTTATTAATCTTTTCTGTGTTTTCGTGTTATATATTTTTAATTCTTCTATAATTTGTTGAACTGAAGTGAAAAATATATACAGAGATATGTTTATGGAATTATATATAGATCCATGAAGTTATTTTTGAATCAAAGTCGATAATAAGGGCAAATAGAAATAATCTTCACTGATTCGAATATTTGATGTATTGCCATCCTATTTTTCGAAACTATACTTCCATTTTATTTCCAAATCGTTCACTATGATATTTTATTTGATATTCAAGACGTTAATTAAGCCTTTTGGGATTTCTTTTTAAAATTCAGTCCATATTGCTTCAATTTAATTAACGGTCGCTAGATTTTATTAAGAAAAACATTAGAATACAATCTTTTGAGTTTCTAAACTTTTTTTCTTTGAGATTGACTTTTAAGATGCTTTAGTTGATGCACATATTGACAAGAGAGATGATAATGGAAAGGTTTGATAATATTTTGATATTGTACAAACGACCGATAATTTGTAAATTTAAAAATAGTTTTAGATTAAAAATTTCACTTTACAATAGAATTTTTAAAATTATCAAAATAAAATATTGAATTCCAAGCATTAATATGTCAAAAATTTATATAAAATTAATATTATCATTTCAGAACGTGATTTTTTCTTGTTTTAGATTTTTGAATTCTCAAAATGAACAAGCGAAAAATTGCCCAATTATAGCTTCTGAGGCAATAATTTTTCGCTTTTAGGGTTATTAGAAAATGATAAAGCAGGTTATCACATTTGGTAAATTATAGCCAACAAAAAGTTACAACTTGGCTCGAATGACCGCTATGTACCCCATTCTCTTGTTTGGTCAATAAATGGCAGGGTTATAAGAATTATAACCACAAAAAGCAGATAGGCTAAAAAACGGGAATCAATATGAAACTACAAAGGTAGGTATAAGAAGGTATAATAGTCTCGTGATCATTCTAAACCAGTTTAAAATAAATCTTTCCAATAATAATAATAATAATGAAAAAAGAAATGATAAAAAAAGATTAAAATGAAATCTACTATGCATAGTTCAATATACCATGACAGAACATCATTTCTTGGACGGCCAAGCACCATGTGCTCGTGCAAGTAAAATTATATTTTGATTTATTTCAATGGTTTCATTGAATTTAGTCAGTTTAGTATTGCAAATGATCCAAAAACACTTTGTCCCGCATTTATTGTTTTAAAACATATCACATTTCCTATTTATTTCCTTTTATAAAATCACCTGCTCAAAATGACATTTTTCTAGGTTTTATTTGTTGTAGTCATTAATTTAATTTTTTTAAATCAGAGTTTTTGTGAAGGCTATGGCAACGCGTTATTAAAAGTTGATTTTTTGAGATGTTCGTGCAGATAATAATGTTTTTTAATAAATCTAAAAGTAGGAAAATTGATGCTCTAAAGCGATAAATCATCAATTTTCTGCCCTTTTACTTTGTAGCTTCAAAAACTTCAAACCAATGCAACATCATGTTTATACATGATAAAAACATTTTAACAGCAAAAAAATGTAACAATGTTTTCATTGACTTAAACTTTTGAATCACAAATTAAATTTCTTTTTTTACATGAATTTTTGTTGATAAATCACCAAATGTGGCAACCTTCAGCATTATTTTATAATAACCCATAACGAAAAATTGATGCCCCAAAAGCGATAAATCGTCATTTTGTTTCCTACACATTTTGAGGTTTAAAAAAAATAGAACCAAAGCAACACCATATTCTCGTATGATAAAAATAACTTACTCATGAAAAGAAAAAAATCTGTTTCTGAAGCTTCAAAGGGTTTTGAAGCTTTGATTTTGCTTAACTTATAATTTGCAATAGCAGATTTTAATTTTTGTTTTTAAAATCTATTTATGACAGGAAACACTGAATTATTTTTTATTCAGTGTTTCATTATTAAATGTTCAGTGTATCATAATTAAACATTAATATTTCATATTAATGTTCATTGTATTATTATTAAGCAATGATGAACAATGCTTTATCAATGTTTAATAATTACGTTTGTGTGTAATAATTATTATAAAATATGATGTTTCTTCAAATATTCTAGATTAGGGGGATATGATTCACTTTAACAAAATGATAAATTTCTATAAAAATTCCTAATTGTAGAATTTTAGATATTCCCCTTATGGGATGATTATATACCACAATAGTTCTCATAACACGACTTTGAGACAGTTTATGCACACTTTCACCAACTATTTTGTCTGAAATCCACAACCCACTAATTAACAAGATAATTTGAGTAATTTTGTTTCAATTTCAAATGGCATGGAGTCTGTTGTAAAGAGAATAAAAATTCCGGATGAGTTCGTAGATGGTCTGTATGGTTCAAAGGAGGTGGAAATGGCGGCAGTGAGTTAACTTTTTCTTTTTCCCACTACTTCCTTACAATTGAAAGGGGAAAATGAATCAAATTAGGTGAATTAGAGTCTCTTTAAAATGAAAAACTTTCGCAGTAGAAGATTCCCGATAGTTGCAATTGCTTAAAAAGTAGGGCTTGAAAAGTAAGTTATTTTTAATCCATGTAACCGTAACTGTCCTTCTTGGTCCCCTAGCGGCAGCTACAATAAGTCAGTTAGTTCAGATCTTTGAAGCAAGTGGTAAACATAATGTTGCCCAGAATATAATTTTAATTTATAATTGTAATGAAATGTTATTGTTAAAATAGTTTTGCCCCTTATAAATCACGCCTCTTTATTTCATGAAATGTAATTTAATTAAATTGACATGATTTATTGATTTTAATCTTTTTTCCTGACAAAATTTAAATTTTGGCTCCGCTTAAGGTTACGCCCATAATTTAGGCTATTTTAATATGTTCTGTTTTGCCAATTTTGAAAATATACATATATTCCTATATTTATTTCTTTTAACTTAAAATTAATTATACCTTTTCTTTTACCTTAATTGTATTTGGACTTACTCCAATAGCTTCAAGAAATCTAATTAAATAAAAGATTAAGAAGTTGAAATATGTATTAGAATTTATAAAAATGATTGACTTTAAATTTTTTAAAAAGTGTATGCGCCTTTAGTTCTTGTGAATGTGATTTTATTTAATCTTAGACTTGAAAGTAAGATTGTAAGTCTTTTCTTTTATTTCTTACTTTCTTTCTTTTTAAAATAGATTAAAATATTTTTTGTGATCTTATTTAATTATTTTTTGTAAGAAAAGCGAAAATCTTCATAATTATCAGCACTGAATAAGTAACATTCGACAACTGTGGGAAAAAAATTTCCTTATTATTTATCCCTTAAATATTATTATTATCCCTTATTATTGCTATACTTATCATTATCCCTTAAATATTATAGGGAAAAATTTATTATTTTTCTATTGAAAGAAAATGCTTATCATGATATCACTAAGCATAAATTAATTTTCTAAACGGATGTTAGTTAATTCTTAAAGTATAAATTGCTCTGCTTTGCATCTTGTAATATTTATTACGTGTAGAATAATTTTTTGCATAATTTAGTATATTTGTACAACAAAAATAAATTTTCCTATTTAAATATAGTTTTTAAAAAAATGTTAAACTGGAGCTTTTTTTAATCTACTGATCTTTTATCTGATATGCGCAGTACTACTAAGAACATATTGAATAAAAAAACACCATAACAACCTTAACACACACATGTTCTTAAAAAAACTAATGGTATATTCTTTTTTATTTCGATTAAAAGTTATAATGGAAATATTTAAAAAGGCAGTAAATGAGATCATCATTTTAATATTAATTAGGAAAAGCAGACGATATTTTCTTTAAATATAATTGAAAAATCAAACGATGAATTCTTAATTTGAATCATAAAGCATTATATTCTATATTTAATTGAAAGAAAAATAATTTGAAAACGATAATTAATTTTCGCAAATATATTTGAAATGCAAACAATGAATTTTTTTTTGTCGGTTCATAGAATCTTTTGGCATTTGCTTTAAAAACGAAGATTTTAAATTAAATAAATTATGTGAAAGAATCTTTTTCATTTTCGTTTATATAACATCTGTAACCAAAATGTTATTTGTTTTGTAATAAATTATAAATTATGTGTTAGTAATATGGTCATTATAACTGATTGCTCTAATATGCAAAATTTGTTTTTGTTTAAAGAGCAATAGGAATTGTAAAAAAACAATTTATATGATTATAAATTATTTTTATTTTTAATGAGAGTATTTTTTTGCGAGTCTGGCTTTTGAAGAAAAATTCATATTTATACATATTAAAATATTTTAAAAAAACCTTAATGTGATTATACACTCAAAATTATGGTTCAAAAACAGAAAATTAGAAACAAAATCCATTTAAAGCAAGCGTTGCAGGAAAAATGGTTTAAATTATCTTCGGATACCACCAAAGATTGGTCAAATAAGTACCACGAACTTTAAAGGCCATTATAAAAACTCAAAGGCACGCAACTAAATACTGATACTTTCTTTCTATTCGAGATATAACAAAAATTTCATTGGTGTACTCTCAATTTTTTTGAGGCAAAAATCTGCTAATGCTTATTTAAAATGCTTCTGATATTTTTCTATTTATAGGGTTTTCGTTAATTTTTCTTTATTTTTACTCTAAATTAAACCATTTGTTATGTGTAAAAAAACATATTTACACTTCTCATTAATGTGTTATTTATAGTGAAAGTCGGATTAACAAGTAAAATTAAGGCATATTCTCTTGTTTGAGCCACTGTATGTATATAATAACAGGAAATATTTTCAAGGAATTACCTTTTTTTATATTTGAGCTCTGCCTCATTACCAACACATTCTCCTTATTCTTCAATTATCGCTTTTAACATTTATTAAACTTTAGTTCTTAAATTCTTAATAATATCACGGAAGTACACCGAAGTTAGCAACGTTTGACGAGGAGCTTCGTGCCAGCCGGGTTGGTTTGGAGAAAGGAATAATTTGGTAGCTGCTGGATCGCTCGCGGTGTTTCGCGTGCTTTTGGGCGCACGCTCGCTCGGCTATACAAGGGACGGGTGACCGAAGTTTCGGCAATTGAGTTTCCTCTCAGAAGAAGTAGCGACTCGTCGGACAAGTGGATTACTTTTCACGCTTGAGCTGTGTTTATGTTTGCTGTTAACGTTGTATAATTGAGCTCGCTGTGACTTACTGTTTACTGTGCTATACGATAGCTGTTTTGCAGTCTATTTTTATTGTGCGTAAGGCTTGTATTTACGCTGTTAGCGACTGTTGACTGCTGCATTGTTTTTATCTGAAGTCTTACTTTGTCAAGTCATCCTGTAAATAGCTGTAAATAAATTTGCTTGAGCTGTCCTCAAGTCCATTCAATCCGAACCCGCTACGCTAAAAACGAAACAATATCTTGAACTGCTTGCATTTTGACAAAATGAAATAAGCTGTATTTTATACTTTATTCAGTTTAATAGAATTAATTATAGACTATAATTAAGCAAATAGATCCATTAGCAAATCTCACAAGGGCATGTAAATAGTTAATCATTTATAGTTTTTCTCCCTTATGTAAAAAAAAGAAAGAAGTAAAACCTAATGTGAACAAAGACTGATTAAAGAAAAAAATGGAGGATAAATACTTTACTGAAACATATACTAAACTATAAATATTTTCTTGGCTCAAATATCTAATCAAAATAAATAAAATTATGGGAAATTAAGTAGCTGGTAAATTAAAAAAAAAATATATTAAAGCTCGCTTGTCATTTTTCACTTCTTTAGTTTGTGATGCGCTAGTCTCAGAGCATCTCTGAAAAGATAATTTCTTTCTACTTTTATCTTGGCACAGATTCTCTTCTGGTCGTAATCTGAGTTTAGAAAAGAGCGTTCCGTAGTGGGAACTTGACAGACCATGATTTTATCTCCCACAATCAGCGATTTTTTGGGATGTTCTGATTTTAATTATGATTGCCGAATAAATTAATGAATGATTTGATATGCATTTATTAATTATCATCAATTATAAGAAAAATTCAATGAATATTAAAACAAGTTAATAAATAAGTTCTACAATTCCATTGAAAGCATTGTAAATTCTCTCTTTCTCTCTCTTTGCTTTTATAAAAAATAAAATATTTAAAGCCCCTGGCCGATAAAAAGATTATTCTCTTTGTTTCAGAACAAATCTCCTTTGTTTTTCAAAGGAGCAATATGATTGAAAATTTGCTTTTTTCAGAATTGAGCAGTCTGATTCTCACGATATTCTATTCGATTTTTTTTTTTTGCTTCCATTTCTTACCACGTTTTCTTTATTCAAACATAGCAGCTTCATCTTATCATTTCAGATCATCTTCAATACTTGCTAATTAATTATCAACAACAGATCCACTGATAAGAAGAAACCATTTTGCATTTATTTGTATCATAAATCAGTTGACAGCTTGCAATCAATCAGTACAGATTGCGAAATTTGTACATTTACTAGTGGCAACAATACAATCACAGACGACATTGATTAAAGCATTTGTTGTCCTTAAATGTAGTCATCATTGTTGTATGCAAATTATTTTCAACGATATGGTTATCAGGGTATACCTAAAGTAATGACATTTAATTTGAAAGTTCTCATGGATAAATAAATCGCTTTAAGAATCTTCTGTACACCTCACGAGCAAATTGTAGTGGCCTTCTTAAGCAGGATTCAAACGAAGTCAATTATTGCTATCAAAAGAAAGTCACGCCTACTTCAGGAAGAGCACTTAACCGCAATGGGTCAACGGCAAATATATGTACCGATGAGATAACCAATTACCATTCTGTCATTGAGGTCACGTGATGCTCCCGAGGTAGACGTAATCTTTTATTGAGCGCAATAGTTGTTTGTCCTTGTGTGAACGCTGCTTTAGTAAGGAAGCTATTCTAACATCCATCAAACTCCACTGGTTCAAAATTGTATAATTATAACTTGATTGAAGAAAAACCTCTCAAGTAAAATTTGAAGCAACCAGCTCATGTCAGATCAACGATTACACAAGTGTTTTAAAAAATTTTGCATTCCTCGTTTTTTAAATCTAAAAAATAATGATTTTGAAGTTAGAAATTCATTTAGAATTTTTATTTTTCCTTTAAAAAATTACTATGAGATAAAAATTTATTTTTAGAGTTATAAAATTGCTTATTTTTCATATAATTTTATCACTAATAATGGGTAGTGATGTAACTACGAAATCATTCCAATCTAAAAAGATCAAATATGATTAACTATATTTGGACGCTACGCTAAACATAGTTAGGCTTAGTGACTCATCATCACGAATTCTAAAAAGAATATTTATCTTTTCAAGAAAATATAATAGATTTTTTCAAATGTTTTGAAACTCAAAAGAATTTTCATTTATAAAGGTTGTATTGTTAAATTTCATTTTGCTTGGCTTCCGACAATAACTTCAAAGCGGGTTTCTCTCTTTTTCTTTCTTTCTTTATTCATTGCTTTATTTATTGAAAAATTGTGGCATTGACAATAACCAAAGCAGTAAAATATAAATATAATAGTTGCTATTGTAGTAAAAAAAAATTCTGACCTTATTCATTCTAATAAATCAAATTTTATTCTATTTTTTTTATTTAACTTTTCAAAATTTTTGTATACTATATTTATAATCGTATCAAATGACTTCCGATTTCACAGAAAACTTTATTATTAAAAATTCCTTGAATTATCGGTTTTATTATTAAAAGATTTATTTATTGTTATAGATGTTTTATTGAATATGTTTATTAAAAGTTTCCTTTTACTTTATTTAATTTAGCTTTTGTAAATAATATTATCTCATTGGATTTAAAAATAAGTTTAATAGTATAAAGAACCATGAAAAGCAATTGTATTTATTTTTCTTGACATTTTAGATAAAATCAGTAATTTATTTAGTTACTGTGTTCAAAAAAACAAGGAGAAAAACTGGTGAATTACTGGGTTAAAAGAATTAAAAATTATATTTTAACTTTAAATTGATCAATAAAATTTTGAGCCTTTTTTATTCTGAAGATTATTTTCATATTTAATCCAATATTAAAATTTCCTTCAAGAATCATTTTTATACTTGCATTTAAATTACGTGATTATATATTTATTGTATTTTTTTCTAGAGCTTTCTGAAACTTTTTTTCTTAACTCGAGTTTTGCTGTTAGAGATTAATTGTTAAGTTTAGGAATATTGTTCATGTTTGTCAGTAATACATTTGTGTTCTCTCCTGTTTTCTAAATATCTTTTCTGATATTATTCTTTCTAAATATCTGTAATACTTCCCTAGATCTTTCCTTGATGGTATAAATCAGTTTAGAAAACAGTTTGCTGATTTACAATTTTCTCAGTTATTGGCGTGCATTGTAAATTACAAAATTTGAATTATTTCTAATATAGCTTCTAAAGCAATATTAATATAAAATTCGAGCGAACTTGAAAATAATAAGAAATAGTTGAATTTATGGAAAAAAGATTCTTTTTTTATAATATTTTAAAGTATTTAAGAGAGTTTCCTCTGGTTTTAAAAGATTTCAAAGTTTCATTCTGGAATACAAACCAGCATTTATTATAAAATCTTAGACTGAAAATAAATGCTTTGTTCATCTTCAGTATGATATAATGTTGCCATTTTGAATTGAAAATTCTTTGATAGGCATTCATAGTAAATGTCAGGAATAATGGTTAGAATTTATAACGTTTTCTTCCACGAATAAATAATATTATGGCAAAAAGTCAGATTTTATTATCGTACTGGTAAATTTGATATACAACTAAACTATCTACTTTTTTTGTCAATTCTTGAGTGTGTATTAATTCTACGGAATTTAGCTGGATCTTAATTTAAAAAGCTACAACACAACAATGGAGGGAATAAATTATAAAAACTTATAATAATTTTAATAAGCTTCATAAAAATATAAAAAAATTAATAAGTTTAATAATTTGAAAAGCTACAACACAAGAATAGGGGTAAGAAATGTCACTTATTTTTACCAACAAAATGCTGGCTTGAATTGAATTGCTTTGAAAAGATTAAATTCCATTAGTAAAGGCAAATCATAATAACTGAGTCTTTTAAGAACAAATCGTAACAATTTACCTCTCCTGACAAAATAAACTTTGCATCGAAATGAACACAAAATGGTAAAGTACTTTATAATGCTCTCAGAAGTTTATACGACGATGAATTATCCAAGATAAATTACAATTAGTTTCACTTTCGAATAGACAAAATTTAATTGAATTATGCTCTTTCGACTTTCACTCCAATGACTGAATTGCTAACACTAATAAAATACCAAATTACTAAATAAAATGAATTCAAATTATGGAAAATAACTTCTTTTTATAACACTTTAAAATATTTTGGAACTTTTAATCATGACCTTAAAATATTTTGAAGTTGAATTCTGGAATCCAAACCAACATTATTATAAAATTCGTAGACTGAATACAAATACTTTGGTAGTTTAAGGAGTTTATCAGCCAATAAAATGTCTAGAATGCTGGCATCTTTAATGTGATATAATGGTGACACTTTGAACTGAAAATTCTTTGAAAGGCATTGGCAGTTAATTTCAAGAATAGAGGTTAGAATTTATGACGTTTTCTTCCACAGAAGAATAATGTTACGGCATGAAATCAAATTTTGATATCTGGTGAATTTGATAATAAAAAATAAACGAATGTCTATATTTTTCATTATTTCCACCAATGAGCTGACTATCAATTCTATGATATTTATCTCAGTCTTAATTTAAAAGGCCACAGTGCAACAATACCAGAAATAAATGTAACTTAGTCTTACCAACGAAATGTTTGTCTGAATCGAATTGCTTTCAAAGGATTAAATTCCATTAGAGAGGGCAAATAGTAATTGCAAAGTCTTTTAAGAATAAACTGCTACGACTAAAGCATACTTGGCAAAATAAAGCCCACACAAAATGGTAAATTACTTGATGATGCCCTCCAAAGTAGATACGACAGTGAAGAATTATCCAAGCCAAATTACAGATAGTTTCCTTTTCCAATTGGCGAAATTTAATCGAATTAGCTTGTTTCGACTTTCATTTCAACGGCTGTGTTACTATTCATTATCGCCAAGAAATAGGATACACTTTAAGGCGGTAACACATAGTGGGTTTCCCGATTTGAGTTAAATAAATCTTCTGAAGCCACGCTTCTCAATGGGAGTTCTAACCCGAAAAACAATACCTCGAAAATCCAGGGTTTGCAGTGAATTTTTTATTCCATCTTTGGGAATTGCAAACGAAAAAATAAAAGCGAATTATTTCTTCTCAGAGTCAGGCGATCGTTGTTTTTCGCTTTAGTCAAGCTCCAAACCCTTTATTCCATGAAACATTCATTTGTCCCTGTTTTCTTTTAAATGGACTCTTCGGCGGTTTAGGACTGCCAGCAGGAGGGCGGACCAAATTGTTCCTGACATTTTGTTTTCCTCCTCTTCGAATACGATTCCGAATTCGCCGCCATTTTGGCCCGTTTGTTTCTGTTTTTCCTCAAATCCCCTCAAGTCTTTCTCATAAAAAATGCATGGACACCCAACACGCTTCTCTTTTGTTATTTGCTTACTTGATTTTCATGTTTCCTTTGGAATTCCTCTGCCCCTTTTCTTTAAGGAAAGACTAGAAAATGTATATAGAAGAGATTTAAATAAATTCTGAAGCCTCCGCCGATAGATGAGAACGCTGTCTTTCTTTTTTTATTTTTCCTCGGGGTATTCTTCTTCGGGGGTGTCTGTATCCGGCCAAAAATCTGTGTGAATACATAAAAAGAATATTTGTTTATCTTGTTGTGCTTTCATTTCATCATTTTCTGGTTGTGTTTGCATTTTCCCCGGGCGGGTTTGTAGAGTAAAAGTTTTACAAGCTTAAAAATACCCCCGCTCCTGCGTGGATGCGCAGAGGAATGAGTTTCAGAATTTGAAACGTCGTCAGTCAAGCAGTTTCAAAGAGTTTTACTTGATAAGATTTAAGCCTAACTAGCTCAAATTTGTCTATCATAATTTACACAACTAACCCATTTTAAGTTCTTAAGCAATGTTATTACTTTTGTTATTTCTGATATTTAATTGCAACCAATGACAGTTATCTTTTGACCAAAAAATTCTTTTTTTGGAAATTGGTACAAAGCTGAATTTTGATATCCAAGGGCCGAGATAGCTTGGTTGGTATAGCTTTGGGCTCGTAGACCTTAGGTTGCGAGTTCGAACCTCACCGGCCGAAGATTTCCCGAGTATGTGGTGGATGGCGTTTGTTAAATCTGTTGTGGTCACAAAGTCCTCCATGTCGAGAGTAATACCATTAGGGGCTACTGGGTCAGAGGTAATCGTTCTCTGTTCCAGATCTAAAGTATGTTCTGTAGATGAATAAATGAAAAGGCATGAATGAATTCCACCCCATAAAAAGGGTTGTAATGTTTGTGTGTGTAGCTAAGTCGTACTCTTTTCCCTAGTTGGATCTACTGAATAACGGGAGACGCTCAGTCGGATTAAATGGCTGACAGTGAGTAAGCGTGAAAAAAGTGCCATAAACAACAACATTTTTAAATCCAATATAAGCGGAACTGTACTTGGCTTCTATCATTCAGCTATCTATCCTTTTTCAGCATTTTTATGTTAATGTGAGATAGGAAGAATCTTACGAATATCATGTATGTAATGCAATTTAATTTTGACAGAATTCATAGATAAATAGATTCGTAAAGTCAACGGAAGTGGGAATACCAGACACGGTATGTTCAATATTCTTTATTTCCTAACTCTTCTATAATGAAAGACAGAAAGTCAATTCAAGTATATAAATTATTACCTCATCATAAAGAATAATTTTTGTACATTGAAAGTTTTTCAGTTGCTTCTGTTTCTTAGAAATTTGCAGACTGGAAATAATTTTCGATCCCTTGACTATTATTTTTCTCATCTTTTGACATTTCTACGGAAAGTTCTCGTCAATTGCTTTATTTTGGATCCTCTTTCATGCTACTAGTTCTATTCTTCATGAAATTAAGGAAGGAAATAGCAAAAGATGAAAATAAATCAAAATGGTCTGTTTCCTTATATAACCGGAGTAAAATAATCGATTGCCACCTTCCATCATACCAATACGATTTTTTTATTAATAAAAACTAATTTGAAGATTGTTAAATGGGTATTATAAACATTATTAAAAAACTGATTTAAAACAAAAATCGTTAATTTATTAAAAAATTGCAAAAAATTTAAAAAATTGCAATTTTTCCGAAATTTGAATTTTTTTATCTTTTCCTCTAATTTAGAGGTCAAATAACGAACTATTCTGAGACGGACTTCTTAATATTTAACCATTATCAGATGATATCGATGACCATTTGAATCGGCATCCCCTCTCCAAATTCCTAAGTGAAAGGAACGAAAAAGCATTTAATCCAATATATTTAATGTGCAACACACTCACTTATACATAAATTATTTCATAAGATCTGGCTTCAAGTTTGATACCCCAGAACCTGGAAATACTCCTTAAAAAATCTTGCCATTTCTTAAAAAAATATTTTTAAAAAATCGTCAAAAGATAGTATTTTAAGAAAAAACAGTTAAAACTTTTTTCAAAAACTCTCATAAAAGAACTAACCCTCGTTCCCACTCAACAAAAAATTGTAGATATTTGGCAAAGCGCTGAACACCATAAATATTGAGATATTTATTTTCAGCTTTAGATAATTATGTGCTTTATGAATATAGAAAAGAAAACCAATACTTAAACATTATTAATCGTATG
>JAOUZG010041575.1:4251649-4279250 GCA_026289955.1 Argiope argentata
AGCAACACACAAATATTCCAATATTTTAATGATATAATCACCTGGATGCCTTTAAATATTAAAACAATTAGTAAAAAACATGAGAATTAATATTTATCAGTTAAAGATATAGAGTACATAGATATTAAAATGTCTCAATTAGAATTCTCAAATATCTATATCTTATAAATTTTGAGAAAAGCACAAATTAATGAACCACTAATATATTTAGAAGTGAGCTGCTTTATACAAATTGCAGAATATTTGATTAAAGAATTACATTATATTGAACCTATACGAACCTATAATTGTGCTTCGCAGCTCGAACAGCGTCATCGTAAGAAAGATCGTTTTACGATCAGCACTGTTGCGTGCTGAGTAGATGCCGCATCAGTAATGTAAGGCCTTGCAACAAACTTGGCGACCATTTGGAAATTTAGCGACTAATTTGGCGTAAAAATGATAATACTGGAAAGTTTAAGAATTTTCCTGATCCGTCCAAAAGAAACCGAGATGTGCCCTGATTGGCATAGAAGATTGACTTTTTATAGCACCGCCCCCCCCGGGGAGTTATAAAAAGTTGGCAGACTGATGCTAAAGAAGATTTGATTTAAATAGGGTGTGTTTGTTGATTGAATTGTGCTGGAAGAGAAGCCGGAGAAGAAGACGACTGATGAGTCTTCGAGAGGACAACGAAGCAACGGCGAAATTCCAGTTTTCCAGTTTAGCCGAGTGCTGAACTGCTGTATGCCGAATCGTGTTCTCTACTGTGAAAGTTGCGACATATAGTGTGTGGAGAAGCCAGCGTGTAGTAGTGAATAGGCAGCTAAAGCGAGGAAACAGTGATAAGTTCAGCCGTCTGGAGAGACCGTAGAGTGAAGCTATGAAGAACTCCTCTTCTGCTGGATTCTGGCTGTGCTTTGAGGGCTGAGGATGATAACTACTTGTGGTCTACTGTCTGCTGTAGTGTGCTGTCCTGTATTCGTCTAGGCTGTGCATATTTGTGTTCTGTGTATTCACCTTATATTTGTGCTATTGTCTTCTTTGTGTAAATCAACGTCATTGTTGTATAATTTAACTGAGACCTGCTGATTTTGTCATCACAACATGTGCTCACCACTATATAAGAACAAATCCATCGCCGGAGAATATTTCGTAACCATATTATTAATTTTGATCAATGATCTGATTGGAAATAATGAGGTATCTTTGATATTGATTAGAAATAATGAGGATATAAGGAAGGAAATAATGAGTTAAATACATGCTCATTTTTTTCTTTAAATATACTTGGACACTCCCCAAACAATTGCTGATGACAATCGCATTTTTCAACATCAATTGTTGGCGATTCAGCATGGATGTAGGTGAAAATTCATTGATGTAATTTTTAAGTAATTGTTGTAAAAGTAATTCTTTGAGTAAATTAGGGTAATTCTTTAAATAAAGCATGCAAACTTCGTCTTGCAAAGAAAGAAGTATACAAAAATAATTTAAATAAAGACGTACCAAATATATTTCTTGCAAAAGCAAGATTCCAACCATTCTTCACTATCACTGCCATAATAATTACATTCTAGTATCTATCTCAATATAGATAACGAATGTCATTTTGTATCTCAATGTAAAGAAATAAATTTCAACTTTATCTTGACATAGAAATCAGCACTTACATCTTTCTTTAGTTGTCTGTTAATAAATCGTACTGCTTATGTATATAACTCAAGATAGCTGCTTTGCATTAATATGTGTAGTTAAAATTCTCTTTTTGAATATCATTTCTATTGAGGTATTTTGAAATTTGTTTGGAACTAGCTGAAACCAGATCTAATCTCGTTGCCCTATTTACATGAGAATATACTTGTAGATATTGATAGCAATTCTGTCAACTTCTTTAATTAAAAAGTTTTTTTTGTGTGATAATTGAAAGTTTGTTGTATTTTTATAAACTGAAGGAATGAAGGTCTGAAATCAAACCAATTGAAGAAAAACTCCCAAATTATTATCTTTTGTAAGTCGAACTTGAAAATATCAATGTATATTTTTCTCCTTTTCTCTCTCCTGAATTAAATATAATGCTGCAAAATCTAGAATGTTTAGAGAGTTCTCAAGATTAAAGAATAGCATTAAGAAAATTTGGAAAGACGTGTTTCGTTTTTTTCTTGATTAAGGCAATAATCTTGACTTTGAAAAATTAAGGTATTTGTATTCCTCATATATTTTCGCAAAAGGTGACATTCATAAACTGATTTTCCTTGTTTCCTTCAAAACACTTAAAAATCAGTTTTTTTAATGGATTTTTCTCTATTCTTTTCATAATCGTTATATTATTTAACGAAATTTTTAATAGTTTTTCAAATAGCCTTCTTTTGTATGGCTGTAAAATAAAAAATAGCATTTAGTGACGATAGTTGCTTGCATTTTTTATTTTTAAAAGTTTTTTTTAAAAATATTTCTTTTATCATAGTACCAATAATTAAAATCACGAATAAATTTATTTACAGATCTAAATGGATGAATGCAAAGCAGAAGTCAATAAAAATTGAGATTAAAAAATAATTCTAATGTTTTCTTTCAATGTTAATTCTCTCTTGCATATATAAGAAGCATATATAAACATTATGTATTATGTGTTCTTTGGGCAATGTCATTTGATGTAGGTTTGTTTTGGTATACTTTTGCTGAAAGAGCCATATGCATATTTGCCATATCCGAACATTTACTCCGTTTTTTTTATTTATCGTAACTGCACACGTACAAACAATCGAGTACAAATATATAATTAAAAAATGAAATCTACGGTCACAAATTTCAAGTTATCATGTGAGAGTATTATTATTTTTGTGATTATTTGCCAAATTAATTAATATCATTAACCAGTTTAAACCGGTTTGAAACAAACACTAGACTTCTCTCTAGATCTCTCTAGTGATAATTTTTTTAAGTTATCATTTTCAATTTTTCTATCTGGTAAAGTTTTGAAGCACGACCGATTTTAAGATAAAAAGAAACAGTAATTTCGACGAAACGTTCACTATTACTGGAAACTATTATACATATGGTTAAATCCAATGAACTTAATGTAGTTGTTACATATGTTAATATTCACAATATTTATGTGCTAATATTTACACAGTATTTTGAGAAATACAATTAGTATGAATGCGCTTATAATATCATTAAAAATAAATATAGGTCGCGGTTTACAAAATTGAGATAGTTCAAACTAAAAGAGAATTCCAAAATAAATAAATAAATGAACCAAACGATAATCTTCTGAGCGGAAGATTAATTATTTAAAAGTAATAAATCATAAACAAACTGAAAGATGATGTCATTTCATAGAAATTACAAACAAAAAGCAATTGATAATAAATTTAATTAAATATCCCAAACAATACTGGAAAAACAAATCTGAAATGTCATGGGTCAGGTGACTCGCCATCTATCAATGAAAAAACGAATATTTCTTGCCTTCAAATTTCGGAGACACCAAAACCACCTAATCAAAACAACATCATGTCCTCACATGATAACAAGAATAAATCATTTTTTCTGACTGAACAGCTTAGAAATTTCAAAATTTATCAAAGATCTAGTTTTCAATTATCGTGAATAAAACTTTTTGATGGATTTATTTTTAGCTTGAACTTTTTAAGGTTTCATTAAATGTTACTGCTCACATTTCTACCCAAATTTGGTGATCACGTGTTCATTTGATGGCCTCGGAATGTCGTATTCAAAGGTATGAAGTTCTAGATTAAAACAAAATACATACATACTTGAAGCAATTAAATGCGTTAAATATTCACAATCAGATATCTTTTCATTTAACATGGCATGGAAGATTGGTGATGATGCTGGTTCAGATGGTCGTCTGATTCCTCCTCAAGATTATGAGCCTCAAACTCAGATCAACGACTTGTTTCTCCAAAACGGGTGTTTAAGTACATAGTAAGAAAATAACAATTTGTGCATTTAAGGTAACCACAAAAACAACTATTTGGTATCTGTGATGAAATAAGTGAATGAATCATCGTGACATATATCATACGTTCTGTCACCCCAATAGTAGCATCATGCACCGATTTCTCATATCGAGGTTTTGCACAATGGTGTCATCAAAACCCATATCTAATAATTAACTAATAAAGAGGTACAACACGCCATCGTTGATATCCCTGAGAATAGCATCATAATTTTAGTAACTAATGGCAGAACGAGATCTATCCATTTAACCTGGAGATTTTTGACCCCTTATCTGAGGGTACAGGATGTGAGATGAGAGGTATTTCAATCCCCTCAAAACTTTCTCGTGCCCTCTCCATCAGCCTTTTATCTCTCCTCCCATGTAATTGTGGACCTTGATCAGATCTCAAAACTTTTTATGGCGTTCATGACTGAGTGTGCTAGCACAGAGGTAGCGCGTCTTCCTCGTAATCTGGGCGTCCTGGTTTCGAGTCTCAGTTAAGGCATGGTTGTTCTTCTGTGTTCTATCTGTGAGATGTGTGAATGTGCCCCCCTCTCCATCTAAAAAGGGGATGGGCAACCGAATGTGATGAGTTGCGCTAGCCCTAGTTGGCGCTACTTCAAACAAGAGACTCTTATTTCGGCTTAAATTCCCTGATGAATCAGAGAGCTTGCCTATGGCAAGTGCCATTAGTAACAACAGCAACATGACTGAGTGTAACGAAATGAGTATCTTGGAAATAAATAATGGTGTGAATCTTGCATTTTTACTGAATGTATCGTGGCAATATGCATTATGATCGCCTTTTCCCCAACAGATTAAAAAATGTCACATAGGACTACAATTGCAATCACATGATCATAAATAGAATCTCATTCATTTAAGTCATTGAGTTTATGAATTATTACTTTGCATCCATGTGGAAATACAGCCTGAAAGACGGTTTACCATTATACAGTTGGCGTTTAAAATTTGAAAATAATTTGTACTTATATGCTAAGCATATACTCCATTTTTCATTTACATAAGCCTTTGTATTTTGAAGCAACCGACTTTACTCGTGTAATCGAATATCCAACCAAACAGATTTCTTGGTGAAGAATTGCGTTCAATTTTCCATAGAACTCTAGAAATTTGGATTCAAGTCTTTGCACATAATTTTATCCGTCTAACTAAAAACATTTTTAAATTATTGGATTCACAGATAAACAGACTGGCAAACAGTCATGATGACGGATGGACCACAGTGGCCTGGGGATAAGGTCTCGGATAGTGAGCCGCAGGGTTTCGAGTTCGAGACCCATTCCCACCGAAGAACCGTCATGTAGGGGGGGGGGAATCTGTTCCAAACGTTCTCCCGCTGGTGTGGCGTGGTGTGGAATAAGGGAGGCCAACTCAGGTGTCATCCTCGTCCTCTGACTGCAGCTCAAAATTACGATATCCCTCCCAAAATAACCCTATTATTGCTTTACAACAGGACGTTAATCTAACTAATTGAACAAAATGATGACAGAAATATGTTTTTTTTTCAGACTACAAAGGGGGCAGCAAATTGGAAATTCATCAAAATCTTAATTCGAAGGTTTTGGTGATAACAATTCTTTTTTTATACATTGTATACGAGAAAATACAAAGGGGGCAATTATACAAAATATATGAAAGAAAAATTATGAGCATGTAAGATGTTAAAAAATAAAGTTTTCTGCCCGAAAATGCTTTTTTGATTCAGAACTTCTAATCCCATCTGCCCCCCAAAAAATGTATAATTTTGATACAAAAAAACCACAACGAATAACTAGCACGAATATTTGTTCCTTCTTTCGACATTGAAACATTTGCATCTAAGAGCGCTTTAAAACCATTAAAAATAAATATTATTCATAATTAACATGAAAAAGTCCAATCTTTGTAAAATATATGCATCAAAAGCATATTTTCGTCTTGAACATTTTTGGTCAAAATAACCTGATGATTTCTGATTGGGTTTGAGAAATTTACATATCTCCAAAATTATTAGGGATATGGATATTCTGATCATTCTGAATGAAATAAAAAAAATAGCGAGTCAAAATTTGAAAAGATTCGATAAAACGCTGGTTGTTACTAAAGCAAATAAAAAAAAATTATGTTAAAAAAATTCTAATTGTTTAGAAATATAATATTTAACTTTTATGAAACAATATATTTATTTCAAATTAATTTATAAATAAAAATTTGAATAATAAAATAGCTGATAAATGCATCCTTAACATCGTTTTTTGCAGCAATGAAAAAAAAAAACTTTCGTTTTGTAAAATTTAAATACCAGATCGATGATAAAGCTAAAGGGGTCAATTTAAGTCAAGCTCGGACATTCCAGATCGACGTGAAAGTCAAAACGAGAGCGGCACCCTCACTCTATAGAAAGCACGTCCCTATGTGGCGGCTTTCCCTCGAATCGTGTTTCAAGTCTTTATGCAAGCGATCGTCTATCCTCTCATCTAGTACCGGAAAACATCGATAGATGGCGACACGCAGTCTCTCCGCGTGACGCTCCATCTCTTACTCCTCTTTTCACTACTTACTCTTCAGTCGTAGTCTAGAGGCTGGACGGCAAGGTTATCGTCTGCTCACTGGAAGATCGTGTTTGGGCCGACCCCTATGTCTCGTGACGGATTTACTCCTGCTGTGGGCGGCCGGCATTCCGCTGCGATGGAGTGATTTTTCCTCTCTCTTTCTGTGTGTTTTCGAAGAGTTTGTTTCCGTTGTTGTGCGCGAGTTGTTAGCTTTCTGCATCGTTTCCACCATGCCATGGATGATTGTGGTGATCTTGTTGACTCTTCTGGACACGTTGTCGTCAGAGGTGGCCTGCATCCGGCTAGCTGACATATACTGGAACGCCAGCAACCCCATGTGAGTGCTCTATTTACTAGTACAGAATGAAGTACACCCCGGGTATTTTAGGCGCTAATAAAGGCCCCATTATAGAATAAGTTTAGGTATTGTGGATGCTATGGTTTGAAAAATGTTTTGGGACACAATTATGTTTTATTCCTCCCCCAAAAAAATATATGCACCACATTTTCAAAAAAATGAAGGCACTATTTTGCAGTGAAACATAAATAAGCATTGAAAATATATATGAAAATATAAATAAATTGGGGGTATTTTATTTTATTTGGTTATTTCGTCGTTGAATTAGTACTTTTCCAATTCATCATGCGCTTTACTGCTATCAGATCATGGGTCAAATGAATTATCATGCTGGGGTTGTTTGCATGGGTGAGGGACTCGGATCTTGATTTTTTTTTCATTTGATGGCAAGTAAGAATGATGGGGTTGTGTAGCTATCTTTAATAAGAACAATTAAATGCAAGACATAACCTCTATTATGTAATAGAAAAATAAAACAACTCTAAAATCGAATTGGGCCATTAAATTTTTTTTTCAATATAGAACACTTTTCTTGAAAAAATTTCCATGTAATGAAGTAAAAGTCCCCGGAAATTGTACTTTTTGCCGTTTTGGTTCAATTATTTCAACTAAGCTGAAAAATGTCGAAGCTTGATACGTTAGATTTTTCTGTTTTAGAAATTTAGTAATGGGTTTCAATAGTAAGTAATAACTTAAAAACAAATTTATTTAAAGCATTTAGTAACAATTTTCTAAAACCTGAATTTTTACTTTCATATTATGTCATTTTCATTTTTCATTAACTTGATTAATTTTTTTAAGAAAAAAGATGCAAGTTCAAAAGTGTGAACGATTTGTTTGATTTATTTCAGTACATTCAGAATATAATAAACAATCAGTTTTTTTCTTCAATAGCGTGGTTTTACTGCCAGAATTGAATGCATTACAATAAGAAGAAATGGAAGTTTTAGCCAAACGATTCTATGCAGAATGAAATAAATAAATTTTATTTCCGTTAGAGAACGATTAATTTATAGTTTCCGGAAAATTTATGAAAGATATCTCGAATTTATTTCCTATGTTCACGAATTTCTTCAATTCTCGATAACTTTTCCTTCCGGAGGATATCATTACTACCGCGCTTTTTTGTTTAATTTTCTTTCAGATAACTCAAAATATTTGATTTTCCTTCTTATAATTCAGGATACTTGATTTCCCTTCTTAAGATGTCTTGATTTTGCTTTTTATGATTCAGAAATCTTATATAACAATTTTTTTCTATAAATTACTCAGAATATTTCATTCTCCTTCTTATGATTTAAAATATTTGATTTTCTTTTATATAACTCGGAATACTTAATTTTCCTTTTTATGATTCGGAATATTTGATTTTCTTTGATATAACTAGGGATACTTGATTTTCTTTCTTATGACTCAGAATACTTGATTTTTCTTCTTATGAATCAGAAAATTTAATTTTCTTGGATGCAACTTAGAGCGCTTGATTTTCTTTCTAATGATTCAGAATATTTAATTTTTTTTATATAGCTCGGAATACTTGATTTTCCTTTTTATGATTCAGAATATTTGATTTTCATTGATATAACTCGGAATACTTGATTTTTGCTCCTTATTATTCAGAATAAAGTGTTAATAAATTGCTATAAACAATTTATTATTGAATACCCTTGTGTTTCATATAATTATTCTGCCATTTCGTTTATAAATATATAAACTAATATAACAATTCGCTAATATATTTAGTTATATAAATTATTTTATATCTTACAGTAGGTGGTTCAAATGTTATGCCAATAAAAAAAATTCTTTTTTTTTGTCGATTTTTACTGGTACTATGTCACTATAATTACAATTTCAACTTTTCTAAAAAAAACTGTAATTCCCTAATTACCTATAGGCAGTGTAATAATTTTTGTCCTACTTTCAGGTGATAGTCCCACTGATTTTCGAGGATTAACCATTAATCCCGCCTCGAACCTTATGTTAAATACTTCCTTATAATTTCCTACAAATTCAGTCAGACCACTTTTACCGTTTTAATTTTTGATTTTTTTTTTTTGTATTTTTTATTTGAATTAATATTGATTTAAAATATCAACCATAATATTAGCTCTAGTAATATTTAGTTCTGTATCTTTGAGTTATAGAACGTGAGTATCTTTTTTAACATTGTGTACGTAGATTTACATAATCGAATATTGATTATTTTAGATTGATTATTTAGGATGATTATCATTCCTTATTATTTAGGAATGATTATTTTAGGATTTCATCTTCCTGTAATTAGATGTTAACTTTTTCTTATCTAGCCTTCTTCCATTCTTCCCGAAATGGTGTCTTTGAGTGGGGAAAAAAAATTCCAAAATTCTAATTCACGGTATATTGCAGTTAAAAAATATGTTGCTATATAAATACCGGCATACTAAGAATAGAATAAGAAAGTGAGGTTTATAGTACAAAAATACCTTGCGGAATTTAAACATTTTCGCACAAGAATGTACTGTCTGTTTAAAAGTTGAAATAAAAGCCCATTTCCAATACATTGTGTCCGACCGGTCTTTTCTGGTGGCGAATAGTTTTAAAAGGTATTTCTTCCGGATTTCTATTTTCTCTGTGGGACTCGTTTATTTTTTACTTAATGGGTCTGTTCTAACATTTTATTACTGCACATTGGAACAGTTCCTTAAAAGTTGTATGCTTATAAACCGATTTAAAATAATAGAATTGTGCTTATAAAAAAGAAAAATACGTTCCATTTTCTATGATTTTTCTATTGTTCTTAATAAGAAGTTTTATAAATATTTTATTTTTTAAGATTAATTATTGAAAATTGTTGGGCACATTTGAAATATTTTTTAATGATTTGGAATACTTTATATTAATTACATGTTTAATGTTTTTTTTTTACTTTTATACGAAATCTATGAATAGAAAACATTTAAATCGTCGAGAAATTAAAAACCAGAGATTTTAACAAATTTCCTCCCTGATATTCAAAAATACATTTTTAGAGTAATATCTGTCTGTCCGTCTGTGTGAACTCAATAATTTAAAAATGGTCCGATCTAGACATAAAATTTGTTACAGGTTTTTTACAACCATTTTTAATTTATCATCAATGTTGGGTTGAAATCTATTCATAAAAAGTATCTATACGGCCGATTATTTGTTAATAAACATAATTTCCGCAAAACTTAAAGAATAAGATAGAAAAAACTATATACTGTTTTAAAGTTCCAAATTTTTAAAATTAAATTTCACAAATGATTGCTTGTTTGTTGATTTACTCTTTCTTGGACAAGTTGAAGCGTTAAATCAAAAATGCAATAACTTACCAGAAATTTGATTTGTGATCTTTGTAACTGCAACTATAGTTCAGTGTCAAATTTTAATTTTAATGAATCTAAAAAATGTTTAAAAATTCATTACTTTTTTTAATAAGTTGCATTACGAAACTCTGTAATATAAATTATATTAACTAGATCTTATTTAACTCTTAATTATATCGATTAACTCATTTTCTGAAATCGAAAAATAAAAGCATGAGCACTTACTTGTTCACTGTCAAGATCAAGTCCATAATTGAAATTAATCCAGGTAATATTTTAGCATAAAGAATATGCTAGAAAAATTGAGACCACTTTTACCGTTTTAATTTTTGATTTTTTTTTTGTATTTTTTATTTGAATTAATATTGATTTAAAATATCAACCATAATATTAGCTCTAGTAATATTTAGTTCTGTATCTTTGAGTTATAGAACGTGAGTATCTTTTTTAATATTGTGTACGTAGATTTACATAATCGAATATTTCTTGTCAAATTACAAATTTTAAAAACTATTTCTTCAATCAAATGATAAATTCCCATTCTATGAAGAAGATAAAAATTTACTTTGAAATAATGATTTTGTTTCCAATTTATGTTGCTGCAGAAAATATTTTTGAGTGACATGTTTATCTTTGGAATAATACATTATTCAAAAATCTGTTTACCAAAGAGGAAACATCTAATATTAATATCCTTAAATATAACTGGTCAGGAATGAATAAAACATGAAACTTGTCGCTCTTTTTTTCAAAAGTGAAAATCGAATAAAAAGTGCTTTTCTTTTTTGTTTTCGAATCCTGGCCGTTATTTTAGAATAGTTAAGATAACTCTAATGTGGATAAAAAAATTGTTAGCAAAAAATACTTCTGTATTGATTTGCCGATACATGTCGAATAATCTGCTAATGTAACAGCAGGCCGTAAGCTAGTAAAATTAATCCTTTTATGCGCTGAATTATTTTACCATCTATTTTTCACATTTCTTTTTGAAACACTAGTTAAGTTTTGGTACAGAATAAGAGCAAGAAGAAAAACTCTTTATCATGTCAGAACATGATGTTGTTTTTCGGATGAGGTTTTTGGCGTCAACAAAAATCCGTAGGCGAAAAATAAAAATTTTACTATCTGCACGAGCATTTTTAAAATAATCAGCTTTTAATTACGCGTTGCCATTGCCTGTACAAAACCTCTGATTAAAAATAATAATTTAATGACTGCAGCCATTAAAACCTAGAAAAATGTCCTTTTAAGCACGCGATTATACGAAATGAAATAAATAGGAAATGTTATAATTTGTTAAACAATAAATGAGAAACAAAGTTTTTCGGATAGTTCGCAATACTAAAGTGACTCATTCAATGAAACCATTAAAATGAATAAAAATATAACTTAACTCGCACGAGCACGTGGTGTTCTTCCGTTCAAGAAATTCTGTTCCGACATGAAACATTGAAACATGCATAGCAGATTTCATTTTAATAATTATTTAGTAATTAAATTTATAACCCATTTTAATGTAATTTTTAATTGACTCCTCTATTGGAAATATGGTCTCCGTGTTCTTTAAAATATTATTTGAAATAATATTTGGAAATTGCGGGATAGGCAATTGGAGGATTAAATATAATTGCCATTACTAACTAGTAGAAATTAAGTATGGATACTATTAACCTTCCAGCTGCTTACACCGCGATTTCCAAGAGTTGGCAAACATTCCGTTTTCTATTGTATTCTACGTTTTTCGAAGTTTAGAGTGTTTATATTTAGATTAGATTTTCATTATATCATATTATCGTAAAATGTATTGTATCAGTTTCTTTTGTTTAAAAATATTTGAACTCATTTGCAAGCAGTGCATCTAAATAGTGATTTTAAAAATTTTGCATTAAAAGGGTTAATTACTAATTAAGAACCATTTGAAGGAGGCTGATCGGGTAGTAGTGGTCATTTAGATGCGTCGAATAGCCCCGTTCTTTATTAGAACAAACGTTTTATACTTTATATAGAAGCTATCATTTTTTATCAAAAAGTATATATATCGTATCAAATTATATTTTAATGAAATTATTCTTATTCGTTTTGCAAATAGTAGAAAATATAATAAAAGTATATTACATTTATTAGATTTCATTTTACCGAATATTCTAAATATTTAATCAACACTCTTAGTTTCGTGTTGTGGAAAACGGAAACAAAATTCCATATTCTGATTTTTTTAGAATCGGCTTGTACGTAGTCTAATCTAAAAGCCGTGTAAAATTGTGAGATATGGTCATATCAAGTAGAGAAGAAAGATATAAACAGGATTTTAATCGGACCAATCAGCTACAAAGAAAATTGTGATGTTCAATTAATATTTTTTTCCAATAACCTAAGCGTTAAGTAATCCGTTTTTTGTTGTGCTGTTTGCGTCAACTCTATAACATTGATAAATGAGTTAAAAGGAAATTTGAACCTTTAGCCTGAAACATCGTAACATAATATTTTAAACTTGATTCATCTGTATTTTATTAAAAATTTAAACTTATTATAGTGTTGATATAATCCTCAGAAAAAAAGTATCGATTTATTCGCTATCGATTATATTGAAGAAATGGTATAATATTGTTGTATAATATGTTTTAAATTATTTTTTTAATTTATAAAATTAGAGAAAATGTACTGTGAGAAAATTGGTATCATTGAAAAGTTAGTTAATTACTTTTAAAGGGAAAAAATGGTTTTTGTATGATAATATACTTCGAAATTATCGAGAATAAATGTTAAGATTTTGGGTGATATAAATTAAAAGCCATAATAAAATTAAAGTTTTGGTAAATCATTTTTTTGTGAATACTTACAACTCGAAAAGTTATAGAATGCCATATTTAATGTAACTTGTAGAGTATTCCGAATTATTTTTGCGTCATAATGTCCACTAGCAGATATTCAACATAATTGATTAGATAACTGGACCTAAAGAATGATCGCTGGTTAACTGATTATTAAATTACGGTTCGTCTATCTTTAAAGTAAATAAATTTATAAGAAAGGCAAATTCTTTGAGTTTTGAAGCATTAGAATGGCAATGGTTTCATTTTATTAAATTATTATTAAATTATTAAAAGTAAATTACATATTTACAAATGTTTATTTGAATATTAATTATTCATTTAACTGTTTATTTCCATTTAAAAGAGGCTATAAAAATTTAATTTTTATATTGTTTTCCTATTTTATCTTAAAAAGTAATTTTTGAAATTTTAAATGATGGCAATGTTAACTGATAATTATGATCAACTTTTTACTAAATTTACTAAAAATATCCAGTCTATAAATATTATGTTGAAAGTTCTGCTATGGTCGAAATATGTTACATTTTGAATCTTAGGTTATGTTAGAATATATCAAAGCTTTGTGATCTATAAAATTACGAAAAATATTACCGAGATAAAAATGTAACCGAAATTCTCCTTTTAAAATACATCTATAGTAAATATCGTCTGCAACAAATATTTACGACTGCTATAAATATCTGGGGGAGTCGAGATTTATTTATTGCATCGTTTGAAAATAAATTCTTTTATTGGAATTAGAATTTCCGCTCTGTTGATTTTTAAATCAATTATTCTTGAAATGAGTGTTATAGAGCAAAGAACATGTTTCGAATTTTTTCTTTCATAATTTAATTTCTTCTCAATCATCTGAAATGCTAAAGAAAGTTTTCAAAGTCTATTGTACACCAAAAAAAACATATTTAATTGGTATAAGAAGTTTAAAGTTGATAGAAATTCTTCGTAGATGATTCGTGATTTAATAGGCTATCTATTTTGATTACTGATTAAAATATCAGAGAATTGGTATTTGAAGATAATAAAATACAATCATGGACAATTTTTTAACTCCTGTACAGTAATTTTGAGATTATTCTGCGTTGCAAAGCTTCGTTTCTTGTTGTTCTAAGAGCTTTGAATATTCACCAAAAATAGCACTCGGGTTTACTTGGGATGCTATATAAAATTTGCAATGATGTTTTGTTTTTAGTTAGATATTTATAATCCTCGCGCAAGTGCAAACAATGAGTTGGAAAAGTTTTATTGCAATCAGATGTATGGTACGATAACGCATAAAATACAAAACAGAAATTCCTTTTTATGCATTAGACTAGCCACCTTTGGCGACCAGCGCGTTTGTCAGTATTAAGGCTTGCTTAATGTTCAACTTATATTTTATATAACTTGTTCTCATAATATTTTTAAGCTCCACATTTTGATAGTTATATTATTTACTTATTATGTAGTCCTTAAGCCGTTCTGTTCATTGTATTACCAGCACTCTAATATTCTATAATACCCGTAAAATTCAATTTTAAATTAAAGTGAAAATAATGAGACTGCAATTAATATAAATATGTATTTTAGTGATTCCCAATAGGTCTTGAACAACTTCACGTACGAATTTATTTAACTTTCTAATTAGATAACTTATCCTGTTTTGGTAATTTATTGTAATTTGATTTTTTAAAATAATATATCAAGCATTTGGGATACCAAATCGTTTCATATTGATTTTTTCGTATTTAAATACTTAATTGCAGGCTTGAAAATAAAAATTCAGTAATTCGATGCGCGTGTCAGAGACGTCATTGTCTGCGAAGTGGTTAAAAACAAAATATGAAAATTGAAAGCATAATCGTTCACCATTGAAGTCTTATGTGCACTACAGAATAATTTCCGTAATTTATAATATCTCAAAGAATTATTCAACAAAAAAATTCATAAATTAAAGAAATTTCTTTTTTAATTTTATTTTTAGAAGAATATAAATGTTGCCAACATTTTTTTGATTTTTAAAAATATGTAAAAAAGTTATGAAGTTTAAATTTTAATCAGTCCTTTGGTCCTTTGTAATTATATTCGGCAAAGTATTAGTAACTCTTGAACTTTAAAATAAATATTCTGAAGTCAAATCTGACCGATTAATTACTGTTGCCACAAAGAGTTTCATTAAAACGAAACATTTACTAAACAAGAGCATCGGAATGAAATGCTAAGTAAGGTGCTTTCGCTGTTTGTAAAAAAAAAGGGCGCTTATTCTTTAAGTTGCCGAGCAATCATTTTCCAACAAGACACAATGAAATGAAAATCGCTGACGTTCTTATTTGTTTACTTAGTAATCAATTACTCTCCGTTTGTTGCTTTTACATACGTAGCTATTTTATTAAATTTAAAAAATGAGATTTTCAGCTTCAGGTTTACGAATTTCGCTTGCGCTTCGTAAAATTTAAGACTCGCATAATTTGGATTATGCTAGATTATTAGTTCTTGATTTACATGGTAGGTTGGTTTAACGAAATATAATATAAAATTGAAATCTGATAATTATAATCTAAATTTCATTTTAAAAATAAATGTATATTTATTAATTTAATTGTTCGTTTAATAGTTTAAAAAATTTTATTTGCAAACTAAATAAAGTAAATCATGTTTTATATAGTTTTCAAATGATTGGCTTAAAATGACGCGTAAATAAATGCTAACGTAACTTCAAAAAAGTAGTACTTTTATTTAAAAAAAGTATCTGCTATCGTAACTTTAATAAACACTGATTATAAAGTTTAATTTTGTTGTTGCGCATTTATTTTACAGAAATAGCTAGGCAGCTGCCTATAGGACTGCTAAACAAAGGGAATTTGCAAACATTCCGATTAAACTCTATATTGTTTGTTGCCAAATTATTAAGCTATTTAAAAAATAAGAATTCTGTAAATTAAGAGGGCAATGTATTTTTACATTTAATTATGAAAAACATTATTAAATAATATATAGAATTTAAGTTCTATTAATTAAGAAAGCGGGACTATGATGAAACGACGTATAAGTGCGAACGACGTCATCCTATAAATGTATATAGACTTATAATGCATATTGCCTTCATGTATTCATATTGTATCAAAATTTTGTTAGACATTGCATGCAAGTATTCTTTTGAATGGAAAATGCTATTTATCTAAATAATAAAAAGAAAGGCATAAGTTTTTTTTATTTAAAAGACATGAACTCAACAGTAAGACACAATTCATTTAGAAAAATAAAAAAAAATCATTAAAAACCTTTTATTTAAAATACCTAGAGGAAAATGAAAACTATGCATTACTTTACAAAGAATTTTATTTATAGAATTCTAAGCGAAAATGTTATGTACGAATAATTTCTAACTCTATATTCTATACAACATGGATTTTAATTTTCAATGGAAAAATACACCACCGCCTTATAATTTAGAAACTTAAATTCCGTTGAATCATATTTAATGTAAATATTAATTAAAGCTTGATTATGCATATTAGTTTGTGGTTAATGAGCTATTAATACCAATCTTAGTGATTATTAAAAGTTACCGATTCTCAGAGTAATAAACGTTTATTATTAAGCATGACTGTAGCTGATAATAGTGGATTAATTACATTGAAGTAATATGTACTTGTACTTTAAAGGCGATTTTTTCGTTTCCTCTCTAGCAAATATATTTTGCCAAAAAGTTTCTTTAATTTCGTGTATAGTATTAAGATTAATTAGAAAGAAAATAAAGAATTCGATTTATTTAGTTTTAAATCGGTCGTGTTTAAATTTAATACGTTTAATTTATGTAACTTAAATTTTCCGTTTTCCCGCAGATTGTCCTTTTTTAAAAAATTAGTTTTACTAAAATTTGCCAAGATTAATATTAGTAATAGCTTAAATTAGTACCACCACGATTAGTAATAATAGTTTAGTCGTTTTATAAATAATAAATAACTAGTTCAAACTTGATTAAAATTTAGTCTCGGATTATTTCTTTTTTCAATGTTTCTTATTCATGATTATTTCATTACTTCGTTATTTTTTTAAATATTTATATTTTTTTCGCATTTTGTCAAATATCCGGTTCTTTTAGAAACAGAGTTAGTTATTCTGAGATCTTTGCCTGAAGTTAATTTAATTTAAATGATTAGATCATCTTATACTGCGTTGTAAATAAAAGATTGCATGAAATTGGAATTTCATTGTTATATACGAAAATCGTTTGGTTTTTATTTAACATAGTAAATAGAAATCGTGCATTTCGAATACAAATTATTAATAAGTTAATTGTTATGTCATGCATTAAAAAACTTTTGCAGACAAATAGATAATTTTTTATCCAAAATTTATGAGAAAAAAAAGTTCTTTAAATCTGGAAAGGGGCTTCTTTTATTTAAATATTATTTAAAAAATGGAGTTCTGGTTTTATTCTGCGTTTTTGTTTTACATCAGGAGTGATTATTATTAATATTTTTTTAACTCTCACATTTTAGAAAAATGATGATTTCTTGCATGAAAAGTTTTTCTCGTAGATTTACTCTGAAATAGGAATTATTTAAAATAAATTGTTTTAATCTTCTATAAATCACTTTCTAAATAGAAAAAAGTGTTAAAAACCGCGAATATTTTTTTTTTTTTTTTTGCTTCTAAACGAAAAATGTATTAAAAGAATACTCTCTTCTTAGCATTATTCGATTTTGCGGAAGAAAGAACACACACAAAAAAAATCATTCTGAAAAACAATACATTTTTCATCGCAAGCATTTATATCGTTACTGTACTTGGTGGAAATAATTACAGTTTTATAAAATTCTTTTTTATGGAGCTTTTCGTATCAAACTTCTTTTAATTCAGTGAGAAATTTCTGCTATCTGTTCTTTTTTTTCCGTGGGAATATTTACCCTGTGATGTTTAAAAAATGAAAAAATAACTTAGTTGCTAGTTTCTAATTCCTTTTAAATATTTTCTGTTAGGATATTATTAACTGAAGTGATATATTTTAAATAAATTCATGCTTTTATAGGGGATAATCATTTTTTAAAGTGGGCCATTTTTTTACCATCTTGCTGAGATTATTTGCTGTGTAGCTTAGTTTGTTTTATTTGAATTTTATTTATTTCGCTTGAAATATTTACTGTTTTTAGTTCTTTTCTGGGGAAAAAAGTACGAAAACCTTTTTAAATGCTTCAATTCACTATTTTTTGCAATATTTCAATATTTTTTTTTTAATTCAAGTGATTGAAAATGTGAAGTCTGTTGAAAAACGTTATTCGACAAATGACCAGCGATTGTTGTAAATTTTTATTGGAATTGGATAAATTCATTCTAGATACACTAGAATCAAACATATACATGATATATAGTGGAATTTCATTGATCTATTGTTGACAAATCCACAATAAATATTCAACTTAGCAAAAATTCGTGCTTAGAAAAATTCTTAAAATGAAAGCAGAAAGCTTAAAAAGGTTAATATTTTAAAACTAAAATTTACTATGCTTTTAAAAATTTTAACAATTTAATAAATAATACATAATTAAATGTAATCAAGAAATAATTTTAACAAAGAGTTAGTAATTATAATTTTGAAAAATATTATCATTTAAAAATACCAATTAAAAAAATCGGTAATATCAATAAAAATTCAGTATTCAAGTCTTTGGATATTACAAATGTTCAATGAAACTTCAAATTAAAACAAAAGTTTGTTTTAATATTCTAAATTTTAAGATTTAAAAAGTTTTGATTGAGTATATCAAAGATTACTTAAAAATAGTGTGTTAAAGATTTTAACTACTATTTACGATCACTGAAAATACAAATGTCTTGAATTGGCGAATACAATTTAAAAATCGAATATTTTATTCATTTGACTCCGAACTGAATAAGTCCGCATAACAGGCGTTAATTTTAAAATATTTTAATAGAGAATATATTTTGAAAAGAGTAAAAAATATAAATTATAAACATTCAAATAGCAAAGCTCCACTGTAATTTTTTTATTTATCTTATTTTCTTTTCTAATTACCTATATTTAGGTTCTATAGTTTTCTAGGTAACTAATCACACTTGCTTAATTCATAGAAGATATAAGCTCACTTAATTCATAGAAGATATAAGCTCACTTAATTCATAGAAGATATAAGCTCACTTAATTCATAGAAGCAAAATATCTGGATATTATAAGTTTTATGTTGGTTACTTAATTGTGTATATCACTTTCCACGGAATAGTTTGTGTTGTTTTAGTTTTTTATTCATTTTTTTTACCTACTCGTAACCAGATTATCATAACTGCATTTTGCATTTGTAGTTAAAATATTCTAGAAAAAAAGAAAACCAATCCGATTTATTCTGCATTTCAACTAATATTAATAAACTATGACTCATATGATTTAAGTCATGAGTTACAAGTCATAAATGAGTCACATGTCATATATGAGTCGTATATCATATTTGAATCTTATTGACCTATGAATATTTTATGAATCATATGACACCATTTGCCACGCTTTTATCAAAAATGTTCTTCTAATTGTATAAATCTTTAGAGTCGATTCAGAAATTTAAAACTTGAATCAAATAGATCCTGTATTGAATCATTTTATAAAATTTATCAAACTCGTGAAACCAATTTAAAAATCGAAATACTTATTTTATACTTTTAACGAACTGAATAAATTTGCATAGCAGACGATAATTTGAAAATAGGAAAAATTCCACTTTTAAAGATTCGAATTAGTAAATGCTCCAGTGTTCTTTTTTTATACGAATTTTTGTTTATCTTATTCTTTTTTTTTTCTTATTCTCTTTGTTTGGTCTCTACAGATTTCTAGGAAACTATGCTTAGTGTCCGATACTAACTCAATCAATACTTAAATTAATTAAGCAAGAAATCTCGATATTAAAAGTTTTTTTTCTTGGTTACTTAGGTATATATTGCCTTCGACAAAACAGTATATGTGTCCCGAGTTAGTTTTCCACCTGTTGACATCCAGTCTTTTAGAGCAGCACTTGCATATATTGATAAAATATACTTTTAAAAAATTAATATTTTTATTCTGCAGTTTAGTTGGTGTTAAGAAACTAGGAGCCAACAGATTTAATCATTTATTTTCCGAATTATTCTATCAGTTTTTCACATTTATTTTAGTATCATCAATTAAATTTTTGATTTTTCTAATCAGCAGAATAAAACCAGGAGGAAAAAGATTTTCTGATTTAAAATAATTAAGTTAAATTATTAATGAAAGTTTTTTTAATGTAATTTTAGTTTATTTCTATTGATTTTTATTGGAAGTACCTTCATGTTCTCTTAAACACTGTTAGGAAAGAATAGTAATTTTGTGAAGATATCAGCTGGATTTAATTGGTACTTTAAAGTACCATTCATGAATAAAGGGTTAAATAAAGACAGCTTTTACCTGATTTTTTTTTCTAATCAGCAAAATAAAACCAGGAATAAAAACTTTTTGATTAATTAAAATAATTTAATTAAATTATTAATAAAAGATTTTTTCTATTTAATTTTGATTGGAAATACCTTCATGTTCTTTCAAACACTGTTATGAAAGAATGGTAAATTTGTGATGATATTATCTAGATTTAATTGGTACTTTAAAGTACCATTCATGAATAAAGGGTTCAATAAAGACAGCTTTTATCCGAATTTTTCTAATCAGCAGAAGAAAAACAGGAAGAAAAAGACTTTTTGATTAATTAAAATAATTTAATTATTGATAAAAGATTTTTTCTATTTAATTTTTATTGGAAATACCTTCATGTTCTTTCAAACACTGTTAGGAAAGAATAATAATTTTGTGGAGATATCAGATAGATTTAATTGGTACTTTAAAGTACCATTCATAAATAAAGGGTTTAAATAAAGACAGCCTTTACCCAAATCTTTCTAATCAGCAGAAGAAAACCAGGAAGAAAAAGAATATTTGATTAATTAAAATTTAATTTAATTATTAATTATAGATTTTTTAAATTTTATTTTAGGTTATATCTATTGATTTTTACTGGAAATACCTTCATGTTCTTTCAAAACACTGTTAGGAAAGAATAATAATTTTGTGAAGATATCAGCTAGATTTAATTGGTACTTTAAAGTACCATTCATAAGTAAAGGGTTAAATAAAGATAACTTTTAGTCAAACGCTTTCCTCTTCTTTGGAGAAGATTCAGAATTCTGAAACTTGCATCAAGTGAATCCTTTCAAAAGTTCCCATCTTTAGAAGTAAAAAAAATGGATTCAATTAATCTACGTTCTCTTAAAAATTACTTTCATAATCAATCCATTAACTCTTCCTCAAATGTTGTATATAAACAAACTTCTTATCCTAAATCGAAACTTCTTTCTTTCTGTCTGTCTGTCTCACAGAATGTAGAGTCGACATCATCCTTTCAGTTGATTTAATTAACAGAAACGTGAATGTTCTCCTCATTGAAGTTTTCTCTGACTCGGAAGCTGTAGTGAAGACGGGACTCATTAAAATATGTGCCACTTTATTTCTTTTTTTTTTCGGACCTTTTCTTTCTTGATTTGTCAGGGAAATTTTTCGCATACTTAATGCCTTCTCGAATCCAATCTTCCAGAGTGGCCCCCGTGTTTTCATTTTTATGCGAGGCAATGCATATGAACGCGGAAATTCTCGGATTTTGACATTTATTTCGGATTTTCAGAACATAACTGGGGATTTCGATGATTGCTTGGCGGTGAGCCAGACGCCTGGCAGAAATTATTTGCCTCAACCAAAACGTTCCGATCTCCTTCTTTATTTGTTTATTCTTTTTACCAAATTTATTTTAATTATCACTTCTCCCTTCATCTTCTTTCTTTTTCTTTTTATCTCTATTTGTTTTTCGGTTCAAGAAATGGCTTTGAGTGGCGGGATCGTTCATCTTTATGTGGTTTTTTTTTTTGTTTTTTTTTTGTGTGTTTTGGGTTTTGTTTGCTTCAATTTATTTATGTACTAGCCGCCTTTGGCGACCAGTCGGTTCGCCAGTATTAATGCTCGCTAATATTTTATGTAGCTGTGTCTCATAACTGGTTTTTCACCAAAATATTTTTAAACCAAACAAATTTTGATAATCATATAATTCATTTATAGTATTATTTAGTAGTATTTTCTTCAGATGTTCTGTTCATTGTACTACTCATCTTTCTCTTTCTATCCAAGCAGTGATTGTCCCGGAATTGATATTTTACTTAAATGGGGGAGGGAAAGGTCTAAAATTCAGTTTCTATAGAATAATGAAATTCAAATTTTTATAAATGTAAACACACTAAACAAATGAAGACACAATTGGTTTTCAAGAGATGCAAAAGCTTAAAAACAGCTTGGAAAATGCCTCGCACAGACGAAATAATGGTGACACACACACCCTTCTTTTCTTTTCTATCCTTTTTTTCTTCACTACTTTTCTTTCTATAAACCTTTTTTTTTCGCTTTGTTACCTTTTTTCTTCGCTGCCCAGACTTTATTTTGAGCAGGCATAGATTAAATATTCATACCGACTAATAATAAAAGCAACTATTTTCTTTTTTTTAAACATCCCGTTAAGTATGAATGAAAACCAACTGGTTTCGCGTATTTCTTTCTAAACAAATCATAATTTATTACTTCCTGCTATCTAACTCAGTTGGTGTGGGGGAAGGGAATGAAAATTTTTGGCGGGAAAGTAAGAAAAGTGTCGTTTTAACTATTATCCTCGCAGTTTTTCCATTTTTTCTCTCCATAAGAACCATCCCCGTGTCTTAACGAAAATATTAAAAAAAATTAGCCGAATCGGTCAAGCCGTTCTCCAGTTTTGCGCTTAGCAGCGGATTTCGAGTTGCATTTTTATTAATATAGATATTTGCTGAATCTGTTACAGCAAATAAAACGAATGTTGGTTAGGGCTTTATTTATATATATTTTTTTCTTTCTATCGAAAAGAGTTCTATTAACACTTTGGTGATCGGCATTTTTACACAGAAACTATGTCATGTCACCGGCTACTTTTTTTGTAATTGAATATGAAAGTAAAACGTTCTAAAAAAACCCCAGTGAATTTTGTTGAATTGGAAAATCAAAAAGTTCTTCGCCGATACGTTCCGTCATGGTTGAAATTTTTGGAATTTTACTAAAATTCTAATAAAATGTAAATACTAGGAAAAATAATTTTTCTGTTATAGAGCGGACAAGACTAAACACGATACGCCAAGTTTTTGCAATGTTCTATATCGCCCTCGGTGTTATAAATTGAAACAGATAATGAAAGTGCAATGATGACTTAATTCGTCACCGGTCAACAACGTTTGGACATGAAAAGACGGGTTAGCTCGTCACCGGTCAGCAAAGTGTTAAGGAAGAAGCGGAAAGATAATCCGAAACTGAGGGGAAACTTTCCTGTTGGAGATTATCTATATGCGTGATAGATTTTTATTCTGGTTCATTGGGTTTATGATTACTGTTCTTCTTCAGAGCACGTTACAGCTAATTATATTTCTTATTAAAAATTTATGAAGCATGTCGAAATGTAAGTAAATAGAATATTTTTGGTGCCATTAATGGAATTTCAACAAAGTAAAATAGGCATCTGCCTAAAACCCCATTCCGACGGCAAGTGCACGTCTTGACGCAGACACATTTTCCCCTCTCTTATGTTTTTTTTTTAATGTCTGTTAGTTTTACCGACAGTTTACGGTAATCATGCGATCGATGTTCACGCGCAGGAGTGGTCCTAGAATGGGTCCGATGCCAGATTTACGACCAAAGGCAACAGGTCGTCTGAACGGGGCTGGACTGGAGGGGGGGTTCTCAAACAGGTGGATTCAACTATCTTATTGTATGCCGAATAGATAAATTTATCAAAAAGTCTAAATTCTATAAATTAAAAATATATTAATAACATTTTATGAAGTATAAATATTCAAATTCCTGCTTGTATTATTGCGTTCACTTAGTGCAATATTTGTAAACAACGGACAATCTGCTTATTTAACATTGTATAGAAATGTAGATACCATGTAGTCATATTAAATAAATGGAGACACATTTACCTTCATAAAGTTATTAAAATAAAAACTAACAATAAATAAATAATATTTTTATTGAGTTAAAAATGGGTTGAAATATTATACTAAGTTGACCATTTTACAATAAGAGATCTCGTAATGCATGCTGTTGAAAGATGCAAAATGCATAAATGTGCCAATGTTGTCAAGTGAGCGTGTTTTAAATTAGAATATTTTCCAAGTAGTGGTGTATATTAATTTGGCTGTTAGTTCAAATGATAAGCTTAGCAGTGTACTGTGCTTTATCGTCATGACTTTGAGGAGAATGTGTAGGCTTTTATCGCTAGGACCGAACTCCCAACATAGGACTTGTAGCCGATTAATATAGCCACTAGACAAAAGTAATTACTTGTGTCCGAGATTACTAACCGAGATTCCAAAGTTTTGCTTCATTATTAATTATTTAACATTCTTCCTTAAAACTTTAATAATCTCGCTCTGAGATACCCTTCAAAGCACAAAACTCTGTATCTTTATCAAACCTCACCCTTCAAAGCACCAAACTCTGTATCTTTATCAAACCTGTAGAATGCCAACCTAAATTCACACTCGCATATTCTTCTCTTATATTTCTTAACAATTGTTTTAAAAATTTAATATGAGATGAATTGAACAAGTTAAGATGTCAGTTTTACAAAAAGATACAAAGAAATTGTATACATTTCATTATGTACATACTACTTTATTTATCGGGCAGCAATGAATTTTTTTTCCAAAGTAAATCGGATCTCTTTTGGTATTTGCGGTTTTCTTTGTCGGCTTCCGACCACAAGTGGGCAAATTAAGTCATTCACATGTGGTTTCTCATGTCTCTCCTGTGAAATCAACTTAGTGAACTAAGTGTAAACGAGTCCTTTGAAATGTGTTTTTCTGAACACCCCTTTTTTTATTTGTTTAGTGTGTTTAATAGTTAAAAATGTAACGCCATTTTCTGGATCCATATCTATACAATGCTTTGAAAATACATACATTTTGTTCTTAGTGATATGTTTTTTGACTATTATAAATGCACTAACAAAAAAATATGCAAGAAGAAAAGATTAATATGCATAATGTAATAAAATTTTATTTGATTGTATGGATAAATACATGAGTAAGGCGAGTTAACCGAATCTGACCCTGAAACCGACTAGACTATATCCTTATAATTCAATAACTTATTCCTTATAACTCAGTAACTTATTCCTTATAACTCAGTAACTTAGTCCTTATAATTCAGTAACTTAGTCCTTATAACTACTTACCCAATATCTACCATTTCTTATCCCATTTAGACCCTGGGAATTTTGACTTTTCTGTGTTTGCGATCAATTATTACATCTTTGTTGAAATACCTAAGATTATACGTTTTTTTTGTAGTGACGTTTATTGATATATAGCTGTAAATATGTGCTTGAATTGGAAATTTCTTAGCTCCATAAACTGTCTACTAAAATTTCCTTCTCAGTCACACACACATATTGTACAATATAATCTAAATTATACGGAGTATCCAATTAATATTGAACAACAATATATAGTGTACCGATTAATATTGAACAGAACTACGTAATGTAGAGAAATATTGTACAATACAGATTAATATTGAATAGCACTATATAATATCGTGAAAAATTGTATAGTAGCGATTAATAATGACTATACGATATAATGTCGCAGAATATTGTATAATACCGATTATTGTACAGTATCGATTCATAGCGAACAGCACTATATAATGCCGTGAAATATTGTACAATATCCATTGATAGTGAACAGCACTATATAATGCTGTGAAGTATTGTACATTATCCATTGATAGTGAACAGCACTATATAATGTGAAATATTGTACAGTTTCGATTCATAGTGAACAGCACTAATAATGTCGTGAAATATTGTATAATACCGATTAATATTAGGCAGAACTAATAATATTGTACCGTATAGATTAATATCAATACGATATGACTTGGAATACTATATAGTTCAGATTAATATTGAACAACAATATAAAGCAAACTTCCTACTTGAAGCAGATGTTTCGGATTAAACGTGACAGTTGCGTTTTTAAAATTTTTATCCAGTTTTTAAAAAAATGCCTCGAATTTGGGATTACCAATAATAATAATATATTTAGGGATTATCTAATTTTTTCTAATAGTACAGTCTGTATTTAAGAAAATTAAGAATGATTACCTAAATTTTATCCTTACGTATTATTTCTCAAGTTTTATTATAAATACAATGTATGTCCATGCATATAATAGCGGTTTTATTATAGTAACTTTTTTAAATAAATATTTAACTTCCATTTTTCTTGTAATCATATTAGAATTAAGGCTGATGGTGTTATGAACAGAGAAGCTTTTGATTTCGAATTATTTTTTGTGTAGTATTTATATAATCTGAATTTAAATTGTTTTAACGCCTTGACCGACACGAGGATCACCGGTGATCGATGGGCTCATGTAAATTACATTACAAGAAATTCAGCTCGGCGGTCAATATGGGAAAATCGCCCATAAACATAAATCTAATTTGAAGGATCAAATTTTCACTTGATATTGTTACTGGCTTGAATAATTAATTTTTTATCTCTTAGTAATAGAATTTTAAATAATATATTTTATTGGAGAGTCCATTGATCTTTTGCAACATATATCCAAGATATTTTTTTAGCTACTGGACAGTTATTGGACAATCGTTTCCTTTATAAAATTTAAGGGTCGATTCGACATTTAACTTTTAGCCTTTAATAAATGCTGGTACCTCAAAATATCCTGGGGACACGGAAAATAATCCCGTTCTTGTTTCTCAGCGGATTATTTATACAACTCTCTGAAAAATATTATTCATCCGAAATCGGTGCCACTAAAATTCCACCTCATCATTTCTAGCAAAGGAATGGCAATAAAGTGAAGGAAAAATTGTTTAGTTTCACTTTCATCTGAATTTATATCTCTGAACGCGATTCGTTAAACGGAAGGTCAACCATTTAAAACGCGCCAATGAGAGACAGCCGATAAATGAATTCGAAAAGCCTTCGCCTATAAACAAGCGTCGCCGTATTTTTTCTTCGTCTTTTTGCTTTTTTATCTCCCTTTACGGGTGTTCCTACGCACTAGTTTTAACTCTGTGTCTTTTTACGGGTGAGGGCCATAAAAAATGTAATGGGAACATTTGTAATACGCTAGTTAAAAGAACTTTTTTCCGATGCGGAGGTAGCGAGAAAAAATCTTTTTCGGGTGTCTCTAATGTATATGAAGTGTCTGGGATCTGCGGCACGTCGTAAATATGGCCTGGGAGAGTTTATACATATGGATGGCGTGCTTAGCGACGGCAAAATGTTCCTGCGCGATACGATAGAGGGGTGCACCACAAAATGCGGCGGGATATAAGTAGCGGAACCGCGCAACAGGACATATCTACCTTTCTTACATTGATGATATCTGAAATGTAAAATGCTTATGGTGTCAAATTAACAATATTTTAATGGCTAGATTCATGGTTCATGATATCGGAAATGTAAAATGCTTATGGTGT
>JAOUZG010041575.1:4279260-4294373 GCA_026289955.1 Argiope argentata
TATTTTAATGACTAGATTCATGGTTCATGATATCGGGAATGTAAAATACTTATGGTGTCGAATTAGCAATATTTTAAATAGCCTAGATTTCTCTGAAAAATCGGTACAATTTCGAATTTCGATTGCTTATCTTACATTAAAAGTATATCCGTAATAAAAGGTATATGTCAATGGCAATGGTCCTTTAATGTAAAGGTATGGGTATGTAATAAAAGGTAAAAGTAAATTGCTCCTTAATCTATTAGAATACCCAAGTGGTATCCTAAGAGATTCAAGAGCAATTCTAGTGAAGAAAAAGAATTTGAACATGTAGCTCGAAGTATCGAAAGAATTAGAATATTTCATTTATCTTTATTAATTGTAATAAAATATTTTTAATTATTGTAAAAAATAATGCGCATCTAAAAACAATAAAAAGAATTGTTTCTTCTTTTTAAGATTATTGTAAAATATGCTTAGAAGGAAAATATTCTTAAATATATTTAAATGATTTTTTTTTCCTTCAAGTAAAAAAAATCTTATGTAGGTAAATTGTTGCTGTAAAACTAATTTTTTAAAATTATTAAATGACAGCATTTTATTATTTTTTAAATTAAGTATATAATTTTTAAAATATTTTCTATTTTTCTCAGCTAGCTCCTCGGGTTGTCCTCTAAGATAGATTATAGATCTTCACAAATTGAATATAATCATAATCGCAAACGATTTTCAAAGCATTATATAATATCTTCTATAAAAAAGTCTTTTCTTCGACATGTTCTTGCCTTTCCGTGCATTGTTAGTGCAGTTTAAATTTTGGTGAAATACGTAATTTCTTGTTAAGAAAAGTTTTTTATTGCTTTAAACTTACGACTTTTAACAAGCACTTCTTAATATATAATGCAAGTTCATTCCGTATCTCTAACGATATATTTAGACAAAGATTTATTTTTTATGTTCATATATGTAGGTGCCTTCCCTGGAAAAAGTGTCATTTAAATTTTTTTTACAGATTTATAATTAACTATTAGAGCCTTTTATTTTCTTTCGTGCTGTGAATGTTATATAGCGCCATGTTGTAAATTTTTTTGGCATTGCATGGATGTTATTGGATGATAATCTACTGGTATCTGAAATTTTGGAGAAAACCCCAAAATGAATACATTCGACAATACAATTATGTTAACAAATTCAAATAAAATGTTAAATTAAAAGCATTCATGATTTTTTATTTAAATGACCATATGTAAGTAAGATTGAAAAATATTAATCTATAATCAATATATGATTCGTATCTAAATATTTTCTCCAAAAAATATTTTATTACAGGAAACCCAAACGAAATTAAAGTTGTCGTCTATTTAGAAGGAAAGTTGAGTGATAAATTTTTACGCATCCATTTACATTTTGACATCTGTTTGTTAATTATTTCTCCAATATATGTTTAAAAATGATAAATGAAACTATTAGTTATTTTCTGTATAATGCATTTTCTGGGTTTGCATTTAAAAATAACGCTGCCGGTATGATATTACTTTCTACAACAGGAACAATCGGATGTATACAGACTGTGCAATATTCCATTCTTTTGGGCTTACTTCTGCAGATATAGGCGTTTTACGACCCTAGGCTGAACGCTTTACGTTGCCTCTCTTTTCTTTTTTTATGTATTATGATATCCCCTCCCCCTCAACAATGTTCGCATTTAAATATATTTTTGAATTAATCAATATGTTAATGACATTTTTGTTATTTTTTTTATTTTGGCAGTGTTGTGAAAATATATATGCTTTAGAATTTGTTTTCTTTGGCGATTAGATGGTTCTCTGGGAATATTGGTTGTTTAATTGCAGTTAAATCCATTAGATGTTTCATACCTGCAATTTGGTATGAAACATCTAATGTATCAAATTATCGGTCATTAAAGCTGAGTTAGCACAGTTGTCTTACTTATATGCTATTATTAAATAGATGAACTTTTTAATGGAAATGTATCCTATGACAATATAATTGTATAAAAAAAGTAAATGTCCATTTCATCCATTTTCTAACAGTTGCATTATTGTTATCTCACGTTTATTTTTTTTATTTTTCTTGTAATCGCTTTTTTATTCGTCTGTTAATCTAATCAGATTATTAACAAAATACTTTTTTTACCCTTTGCAGTCCGAAAAATAGTTCAATGCAAAATTATTCACCTAATACAAAGATTTGTTTATTGCTATGAAAAATAAATATATATAATTCTTTTGAGTCGAATTTCTTTGAAAAATACATCTCGTTACCATTATGTAGGCGTTTTTAACAATGAAACTTGAAGAATAAATAAATGAAACGTTCAAAAGGATGCGTAGTCTTGAATGTCGTAAGTCACACTCGACATCGGACCGGAGAGGGTTAATTTTCAACATAAGAAAATCAAGCTATATTTCTAGATTTGGGTGAAACAATGCAATAGGTTTCATTTTAGAGCAACAAATGTAATCTATTGCTGCAAATTAAGCAGAAAAATATTTGTAAAAAATGGCCGAAGTTCAGATAATAATGGCAAGGCTATCAATTAGTATCATTGAAACGTTAATCTCTTGAGTTTTAAGATCACGTAATCATTTTGGTGTTCTTTATATGTTCGTAATTATTGTTGGAAAATGTTAAAATTTAGCTCAATTAATTAAAATTATTATCTAAACTTTTAAAAAATCACTTTTAGGTGCACATTTCCACTCTCCAAAATATATAAATGTCAAGTTTTATATTCCTGTTTTAAACGGTTTTGTCTTTAGAATGCCAACTCCCAAGTATATATATTTTTGGTCAAGCTTGCTTGATTGGAAATCTATAACTAATGTCCTTGTCACGTTATTTTAAAATAGAAACAGTAGGTTCGGAGATTACAATTATTTCGCCAACAACGCGAACAACCTGCAAATATGGTAGCCTGTATCTGGAAGTGTAAGCGAACACTAATGGAAGAATTTAAATGGACATAACAGTCTTCTGAGTTTTTTACTCAACTTACTGGAAAGAGCATTTTTATTGCTCTTTCCAACGCTTTTAACTCTCACTCAGCTAGTTTTTACTCCGTGAATGAAAAATCGGTTAGTACTGGCAGTGCGACGGCGAATCTGATTGCACATCACGCCATATCAATCGCCAAGGGAGAAAAAAAAGAACGCATTCAAGTTCATCCGCAAAAAGAAACCAAAACGCTAAATGGAAAAGTGCAATTTATCGCTTCTGGTGTTCCATTGGAATCTTCCCCTTTTCGATTGCAATTAAAAGAGCCAAGCTTTTGGCGGCCATTTTTTGTTCCTACTGGTTTCGGACTTATCAAAAGGGGAGGGGATATCCATTGGAAAGTTTTGGTCATTTTCTTGGGAGGAAGAATTTTAATTACAATCATGTGCATTCACAGTAACTAATTTCAATTAAACAACAGATGGTTTTTATTTGCTTTTATACTTGCTTTGATAGTTTAATACGGTTAGATTTTTCTTTTACAAAAATGGAAATGTATTTTTCAATTTGACTACAGTATGATAGTTGTTTGGTTTTTAATAATAGTTATAATTGGTCGTTCAGCAAAACATTCGATCTAATTATTATAAAATTTTATTTCTGAATATTGCAAAAGGGGGGGAAACTCGTTGTAAAATTGAAAAAAGAAACGGAAATCATTATAACCTCTTTAGTTTTTGCTCTTTTTTATAAACTTGATAGAAAAATGCTGTCTTAAATGAAAGTTGCATATAAAGTTTCTTTATCTTCCGATTGCTCGGTTGAAATTATGTTAAATGCATTATTTCCTTATTATTTCGCGCTAATGAATGTTTTGTTTTCTAAATCATAATTTAACTTCCTTAAATAAACTGAGTTTTGTTTTATGTTTTAAAGTATTATAATTACATTTAAATTTCATATATGACAAAACATTTTTTTCACTAAATCTTAGATGCTTGCATGTATTTTAATCAGTGATATCTGTTGGTAAACATTTGAAGCAATTATTTACACGATAATGGGTTTAGGTTTTACCAATTTTTTGCTACTTTATTGCTATCATTTTGAATATTTGCTATTTAGTATTATTGAGTTATTAAGAGTATAAAGACCACAATCACGGAACGCTCCAAATTGTCTTTTCGATATTCATTGCTTTTTTATTCTTTGATTTTAAGAAATCTGTTGATGAATATCTATAAATTTGAGATTATAAATTTAATTTGAGAAATCTATAAATTTGAGATTATATGCTTATATTGGAAATAAAGAATCTTGCAATTCTGGATGTAATCTTCCGTTTTCCAAATGGATGGCCAAATAAGATATATTCCGATACTGATTATATTTGAAGGTTTTCATTAAGTTTTTAAATCCTAAACCATTGCTAAATATTCTTCATTGCATAAATAGAGTAAATTATCATACTCTCATCAGGGTCTTGTTGCTTGGATTTTTAAAAATGAATGTTAACATTTTTACAAGTGGGCGAACGCCGTGAAAGCTCGTGGGAGGAGAGAAGATTGGCGATAGTTGACGAAGAGCTTGGCACCAGCCGGTTTGGTTTGGCGAAAGGAATAGTCGGGTAGCCGCTGGATAGCTCGCGGGGTTTTCCAAAACTTCGTGTGCTCGCTCGGCTATATAAGGAACAAGTTGCCACAGTTTGGCAGTTCCTCTCAGAAGAGTAGCGGCTCGTTGTATAAGCTGATTACTTTTCTCGCTTATTATTAGTGAGCTGTGTTTACGTTTGCTGTTAACGTTGTATAATTGAGCTCGCTGGGACTTACTCTTTGCTGTGCTATACTATATCTGTTTTGCAATCTGTTTTTATAGTGCGTAAGGCTTTTATTTACGCTGTAAGTGACTGTTGACTGCTGATTTGTTTTTATCTGAGGTTTTACTTTGTGAAGTCATCCTGCAAATAGCTGTAAATAAATTTGTTTGTGCTGTCCTCAAGTAAAGTCCATTCAATCCGAAACCACTACCCTAAAAATGTAACAATATCTATCATTCGTCATAAAATTTGCTAAAATAATAAAGAAAAATATTTGACATTTGTTCTATGAATTGCTTTTTTTATTTTAATTTTCTATATTTATACGTGCAAACGTTAGTTTTATATATTAACACGTTTATGAATGGATTCAGGGCAGTTCGATAAACATTTAAAGCTTGGGTTATTAAAAAAACTATTTCTATAAATGAGGCTGTAACTATCGTACCGTTGACTGGAACGGAATAGAATTTTGTTCCAAGTTATTTTGAGTTATTTGAGGAATACACTCGAAAAATCCTATGAAAAAACAGCTAAGTTCCAGAATTACAGTTATAGTAAAACAATTTCAAAATTTTCAATTGGCAGCATCAGCGTTTTTATCGGAACATTTTCTCATGACAAAAAAAACAAAAAAAAACAATCAAGATTGGAACAGCACCTCCAGCACAAAAAATCACCAATGGGAGATAGATAAAGAAAGGAGGGGGGAGGGGGCTAATAAAGCAGAGAAACAAAAGAAAACAAAACATTTTATTATACATCACAAATTTTCAATTTGACCTGCTTCAATCATGATGACACTTTGTATGCGGTAGATGGTGCCTAGAACCAAACCATACGGAGAAAAATATTTTGAACTTCACATCTCTGAGTAGGCATCCACCACTGTTGTTTTCCCTTTTATTAGTCTGTTTATCGCTGGTGATTTTCGTTTTATAGAATACCTTCAACATTATTATTGTTTTCTGCCGTGGAGAGTACATTGCAATTTTTTTAAAAAGGTTGGTGTTGCCGTTTGAGAATTTTGCGACTGTTACTGTAGTTTTTGAACTTAGCTGCAGTTTTCATTTGATGCTTGAGTGCATTCCTCAAAATAATTTAAAACAAAATTTTGGTCTTTTTTTCTTTCAAAAATGATAATTACGGTGTCATATAATAGGATAGTTTTTTTAATCATAACAATTTGTAGTATTTTTCAATAATTACAATATTTTGTGATAATTTTGTGGCATATAAAATCTAATAATTGTATAGCCATTCTGGATTTACTGGAATTTCTTTCCGTAATATATAAGAATTAATTTTCAAAGTAATATATAAATACAAATCTATCCTTATTTCAGTAGCTCATACTTTACTAATATTTATTGACATAAGTGATTTGTTTTCGTCTCATTTTAGCGAAAAGTAATCGTTTAATTCTCCGCGAATCTCGTAAATGACGTGAATCGTTGATTAATTTCACGGAACGATCATTTACCACTGAATCAGCTCTCCGGTCGAATAACTTTTTAATCTATTTTTATTAATAAACATTCATTTCATCCACTTAAAGCGGAATTCCCATTATAATTCCGTAACGAAGTGCATTAATTATCCTCAACTGAATCATTCGCCGAGTGGTTATGTTTATAAGACGAGCCGTTCCGCCGGAGAACGTCTTCGAGAACGGATGGCTGAACGGATGAACCTCAAGAATGATAAGGAAAACAAAGCGAAAAGAAGCAATCAATAAAAATTTTTAGAAAAAAAAAATGGATAAAAATCCTCCCTCCTTTCGGTGATTAATGAGTTTGCGGCGTTGTTCAATTGCCCACAAATACCAACGCAGGTCTTATCGAACGTTCGCAGATTTCCCCGTTTCATCGGGAATCGATTAATAATATCGCTGTATTCATCATCATCGAGTCGCCAGACGATCTTTGTTTTTAAAAAAATGGCGTCGGTTCCTTCTGAGTGTCATTAGCCGGGTGATGAATCGCTTTTCGATGGTTTGACACGAGGGTTAAGTGACACTTTCTGACCAGAGTGAAAGGGTTTTTCACGTCACGTCCTCGCCGACACCTAATAGACCTTTATTAAATTGTAATGGCCGTAATTAGTGTTCGAAAAATAAGTTATGGAACGCTCGAAATGAGATTTACATTTACGAATACTGTAATTATTTTTTCTGCAGGAGGAAAGTCATTTATTATTTTTTTGTCATTGGTGCTCTTTTTTTTTGCGTTTCTTCGAATTGAAAAACGGCTTGCTTCTTAACTTCGAAATGAATAATGTTGTTTTGTTGTTTCGCATTCTCTTTTTCGACCGTCGAAAATAACGAAGCAAATCGACAGTAATCCATCATACAACTCAAAAGCAACCGATCAGTCAAACGTCGGATTAAAGATGCTTGTCGTGATAATAAAAATACAAATGAAATCTGCCATCATAGGTTTTAATTTTTTGCGTGAAAATGTCATCCTTATGGTTTCAAAATCATTGGCATCAATTTATAATGTCCGTCTCCATTTGATTGATCTGGTTTTAATATTACTTTAAATTATTTTATGAATTCGTAAATTTTTTATTTTGATAGTGATGTGTATTAATGATGTTGTGTATTAGCTAGAGCTTTCAACATAAGACGGCTTAATCTGTTTATAGTTAGGCATTTATTAGATTGAAATGCAATAATCTATTCTATATCAATTAACGACGAAACATATTTGAGCTCGGTTGTATTTCCAACTCAATAATAACTTTAAAAAAATATCTTTTGTTGTTGGTCTTATATCGAGTTTGTTCGTTTTTTTTTATATGATAAACAAAATATGTCAAATAAATTCAAAATAAAATTTTAAACAATGACAGATGAATAATGAAGATATCACAATAATAATAATATAACAGTGATAAAAAAAATATCTTCATCCTGACTGTTAATTTCATTTTAAATATTTCTTTTTCATCTCATAAAAATGCAAAATGTGTGTAATAAATTCGAAAAGCAATTCTAAATAGAATAGTTCAATTACAGAGAAATCGTTTGCGCTTATCATTATAACTTTTTCAGTTAATATTTATGAAAAAGAATTAAAAATATGGTTAGCAATATCTGTTTACCTGGCAATTTATTTTGAATAATCTAAACTAAAATGGTTTATAACTTTCATTGAAATGTTTATTCATTCGATATGAATTTTATGAAAGCAATTTTTAAAAACACATTTTTTTCCGTTTTAGAGTAGAAATTGTTTTCATTATGCTCTGTATTCGCCTCTTTAATTTATAATTATTTCTCTATTTTTTGTCTTTAATTATTTTCTCTGCTTTTTTGTCTTTAATTTAGATTATTTTAACATTTTTCCATTTAATTTTATCTATATTAATATTTTTATCTTTAATTATTATAAATAATATATAATTTTGAAATCAGTTTTATTATTTGATAGAATTTACTATTAGATAGCACATTTGATATCGAATCAAGATCTAATTCAATTATAATTCTAAATTGTAATTTCTGAATATCCAAGCTAAAGAAACCTTATCAATTCTATGTATGGGTTACTTTCTGTAAACATTAAAATAGTGGAAGACACAGAAGTATTAAGTTTTAATCAGAGGCAGATAAAAATTGCTTATAAAATTTTAACTTTGCAATCATGAAACACTTCTACTAAAAATTATAACAAGATTGAATATATCATAGCCTATTTATTATGCCGCTTTTTCAAAAGAGAAAATTCTGATATCTAAACAGCTAGATATTTTTTTAACAAAATATGTCCTTTTGAATAACAGTAGTGTTGACAATAAAAATATTTAAAAAAAACAATTTAAATAAATATAAAAAATATGAAAAATGTAAACAAATCGTATTAAAAAAAACAATTTAAATCAATTCCTATTTAGGTCAACGGAGAAAAATTTTGCAGTTACTTTTAAATAATTACAGTTAATATAAAAAAAATAGCTGATTTTCGCAAAAATTGAGCTCGCATTCTGCTCCTTCACATAGAAAATTCTGAAATACTTGCCGATTAAGCTATTGCCTGTTGATTTCACTTTTCATTACAAATTACTAAAACTTTATTAAAAATACTAAAAATTAAATTTAATGAATTAGTTAAAAATTGAAAAAAAACTGTATTAACATCGAGTGTCATCCATTACAAGTTTTTAAAATGTACTTGAACTTGAGTGGATGCATAAAAAGTATTTTATTAGCGATTGAAAATTTGAACTAGATAAATAAATATTCGGAGAGTGTGAACTAATAGTAGGAATTGAAGAATAGGAAACATTCCTTGATAAATTTGAAATTGCATGCTTACATTGAAAATGAAGAATCCTACACTTCTTAATGCAGTTTTCCATTAGCGATACAAAAAATTCCTTAAAATGTAAGTTTTTCATTTTTTTATAAAAAAAACTGTTTTAATAGAATTATTTTTATAGAATATTTAACCCTTTACGCTCGAAAAAAAACTCAATGCATAATTATTGATTTAATATAATGATTTGTTTATTACTTCGATAAATAAATATATATAATTGTTTTAAGTTGAATTTCTTTGAAAAATTATTCTACATATTTTGCAATTCTATAGACGTTTTTAACAATCAAAATTTAAAAATAACAATCAAAATTTAAAATAAATAAATAAAACGTCAAAATCGTACATAGTCTTATATGGTGAGCGATAGACACATCCGAGTATAAAGTGTTAAAATCAAATGTGCTGTTTTCGTAAGATGAATAGTTCACCCACTTATTTGCGCGCAAAAAATGTTACCTAGTGTCAGCCTTGTCATTTGACCACGGTTTAAGATTGTGAATACTGCCCAAATTTAGTCTTTATGTTGCTTTGAAATGAGACGTTAATGTAATTAAACCAACACTGATGTTATCTGACTACAGTTCCGAGTGACAAGAACCGTGTCTGTAGCTCAGTAAATAGAGTAGTGGACTGTAGTTTTTTAAACAGTTTATTATAAAAGTTAACAAATATACAAATTAAATTATTAAAGAATAATAATATTTAAATAGCAACCTCGATTAATAGGAGGTAATGCAAAGTACAAATTAAATTATATAATAATATTTAACCACAACCTTGCTTAATAGAAGGTAGATGGAATAAGAACAAATTAAATATGTTTAGAACAATAATAAAAATCGTTTGCCTATAACTTTTAATAATGGTTTAATTAAATAAAATCGTTTGCTCTAACTATAATATAATACTTTAAAATATTCAATTTGATAAACATTTAAGAAAAACAGAAAAAATAAAAAAAAGGATAAATACAACTACTAAAGATTAGTTTTGCTAAATGCCCGTTGACCAATTTACATTATGATATTTAGCGTAGTCTGAACTGATGCGTTTCCCCTTTCCGTCACCATGACTACGGGAAAGATCCGCTAATGTCGCCATGGAAGGTGTAGGTTAGCGGTCAACTGTCGCCAAACTCAGGAAAGGTTGGCGGGCGGCGAAGTGAGCGTAAACAAACCGTATGCTGAATTAGCACATTGTTTCAAAATGTGCCGTTATGTAATTAAATTGAACCGGTTCGGGTGTTATCGAATACGATTCAAAATGATGAGAACCATCCTAAATTAGTCCTCGTATTGCTTCAAAACGAGAGGTTAATATAATTAAACTAAGCAGACAGTTGTGTCATCTGACTACTGTTCAGAATGACAAGAACCGCTCTATATTAGAACTCTTACTACATTCAGATTTGCACATTAATCTAACTAAAATAGATCCTTAATGTAGAGGTTTTATTGTATTTTTAAATACATCGGAGTTATACTCGGAACTATTTACCTTGGCGCAATCATACATCTTACTGGTATCCCCTTTGGTATCTTTTCGTTTACATAGTACAAAGAAAGACTATTAATCGTAAAAAAATTCGAACTAGAGATTTTGACTAACACATTTTTGGAGAATGTCTGTATCTGTGTCAAAGATAATTTCACACGTCGATCTTAGTCAAAGATCAAAGTTTCACTCGTTTAGCTCAAAAACACTTTGAACTAGACGAGAGAAATTTGATATGCAGGCTTAAAAATCAAATTTCTAGATTTCTCTCAAATTTTGAGCAAAATAATTTCTGATGAACTCTGTTTGTTCAGATTTTTGGAAATGTTGTAACACGATAACTACAAAAGAAAACTAGATAAATCGAATTAGATGCACAGACTTAACATCATTAGTAGAAACGCCTACCAATTTTGAGTGAAGTTCAATAACGGGTCAATCATTTGTCGGCTTTTACTTTCAGAAACATGGAAACACGATAACTCAAAAATAAAATGATTTGCAAACTCTCACTCCGATTTTGATTTATATTTAGATTTGATTGGATTTGATTAAAATTTTTGATTTGAAACTTGATTTATATTCATCCACACCAATTTATATTTAGCTACAATTATGGTTTTGAGTCAAATTTTTGTTTAAATAATTTGGATCTAAAATACAATTCCAATTTTGGATTCTATTAACGAATGTCGGGTTATTAATCGCCAAATAACTCGCCACGGCTCCTATTATATCTTTAGCAGAAATGCCAAACTCTCGCCAAAGGTTAATATTTCGTAACTATTGTATGAAAGACTGATCTCTGGTATAACAACTTGATTAGAGAATAAGAGAAAGTTTTGGGGAGACAACATCCGCTGTTTTTGTTACGCGTTGCCATTAATTAAATTGTATATCAATTTTAAAAATGGAGCGCGACGTCAACTTCAAATTCATTCCTCGAATAGGTGCTGTCGATGGTAGTTACCATCTCGGAAGAGAAAGATCAAAAAAAGTTTTCCTAGTTGAAGGAAATATTGGATTAAAATTAGTTCCTCAAATAAATTGCCATTCGGTGATTTAGGTATAACACTTGGGAAAAGTTTGGGCTGGATTTTTCATTCATTTTCCGATTCCGATTTTCCCACTTCTAATGAATTTTCAATCTCTTGTCCGCTAATGCACCATTTCCTTTGCGCTAATGCAGAGATTCGATTTTGATTATAGCTCTCTAATCATTTTTCGTTATCTTTCTGCAGTCCCAAATTGATGCTTTTTCAGAGACATTGATGGTTAAAGCCCTAAATTATAGAGAATTGCTTATATAAAATGCTAATGCAAAGGTTAAGTGACATTTAGTTGTCATTTCGAAGAGTGACAAAATTAGAAATAATTTGAAATATCGACAGCATTTTATTTCAGACTAGACTGTTGAGATTTTATATTTTTTTGTTTTTATTATAGACTAAAAAGATTTTTTCTAAAATTTTAATTGTCTAAAATTAATTTATATTTTTAGTATAATCGAATTATTGTTTCTAAAATTTTCTTGTCTCTTTTTTTTTTCAAAAATAATTTTAGCGATCACAATTTTTGTTCAAAGTTAAACATGCATACAAAACATTAATTAATGGTGAACAAAAGAATGTATTTGTTGAGATCAGTTTTATCGAAGTTTTAACTAATATTAACAGTAATTGATTGCTGATATATGGTAGAATCGGCTCGAATTTTGGGAGATTCTATGTTAATTTAATTATTATACATTATTGGAATGGTTTACAAATTATTGCATTAATAAATATGTGTGTGTGCATTATTAAAATGGTTTAAATTATTGCATTATTAAAATTGTTTACAAATTATTGCATTATTAAAATCGATCTGTATTGATGGTGAGTATGATAGAATTAGAAACTTTTTTTATTCACAAAGAAAATACTACAGAGATTATAAGATGGGAATATAAAAATTTTGAAGGAATTAAGCCCTTACATGTCTTGTTCGAACATAAAAATGATATAAATTTCCTCGATTTATCTCATATTTATTCTTTAAACAACAATTAAGCTATTAATTATACTTATAATGCTATATAAAAATTACTTAGAATAAATAAATAATCTGAGGTTTTCTATATAAATTCTCAATTGATGAAACATTCCCAAAATTGAAGTCTTCTAATTTTATTTTAAGAACATAAATCAATGAAGAGGTTTAACTATCAATTGCGGAAACTTATCAAGGGAAAAGAGTTCTCAAAGGCTAATTAATTGCGCATAGGTTTAAATTTCAGATATATGCCTATTCAATAGTTTCTAGCTATTCTGAACCTAATATTTACTATTTAATTACGTGCTGTGTGGGAGAACATTAGTACCATCTATCACATGACCCTGCCTTAATCATATGTAGGGCGTAGTATAGTCAAAACTCACTGCACCATTAAAGTGACCATTTATCTTTAAAATTATTTTTTGCAATTTTCATCTCAGCAATTTGAAATTTTACAGGCATTTAGAGTAAAAGTGTAGGAGATAACACACAAAATTTTAAATCATTTTATTAATTTATTTAGGATTTTGGGGGATCAGTATAATATAGTATTAGATTCAAACAACGTTTGATTGGGATTAATCCTGAAGTTTAAGTACGAAATATCCAAATTAACCAATGTAATAATTCAAAACTGCTTAAACTTTTTAAAAAAAATCAGTAGTTTTAAGATAATATATAGTTTAATTTTTGGAGCTCAAGGAACATTTTTCCTTAACGTTTAAATCTAATACTATATTATATTGACCCCCCCTACTCATAAATAAATTTATATAATGCTTTAAAATTGTGTGTGTCATCTTCTATAGTGTTACTCTTAATGCCTGTAAAATTTCAAATTGCTAAGGTGAAAATTGCAAAAAGTCATTTTAAAGATCCCTGATCGCCTTAAAACCCACAAATCCAATCCAAGCCCAAGAATCAGACACTTCTAATCCTACATTTTTAGGTTTCTGGCTCGCATTTCAAATACTTTAATTTCTCCATATATTTATATGCTTTTTATTGAAATATTATATAACAGTTTTAAACCACAAGTGTTATTTTCATATAACTCTTTTGGTTTAAAACTGTTTTAAACATTGTAAATCCCACCTTTTGTAATAAATTTTCTTGTAATATATTTTTCTTGTAATAAAGTCTTCTTGTAATAAATAAATTCTTCTTGTAATAAATGTTCTTGTAATAAATTAAACTTTTGTAATAAATTAAAATGATTAAAAGTTAAGAGAACAATGTTTGCTATATATAAACTATGTACATTTTGACTTTTCTTCTGAATCCATCTCACCAACACCTGTTGATCAAGGATACTCGGTTTGCCGACCTGACATATCCAAGAACAATCGATCCTCCCGGCGGGGTGTTCTCTGCCTCTTCGATCGGGAAGAGTTGTCGCGGTTTTAATTGAAATTAAACAAAGGGCCGAGCCCTCGAAGACGTGTCACCAGGTGATGAATGTGTGTCCGTGGGCGTCGACATTGGAATGTGCAGATTAAATCGTCAATGTCTCTCTCCAAGAGGTTTATCTCGCCGTTCTCCCGAAGAGTCATCGATTATCGATGCGGGCTCTATGAAAAATTGATGGATCTCGTCTCCCCCCTCCTGGAAGAGTTGGATACCGGAAAACGACAAAGAGATGGTTCTGACGTTTCGTTGACATTGTATCTAATTAATGATGACTGGAATACCTGAGTGATGGCGATCCGAGAAGAGATATTTTTGGCGACCTCTTAATCTAATAGTTGTAATCCTGACAATTAATCTGGAAATTTTAAGTGATGGTAGAGGAAAGGTTCGAGCTCAAGTGTCATCATTCGTTAAGTGACAAGATTACTGCACTTAAGTTCCGATACCTAAGTGTAGTAATTCAATATTAAATAGAATATTAAAGATTCTTTCAGAATGTTACAAAGATTCGGTAGCAAATATATTAATAATACTTTTTTTATTTTCATAAGTTATCAGACTTCTGAAGTTGGTTATCATGACATTATTAATAATTGTTATTCAGTCACATATTTATGTACTTTTTAAATTATGGTTTCTAATTATATAAATGAATTTTCACTGAAAGAATTTAAATTAATATCTGAGACGTTGAAGATAAGCCCATTAATTTTTTGTTTGTTTGTTTTGAAAAAGGAAATAATGTGGTATATCTAAGTGCTTACTTTCTATATCTACTTAAGCTCTTTGGAACTGGTGTTCTTGGTTATTAATAAATCTGAACAAAATTTCATTTTATGTCTAAAGATATGCACATGTACCATCATAAGGTAACTCGGTGTATTATTTATCTGATAAGGCAGCATGGTGTATGGACTATGTAATGGCATTGTAACAGGGTGTATGGACTACGTAATGGCATTGTAACAGGGTGTATGGACTATGTAATGGCATTGTAACAGGGTGTATGGAATATGTAATGGCATGGCAACAGGGTGTATGGAATATGTAATGGCATGGCAACAGGGTGTATGGCTTATGTAATGGCATGG
>JAOUZG010041575.1:4296065-4309537 GCA_026289955.1 Argiope argentata
TAGTGTTTATTGTTATGTATCTGAAAGTAGCTAGTGTTTATTGTTATTATTATCTGAAACTCTAACTCTTATTTGATTCTAAAAGAAACTTTTAAAAACAATTCAAAATAAAACTTAAAAAATCGGTGCATTTCGGTTTTAACCACGACCAAAAAGCGTCAAGAAAAATATCTAGCCGAATTAAAAAATTATATTTATTCAACTGCATTATTATTTATTATGAATAATTTTAAATGTACGAATCACATGCTATATATTTTGACGATTGAGATCGCCAAATTGGTGAAATTATTTCCTGGTGCTTTTTGGTCGCCGTTACAACAAGCACCGAAAAAAAATCTAAATTTCAGTGTTATTCTTATGAATACGATATATATTCAATAAATATTTTATATTAATTTAAAAAAATTTATATAGATTTTAATGTTAATCCGAATTGACTGTATTCTGAAGAATAAAGCTATATATAATATTCAATAATTGATGTGAAAAAATAATCTTCGTTACTACGAGTTCACATTTTTACATTCTTTTAAATAAATATTCAAATATGAAATACTAAAATATTTATTGAAATGGAAAATAATGTTTAAATGGAATGGGTTTATTTAAATAATAGGAAAGCAATGCTTATGCCATATTAAGTGGATATGGGTGGCCTTGAAGTTTAATATTCAGAAATTAGGTCGGAATGGATAGTACCACAAAGAAAAATCAAATATAATAAGCGGTCGAAAAACTATTAGCTCAAAATTTGTGCTTAATAAACTCATGATGACCGAAACTAAAAATTATGTTCCAAGTGCCACTTATACATTGAAAAAATACGTAAAATTTTACTTTTTCCGCATTCTGCATTTAAAATAATGCAATTTAATCGTTTAAATTATTATAAGATTATCACGAAACAAATATATAAGTTATGTATATTTTTAACCTTGCTCTTAATATTTCTTAATCGTGCATCGGATGAAGAAATATCGTTGTTTAGTACTACAGACGAGAAAGATTTATAAAATGTGCTTGCTAATTTCAAACTATTGCCTGTTCGACGCATGTAATAAATAAATCTAATTGTTCTAGAAGATAGTATTTAGTGGACAGCAAATGACCATTAGGTTAATTTCGATTAAATTTATAATCGTAATATCCTTTAAGATCAATCTAGCTAATATATTTATAACCGCAGTTATTTATAACGAAGATCTTATATTGCAATTTCGTTATAGGAAATTTCGTATCGAAAAATCTATTGTTATTTTTCATGAAAATACATGTTTATACATGTTGTTTTCTTCGCTATTTTAATTTTTTTCTAGCTTCAGTTTTTGTCACATTCTCTTCATAATAATATAACAATGGCATTAAGGTATGGTCTTATTTGCTTTGGTTTATCACAGAAATGTCCTGTAAATGCCCTATGTTAAAAGAGACTACAAATATAATTGCAATGTAGTGTGTGTGTGTGTGTGTTATGAAAGATGAATCCGGGAATATTTAGATTTGGAGTTCAACAAGCTCGAAAACAATGATTCTTCATCTCACCAAAAATTACGGAATAAAGATAAAATACAACTGAAGTGTACACGAGCAAACATTTGTAGAAGTCAACAACGCACAGACAAAGAACAAATCATTGATTGGACAGTGCCGCTACACAATTTTGCTCAAACTAAAGTTCATTTCAAAAAGAATAATTGCTCGATTCTGTGATTCTCTTGTGGCTTCTTTTTCATTCATCTATCTTCCGTGATATAGGATATGGAAGCTTATAGAAAGATATACTACTTTGGTTTTTAATAAAGATAACTCCATGATTCCTGTACTTTCAAGAATCTCGGTTTTTATCGCTAAATCAGAAGCATTAATTTGGCAAACATTAAAAATCCGTTAATAACTGTAAAGCTCTTTTCATTGCCATGAACTTACTTTTGCAGGGAAGCAATATTACAAATTCGTAATACTTGTATTTTTCTAAGAATACTCGCAACAAATGTGGTCAGTTCTGCCATACAGTTCTTCCATACATATTATTAGAATTATTCCAAGTTTTATGCCAGATTTTTTGCTTTTTTTTTGTCTGAAAAGCAAATTGCAATCAAACCTTATCAAATTTTTACCACCCTCCTCCCCTTATCTGCCCCAAAAATTGAATACTGATGTGGAGCGATGGTAAATATATTTAACACACACACACACACACACACACACACACACACACACACACACACACACACACACACACACACACACACACACACACACACACACACACACACACACACACACACACACACACACACACACACACACACACACACACACACACACACAGTCTAATCTGATGTTAAAGTTTAACCTATTGGACTTCTAGATGAAGTTTATACTGAAGTTATTCGGTTAACTGAACTTTTCTTGGATTCTTATTGAGTTTCGAAGTAATACTGAAAGCACTTTTAGAAAGAATCATATATTGAGGAGAAAAATGGTGTAATTTTTTTGTTCAATTTTTTCTGGTGAACTATGTTAAAACTATTCTGTTAAAATGTTTAACGACTGGAGACGCGAAGGTCATGTGGCTTGGTGGGTAAGGTAATGGTTTTGGGCTGGACACCAAATTCGAAACCTGATTCCAGAAAAGAACCAACATCTAAACGAACATGACACTTTTTGATTATTCAGGATCAAAATGCTCTTCCTCTGATGTTAATGGAAGTTTGGAGAGATTATGTCAGTCCAAATGTCATTCTTGGCATCTGATAACGGTCCAAAAGTTTATCTTCTTCGAAATTGTTGTTACTTATGGTAATTTACAGGCCCGCTGACAGATCTATCAGTGATTTAAGCCAAATGAGCATCACTTAATTTTCAGTAGCGCCAACTAGAGCCAAGAGTATGACTTAGCTGCTTCTTGCATCACATTCGTTTGCACAACACTTTTTTAGAGGGGGGAAGCACATTTACACACTTCATGGATAGAACAGAGAAGAAGAATAACCATGCCTGATTCGAACCCGAGCCGCTCAGAACATGGAAAAAACGTTCTACCCCAATGCCAGTACACCGGCTTGAAAATGGAAAGTAAATCATAGTTTATTTAACTAATTGACGCAAAGTCTGACATTTTAAAAGAATTTTTACAAATTGTGTCAAATATTTGCCGTTTGTTTTTAATTGCAGCTATCTGACGACACTGGTAAATAAATAGAAATTATGATTCATTTCATGAGATGTATCGAGACATTATAGCTTTGAAATTGGCAGAGCTTTAGTTAATTGGAACATATCAGCAGGTCGTTTTTCTTAGAAACGTGGGTTCAGTCAAAACACGTGTTCAGAGGTTGGATCGGAATTTCGTATCCTTTTTTTTTCTCGATGCATGTGTGTGTCCGGAGCTCGCCGAAAGGCAAGTGCCGAGTCCATTTCTTAACAGGGGTTGATCATTAATCACCGACCCAATGTGTTGCCTTTTCTTTTTGCCACATTGAGAAAAATATCGTCTGCAATAGGCCACTAGTTGCCAACTGGTTTCGAAATCTTTTTTCCACGCTTCGTTGGAACTGCATTGCGATTTTTTTTTACTTTAGGGTGAATAATAGTGAAAAGATACCATAGTTTTAATGTTGTGGGAAAATTTTTCTGGTTTCTTTTGTTTCAGCGAACTTAGTGATTTCTTTTAATTCTTAACTTTTAACTCTTTTTTGCAGCTTATGAATGAAATGAAGTTGCTATCACTTGTATTAACACTTAATAAAATATTGTGTTAGCACTAATCACTTGTATTAGCACTTAATAAAATATTGTGTTAGCACTAATCACTTGTATTAGCACTTAATGAAATATTGTGTTAGCACTAATAACTTGTATTAGCACTTAATGAAATATTGTGTTAGCACTAATCACTTGTATTAGCACTTAATGAAATATTGTGTTAGCACTAATCACTTGTATTAGCACTTAAAAAAATATTGTGATTAGTGACTACATAAGCAGTCATGAAAAATCTGTATTGTTCATTTTTAACTTTCAGACAGAGGTTTTATTTGTATCGCTATCAAAATTGATCAATCGAATTGATGTGCTAAATTAATGATTATCTTAATATGGTTGGAATACTTAATTTTAGGGGAAATATTTATGATTTTTGAAATGTCGTGATTGTTCAGTATGATTTCTTTAAATTTCTTACTAATTCTGTCTATCGGCAAAACGTATGTTCCCTAAATCTGAACTGAGTCATAAAATTTGATTACAGGACGGCAAAAACGATTAAATGCTTCTATATAAGCAATCGGAAAAAGTCGTGCCTAAGGATAATTAAATTTTGACTACAATTGTTAGTTTTCGAAATATATATACTACGCAAAATTAAAATTAAATAAAAAAAATACAACTTATTTTTTTGCTTTACATATAAAGGCTTAGCTTTCTAAGACAGCCTATATTTACAGTGTAAGTAAAATTGGACCCGTTTTAATAATACACAACAAATAAAAGTAAAACCGAATACATTTGATATTGTAAACAAAAAATTAAAGGTTTGCCCTTTTTTTAACATTAAATTTGCCAAATATAGTATTCAAAATATTTTTACCCATCCGGCTACGGTCTGCTTATTTTGAGCAGATCTATTACAATAAAAAAAGATTGGGGGCCGTATCTGTTTCTAGTGTATTTTTAGGAACAAGGGTGCATACCTATGTATAAAGGCATTTTCTGAAGAATAGATATTTCTTTGATTGATTTTTGTCATACGCGATATCTCAAAAACAATTTCATAAAATGTGATGAAAATTGGGCTGTATATGTGTTATATCTATAAGGGCTCCTACTCATTTTAGAGAGTTAACTGCTTCGACTACTTCGAGAAATGCACATCTGAATTGCCATATATATATAATAATTTTCTTTGACTAAACTTGTCATGACACAAAATGTAGTTTTTCTATTACTAGTATATTCGTCAAAAAATAGTCAACTTCTTAAATTAGATTCATTTAATGCTTTACAATTACTTTCAGTTCATAACTTTGATCACTTCTTTCGATAACAAAAATAACTAACTTTAATTTTGAATATTCTTAAAATATTTAATTTCATAAAATATTTTACTATCTAATTCATTTTAGATAATTTGAGAAATATGCGTATGAAATGAAAATTAAACTTTTTTTAAATTCAGATTTTCTTTTTTAATATTCAAAATTTTGCTAATTTCATTAATGAAGGGTTTTTAGGTAACATTAATGGCTATATTTTTCCTCTTTTAAGGACTATACTATAAATCTTTCAGTTATTTTCTTATTATAAAGATTTTTTAAAATTATTTTTAAATGTGTTTGATTAAATTAATTGAGGCATTCTGCTTTTTATGGAATTAATATTTATTTCATAACATCTTATTTATATTCATTTTATTTTTTCACCGGTCGAGAAGGCCTTGTGATGAGATCCCGGCTCATGAGCCGTAGGGCGTGAAGGTCGAGACCCGATTCCACCGAAGAACCGTCGTGTAAAGGGGTCAGTAGTGCGTTAAATATGTCTTGGTCAAACGTCCTCCCGGTGGTGCGGTGTGAAGAGGGGGGTACGTCCTCGTCATCTGACATGATTCAAAACTAATAGGTTTGTCTCAAAATAAACCTAGTGTTGCTTTATCATGGGACGTTATTATAACTAAACTTTAATTTTACATCATTTTAGTGGAGGTTGAAAATTTTAAAGCAATTTGGATGCTTTTAAAAACAGCAATCGTTTTAATTCTCTGGATGTTTTCTCCAATGCTTCTGTGTACTTACTGCTTTTGTCATAAATTCCCACGACTTAGACGATGACAATGCGTCGTGAGCTAGAAAATGATTCGAGACAGATACTAAACAAACTTTTGTTAATTAAAGTCCACGCTCTGATTCTGGGAAGAATAAGCCAACATTATGCGAGTGACACGAGCTTAATCTGGTGCCGGACCCATCCCTTCCTAAGCCCCCTATTAAGCGACGGCACAACTGACCAGACAATCCATCTCCACTTGCGGACGCGCGAATGCGTAGAAGCCTGTAATTTAAACTCCAGCGCGCCGAGCCGAGGAATAATGCTTATGTGCCGCGACCCTAGTTACTGTTATTAGGGAGGGAGGACCTCGCTGCCTAGGATGGCCGGTCCTAGAGTATCGGTTGCGGAATGCAGAGATTGAGACAAGAAACTTAACTCGTTTGTTATATGCATTTTGAAGTTTCCGCTGACTCTTATCGCAATTATCATGCGGATTTTGACTGGGAAGATACATTCTTGGTAATTCTAAACAGAATCCGAGTGGTAGGCTTAGGCTTTGTTGGTTCAAAACTTTATTCGATGTCCTGTTCGTGACCAAATACTTTGCATTCCTGATATCTACATTTTTTATCTTTTAACTCAAGTCAAATTATGTCTCTCGATATATAATTAGTAATTTAAATATTCGAAGGTATTCAAATGTGATAATCATTTTTAAAATATAACGTAAAATATTATATAAATCGAAGTTATGATTAATATCTGTAATTAGAGATTTCTGTGAACTTTATGTTTTGATTAGCATCGGTCCAAGTCTGGTTGTTTTATAAGATTTTTAATGAACTGATTTGAAATCAGTTAAGATTTGAAGTGAAATGACAATCTAAATAGCGCATCATAAGTGCAGTGATATACCCGATTCTTTTCATACCCGATTCTTTTCAAATATTCTATCGGGTATTTAATACCTGATTCTTTTCATTTATTTCAAGTATGTTTGGAATAAGTATTTAAGAACATATTTGTCAAAATTGTTCTAAACATGCTGTTATTGGTTTTGAATAAGTATTTAAAAACATATTTGTCAAAATTGTTCTAAACATATTGTTATTGGTTTTGAATAAGTGTTTAAAGACATATTTGTCAATTGTTCTAAACATATTGTTATTGGTTTTGAATAAGTGTTTAAAAACATAATTGTTAAAATTGTTCTAAACATATTGTTATTGGTTTTGAATAAATGTTTAAAAACATATTTGTCAAAATTGTTCTATACATACTGTTATTAGTTTTGAATAAATGTTTAAAAACATATTTGTCAAAATTGTTCTAAAAATATTGTTATTGTTTTTGGATAAGTGTTTAAAACATATTTGTCAAAATTGTTCTAAACATATTGTTCTTGGTTTTGAATAAGTAATTAAAAACTTATTTTTCAAAATTGTTCTTAACCTGTTTCATTGGTTTTGTGTAAGTATTGAAGAGCAGCCAAATTTTAACTGTCAAAATTTCAGGCCTTATCTAACTTGAATTAAGAATTTCACATTAGTATAATAGTTATTTTCTCCACTAATTCGATTAATTATGTTGTGTGTTGATGACATAAAATTTGCAAGAACTTAGAATAAATTAAAATCCGTCTTACTTGCTAGCCTAAAATGGGAAGAAAAAAAACAATCAAACGATTCGATATTTTTTAATGAATTTTCTGGTAAAATAATATCAAATGGGGAAAAAAAATTCTAAAAGATTTTAAATATCGTTTGATGAAAATTTGATCTTAAAACTCAATAGCATAATGAGTTTTTTGTTGCATTTTAATTACAAAAGAATGTCTCTGAAAACTATCTGTTTTTTTAGCTGCTACAAAAACTTTTAATTTAGTTTTATTAAAATCATTTATTAAACTTATCCCAAAATTTTCATTTAAAATAATATACCTCAAAAGTATTATATATCTAGTATTTATTTGCAATTAAGTATACAAATAAAGTATATTAGTGTTATTTATGATGGAATAAAACAAATTATATGAAAAGTTTAAGGAGTTAAATTTTGACGATTATATATATATATATATATATATATATATATAATGTGTGCGTGTGTGTTTGACAAATGAGATACGAATGTTACGAAGAGGTTGTACCAGACAGTTAACAGGTTAAACAAGAGAATTTAAAATACTAGATAAGGTTGTTTTTTCTCTCGTTAATTCACTAATAATTTATGTATTTTTCAATTCAAGTAATAATTTATGTATTTTAGGCTTTTAAATGTGATATTGATAGTAAAAAGCGTTTTAAAATTCGAATTCAATATTTATTAATATATCTGTCAATCTATCATTAAAATATTTTTTTAATTGTCAACATCGTTTCTCCATTACTGTCACGTTTGCTGAAACCTGAATTTAATTATAAACCTCTTGTCTACAGAATGATGACTGTACTAAATTTTCATTACCTGTAAACAACGAAAAAATATATAAAAATCGGTTTTAATTAAATTCTATCTTCTTGGAACGATTTTTTAAAAAAAATACTTCATGACAAGCACGAGTCCTTTTATTTTACTCACTTCGGTTTGACCGACGATATTTTAACTCGCCGAGAAATTCCACGAAATATTTTATACGCATCGCTGATGGAAGCAGAGGGGGAAAAATAAAAAAAAGAACAAAAAAGATGTTGAGTAACTCGACTCAGACACTTTCATAATAAAAGAAAAAGAAACAACAATCCGACAAACAGAAAGAAAGGAAAACGTAAGAACGGTGTAAACAGTAAAATCATTGATTTTCGATTACAAGTAAAGCTTCTATCCCTGCCATTTTTCCTGCTTCATTTTGTGCCATGCTGTTGTTTAAAGACACGAGGCCTTCTGCTGTGTTTGGCTTTATTCTCTCTTTTTATTTTTTACCTCTTTCAACTTTTTAAAAGGGGGGAGGGGGAATGAAAAGACAAAAGAAAATACTGAACTCGCCACTTCAATTCGTCTTTTTCGTTTTCGTCATTTCTCCCAACTTTTCTTTTAATCATTTTGGAAGCTTTCCTGCTTCAAAATGCCTTCGAAAGCATGCACCGACTTTCTCCCGCCATTTTTTATTGTTGTTGTTGTTGTTCTTTTAACTTCGTTTCAAAGGTTGCGCTTTTCAACGAAACGTCTCTGCGAATTGACAAGACTAACCTGCTCTACGCTGATTGCTCCGGAAATCCGAACTGCCTCTTTTTCTGCTGGCAAACTGAGTTCGTTGCGAGTTGGATTTAATTAGGTCTGGCATGAAATCTGCGTGCGATGATATTTGCTTTTCAAATGTGAAAATAAATAATTGTGAAGGACAGTATTTTTGAGAGATCATACAGTTATATGCAAACTTTGTTATCAACTGTGTTATGAAACGAATACATGAAGAGTTCGTAGAGGCGCTGATAATATATAAAAAAAATACTTTTTTTAAAAAAAGTTTGTTATAAACTGTATTATGAAACGAATATATGAAGAGTTCGTAGAGGTACTGATAATATATCAACAAAAATAAATTTTTTTTCCAAAATTTATTGCGAACTGTATTATGAAACGAATATATGAAGAGTTCGTTGAGGCTCTAATAATATATCAACGAAAAATACTTTTTTTTCAAAATTTGTTGTGAACTGTATTATGAAACGAATATATGAAGAGTTAGTAAAGGCGCTAATAATATATCAACAAAATTACTTTTTTTCTTCAAGATTTGTTGTGAACTATATTATGAAACGAATGTGTGAAGAGTTCGTAGAGGTATTGATAATATATCAACAAAAATAATTTTTTTTCCAAAATTTATTGCGAACTGTATTATGAAACGAATATATGAAGAGTTCGTAGAGGCGCTAATAAAGTACTTTGAAGTACTTTTTTTCAAACTTTGTTATAAACTGTATTATGAAACGAATATATGAAGAGTTAGTAAAGGCACTAATAATATACCACCAAAAATACTTCTTTTTCTGTCTGCATATTTTAGTTGCCCAAATTTTAAAAAAATCCTATATCAGACGTGGTATGAAAATCTTGGAAATTTCTCGACATGAATTCTAGATCGAGCTTTGATATTTTGGATAAAATAAAGGTACTAAACTTTTAATTTAGCAAAAATTGTTATAAAACAGAGAGAGTGAATCTTTTCAAGAGAAAGGGAGATTCTTTCACTTCAATTCATACCTCAAAATTAATTTCAAATTTGGTTTGTTTTTAGAAGAATAATTCAATGTAATACAAGTTTCAAATATTCATTCTTTTTTTCAATTCCTACTATGAGCTCACATTCACCATATATATATATATATATATATATATATATATATATATATATATATATATATATATAATTCATCCACTCAAGTTCAAGTACATTTTTTAAAACTGGGCAAAACAAAAAAATAATGGCAAAAAACAATCATAATTAAAAATATTATTCAAACCTTAACCATCGTCCACCATTTTACTGGTTCCGTTGGCTTCAACGGTTTATCGCCAAATTTGAATCCGTCGCCAATGAGTTACTAAATCGTTGGTGGGCGTTGACGGTCTAATACTAAGTACCGTGATGTCTCGTTTCTCTATATTTTGCAATTTTGTTGTGCCTTCAAAGTGGATTTTAAAATAATACAAAAATTTATAGTAACATTATCATTATTTTTTGCATTATAATGATATTTAGTTTAAAATAATATAGCAAAATTCAGGAGTAGGTTTTATTAATCGTTAACTATTTACAAATACTGGGAGATATAAATGAATATAATAATTATTGGTCCAAATATTCTTCCATTAAAGACACAAAGGACAATACCTAGTTTCAGAAAATGTTGTCTACTCTTATTGATTAATTAAAGAAGATCTAGCGTCTGTTCTGGCTGTCTTCTCTGGTATAATTAAGAGGATTATACGATTATACGATTGAATATTCATCTTATTACGTAAGACGGAATTGATCAAGTGAAGAATTTCCGTAATCTAGTCGGGACGAACCGTATCTTAGCAAACGACTTTTATCTCATTTTAGGGAGCAGGTTAGAGAACATTTTTCGAATTTATATATAAGAAGTAGTACTCGCACGGCGTTGTTCGTGTTCATAGCATCCAAGAAAAAAAAATTATCTTAAGTCTAGCCTCCACCCGATATGACTTAATTATATATTTATAAATTATCAAAAATAGCTACAAAACAATTTTTATAACAAATATTCAGAAATATTTAGACTATTAAAAAGATAAAAATATGAAATGTCCGTAGACAAAACACAGACAATCATTTGTCTTCTGAAGATTTTCAAATAAGAATAACTAATGAACCAATCGCCCAACCACAACTGCTGGTCCGATTTCAGCAGTTTTTATTTTATTCGTATGAAATTTCATTACCATGGTATGTCAAGGGAAATCTATTTTTCTCTTTCTTTTATTTTCATTTCATATGTAATGCCAAAATCTGTAAAATGGTTGTGAGACTGATTCTTTAGTATTTATCCAACTATTTTAATGTATAAGTGATGAGCGAATAGCTAGTCGACGAAGGCGGATAGTAGAAATTAATTAAAAAAATTTCCTAACAGTGATGTTAAAATATTTATAAGTCATAAAATTACCTTACAATTCTAATTTCCGTTAAATAACTGCTATAGCGGCACCTCTTTGATTAGTAGTAATAGTTTTATTAGCTAAACTTTTAGAAATTATTAATATCTAAATCAATTATTCTTTATCAAATCTGCTTTAAAATATGAATTTTGTGGCTAATAAAAATCCATTTTAGTTTTATTTGTTAGTAAAAACCTATATCTCTTAAATACATTTCCTTTGTTCATTAAATCATTTTCCTTGTATTAAGTCATGAAAAATTCCTATTATAAAAACGCATTTATTATTATGACGTTCCGTTTTCACTATTTTGTAAATTAATTTCTTTAAACTTAGAATTTCATTTCGGAAAAAAGTATTTTTAATTTCACATAAAAGCAAGAGCTTTTTCAGGAAAAATTCTTTTTCGTTTTGCGAATTTAATTTAGCTAAGTGTAAATTTTCCAGTTTAAAAGGAATTAAAAGTATCACTTCAGCTGAAAACATAAAAATGTGAATGTTTGCTCATCTCTTTTTACTTCTTTCCCCAGAAATAATGGACAATGGTTAAGAAAACAGAACGCAACATAATTATGTCTTTTTAGCGGAACTATTTGAACTGAAAAAGAGCGAATTGCGAGTCCGATAAAATATTTTCGATCCTTTTTTGGAATCTCACCGTTCTAGTTCGTCCGCTGTTTTTCGCGCTCTTCTAAATTCGACAGAATTCCTTTTTTCTTTTAAAGGAGTTTCTTTGGAGATTTGTGATTCAATTAGTGATATAAATGTTGTCGAAATATTGATTATCGATTAATTCAAGAACTTCAAACCATCTATGCTGGAAGATATTTTTTTTTTTTTTGTTTTTTGTTCACACAGAATCGTTTGGTTTATTTTTTTCTTTCACAGACGATTCTAAATTTTTTTTTCAATCAAGAAGGGAAAAGTCAAGTATTTTTTTTCCACAAGCAGTTATTTTTTCGGTACTGTTTCCAAAGTTGATTCCGGTGCCTTTTTTTTTTTTTCAAAATTTCTTTCAATAAATACTCATTTTCTTTTTCAAAAATGCCTCCTGTGTCTTATCCACCTCCTAATGCTGACGAAGTGACCTTTTTTAAGTATACGTAATTGAGGCTAAAAAGAAAAGTAGGAAATGAAATAGAAAGTTTTTTAAAAAGCATAAAAAAAATTTAGACCCGCCCATGACGTGTTCTTAAACATCTGGCTGGGTTGTTTTTTTTCTATTTAAACAGTTTCTGCCTCTTCAATTTTTGGTTTTTATAAGATAAAGCAAGTGCGCTTCTAATGAATAAATATTTTAAAGTATTTTTTTCTGGATATTTTTTTCTCCAGAAAATTAGTTAAGCTTTTATCACAGGTAAAGCTGAGGTACTTTATGTTGGATGCCCAGATTTGTTGAGTAATGATAAGCTTTAAATTATTTTTTTGTCTTGTGGTTTTTCATTTCATGTTATTGTTGTTTCCAATTATTTCGGTGTTTTTTTTTAATATTAAAAATCGTTTGGCATTCCAAATTTGTTTTTTAAGTTAAAAAATGCTTCGAGAAATATATTTTTTTAAAAAAACATGAAAATGTGTAATACAGATTAGAGAACTGATTTATCTTTCTAAGAAAATATAAATAATTTTATGTTAATTACGATTTATTTTTTAGTTTAAACGAGAAATTGATATTTGTTTCTAAGTGTAGTGTAGAAGATTATTTTTAAACGGTCAGAGATAGACACACATTTTCCGAATAGAAGAATACTCTAAATGACAAAAAAGTTTATCTTTGAATCATTTGATCGATAAATGCATAACTGAAAAAAAGTTAAACCCAGAAAATCATCCTCTTACATGTATACTTAGATATCTACTAATTATATTTAGTACAATTCCTTGACATTCTAACAATTTTTAATTATTATTTGCAACTTATCTTCATGTTTTTTTGTGTGTGTTTGTGTGTATGAAACATTAAATATAGTTTGGTGCGTCATACTCTGTGTTTTTTAAAGTGAAAACAAAGTAAGCGAAGATTTGAAATGCACACACACATTCACGCAGACACATATACACACGTGCACACACACACA
>JAOUZG010041575.1:4309547-4338916 GCA_026289955.1 Argiope argentata
ATACACGCGCAAACAGACACTTACATACACGCGCAAACAGACACTTATATATACACGCACGCACTTACACACACATACACGCGCATACCATTGTTTAATTGAAATTAGATGACTGGTTTGTCCTCAACAAGTTTAAACATTTTTGTGATTATTGTAACACATTATATTATCAAAGCGAAATACATCTTTAATTACAATCTAATTGTCACATAAAAGATAATTTCTAAATATTTAGAGATAAGCATACGCTTCCAAGAGAAAAATTCTTCTCTGATTTAAAGAATTGCATTTTGAATCGTTTGAGTTTACGTAATAATTTCAAAGTCAAAATTTATCTCCCCTCCCCTAGAATTTGTCCCTAGATCCCTACTAATCATATTTAATATAACACCGATACATTAAATTTTTTAAACAGAAAGAATATTCAGCATTCAGCGATTCTATTATTCTGTTTTGAATTACATAATTCTTAATGTATTCCGTGATCCGCCTCGGGCATGAACCGTTCGTTGATTGTTAAATCTTCCTCTAGGTAGCAATTGAGAAGGTCTAAAATAGTGACAACCTTTGCAGCCGTTAAACCTTTATTCCGGTTGCCCGTTAAACACAGAAACTAAACAAACAAACTTTTGTTAATTATGTATTTTTATATAAAGATATTTAAACCAGCGAAAGTGGTTTCCACCAAATTCTCTCGTATGTATTCTAATAAAGATGTTTTATCAGAGAATGTCTCGTAATCATTGGCTGCCAAAATACTAATCTTTGGAGTTAATTTATCATTGTAAATGAATCTATCGTATCAGCTTTGCCGAGTTAGTTGGCGATGAATTCCTGACGTAATAGTATAAAAAGCGCATTGAAACAAAAAAAAATTGACAGAAAAATTACATTCAAATATTGGTATATTTTGGAATGGATCTGAATTATGGCGTTTATTTGTTTCAAAAAGGCAGACAACCAATCTCTTATTGGATTACGCTCCAAATTTCATAAGTGTCTAATATATATATATATATATTAATTTTATATATTTAAATTTATCTATCTAGTTCTGTCGCTTATGTTAAATTATTTTCGAACAGCTGGACAGATAGTTTTTCTCTTAGCGTATTTTGTTCAGAATTCCATAGAAATGTACGAATTCCATAGAAAGACCATATGACCGACTTCAGACTTCTAGTTCAAAGAATTTTGAGTTATATTTGTTGCAGACGGACAAACATGGGAAGAGTGATTTCGGCTTGCTCCCGAAAAATGTGTATGTGTTGTTCTATAGTCCTGCTACACTATGGAATAATTATGTGTATATTGTTGTTAATGTTAATCAATAAATCACATAAAAAAACAACCTGAGTCTTCATGTCATTTCACCTAGGCAATAAAGACGAACGATTTTTGAAAGCGCCTGGAGTATGGCGAGAAGGGGAGTTCGTTGGTGCGTCAAGTTAGCAACGGCTTTTTGGTGCCTTGAGTTAGCGACGCCTTTGTTGGCTGGAAGATGGCGCCGCGACTTTGTGGAAGGTTGCGTTGTCAATGTCACCAATGTAGGGATTGAAGGTCGCGGTACGAACCTGCGACGTTTGGGCCTGAAGCCGAGTAACATACCGATCAAGCAAAAGGGACCCTTCAGCTCGAAGAATATTATCTGGCTTATAAGGCTGACGCTACAGATTTGTTTCATATTCTTGAGAAATAGGTTTCCAACTGTCCCAATAGTAAAATTTAAAAAAAAAAAATGTGTTTTATAATTGCCTAATGGAGTGACTTTATTTTTCTAATAGATGTATTTAAAAAAAAGATTTGTTTCATGTTTATGAAAGCTTCAGGAAAGCTAAAATCCAAAACTAGTATTCTGTGCGAAGTGTAGTATCAGAGAGCTACCCGGATCAGCCATGATGAAAGGTTTATAAAACGCTTCCTCCACTCTTGAATTAATTCAAACACGTGTGTGTACTTAATTTCCATTTGGCGATCCATGTTGATGTTTCAGAGCCATCTAACCGAAATAGATGTCGGAGCAAACGACTCAGAAGAGGCCAAGGTTGGGAGCGAATTCCTCTGCGAAGGTGTGAAAGGAAGGAAATTTATCGTCTGCCGAGGGGTGCGGCACCGAAGAGAAGGGCGTCAGAAGCGAAAACTAAGAAATAAAATAATAAGAGGGCGTCCTTCTCAGAAGGGGTTCATTACCCCTTGCCCACCGCACTATTGTTAAGAGGCTTAAAAAGCTCAAGTTCCGACGTATACACATCGTTCTTTTATACTGGAAATAAATGGTTCTTTTTTCCGATCTTTAATGGGGCGATGTTCGGAACATCTTAGTATCCTTTAGTATCCGAAATTCCGCCATTTTAGAGTTGATAACTCGGTTTTGCTGTATCGGGCACAGGCTGATATTGTTATTTGATGGCACCTGATATTTGAGCGCGTAATACAAGTAACTAATTTCTTTTTCTAGTCAGCACGTAATAAGAAATTCCTTTTAATATTTTAAAAACTAGTCTCAAACCGAACTTTTCATTGTTTATAAGTTATCTCACATTAAAAAACTGCTATTTTCTAGTAAAATAGTACTTAACCCTTTCGCTGCCAAGCCTAAATTGTCTGACGTTATTCCCATTGCCACACTGTTTTGAGTATTATAGTTTGTCTAAGTTTTATCATTTCAAAATAAATAAGCATATTTTGTCATAAATAATCATTTACGTATATAAAAATCAAACACGAGTATACTCGTGGTTGGCACTGGGAATAACCTCATACAATTTTGGCAGCGAATGGGTTAAGTAAAATACAGTTTTTGTAAAAAATAATTTATTTGTAGCTTTTTTTTCAAGTTTTTACACTTTTATGTTTGTAGCCATAAAAAGTTTGCAAGTTTGACAAGTTGTACGTTATAATATATTGAAGGTATCACGAGTATATTCGTGGTTGGCAGCGAATGGGTTAAAAAAACAATGCAATTTCTTAATAAATATTTACTTTCGTGTGTACGTGGTATAGAGAAAGCACAGAAATCTTCGAAAAATTCGAACGCGAGATTTTGACGAATCTCCTCATTTTAGATCCCCCCCTCGAATTCGGGAAATACATTTTTAGAAAATGTTTGTCCGTCTGTCTGTAACAAAAATAACTCAGAAACGTTTTGAACTATTCTGTTTAAATTCGATGTATTTTTTTTTATTTATTCAATTGATGATTTTATCAAATTGTGAGCAAAATTTGACAAAGGAGGTCCGTCTGTCCGAATATCAGTCAATTCGGTAATTACAAATCATAGACAACTATATCTATAAAATGAGATTCGGTACACAGATTTAACATCTATAGTGAAGATGCTTGGCAAATTTTGTTTCAAATCCAGCAAGGGATCGACCGTCTGTCGGTCTACCCTCAAAAACATGTAAACACAATAATTCAAAAACGCAATGACAAATATATCAAATTTGGAATGGCAACTACAAGTATAAATGTGTCGAATTTTTATTTCAATCGGTTGAGAAAATGTATCTAAAACACAAATTTTATTTTCGGATACTATTATCCTCTTGGCAGAAATTAATCGCCAAAACCCTCGCCAAAGAAAGATTCAGTGAGAATTCTGAATTTACTCCAAAAAATAAACATTTCGTAACTATTTACGCCTTTATTAAGGCCTTCTCTGACATGACAAGTTTGTTAGAAAGTATGCGAGAAAGAATTGGGGAGACCATACCTGATGATTTTGCTCGAAAATGACCAGCCATCACTCCTTATATATTCGTATATTTATTTATTATTTGTTGTTGGTGTTTTTTTTATTTTATTATCCGATAATTGGATTCCACCCTTCTATCATTTAATTAGTTACGATACAGAACATCAAACTGCTTGCCATTTCAGTGACATAGATCTTCCAGAATTTTCTTAAGGAGTCTGTACTTTAAAGAATAAGTCATTGGAGGCCTCTCGAATCTAAAGATAGGAAATGAGGCTCTACGGCCACTCTGGGCGATGCATCAATTAATCAGTGGACATTAGTTAATGGTCTTGTTCCCGTTGTTGGATTATACGACCAGATGGAGAGTCAGCTCGCCTTAAAGGAATATATAATTTTGGATGCGTAAAGAATCCGATCTCATTACGCTTGGTGATTAATCATTCAAGTTGACAGCTCTAGTTTATTCCGAATATTTATACACTGGTGGACAAAATTGGGAGATGGAAGGCATTTTCGCAAATATTTCGCGAAATATTGGATAAAAATAAATGAAATTTGATGTGGATATAACTTATAGTATGACAATAATATGTGCAAAACAAAAATTAATGTGCAGTTCATTGGCAAGAGTTATTACCAACATTCCAATGTAGACTGAGCTTCATGATGAAAGATGGCAATAAAAGTGAGGTTTGTATGGTATATGGTCGCCTCTAGTATGGTGTGTGGTCACCTCTGAGATAAAAAGCATGCACAACGAGTATACATGCTGTTAATATGAGAGTTAAGGAGTACTTGTGAAAGATCCTCCTACTCTTCCACCAGAGCAGTTTTTAAGTCCGAAATGGTTCTGGGTGGGGTTGGCGTATCGCAATAGCCCTTCCAAGAGCATTCCAAGCATGTTCAATGGTGTTAAGGTCAGGAGATTTGGCTGACCAATCCATTCGCTGAATATCTTCGCTTTCCAGATACTCTTTAATCAGAACAGTTCTATGGGGTCGGGCATAATCGTCCATACAAACGAATTCAGGACAAACAGCACCTCTGAAAAGACGCATGTATGGTTGTAAGATCTCCTGCCTGTACCTCTTGGCATTCACGGAACCAGTGTCAAATACATGGAGTGGTGAGCAGGTATCTTGCATGATCCCTGTCCGAACTATATCCTCCACCAGCATAATGATCCCTTTCCATGATGGTACTGGGATGGTATCGGGTCCCAGGCTCCCACCATGTGAATATTCGCTGAGAATCAGGTTGTAGACTGAATCGGGACTCGTTTGAAGAGAACATTAGGTCATTGGATTTGTGTCCAGTGTTGGTCCTGTCTGTACCATTGTACGCGCTCACTTTTGTGGAAAAAAGTGAGTGGGATGCAAATGGTGGGCTTCCTGGCATACAACCCTCTGTCACCAAGCCTCCTGGTAACTGTCTTCCCTGAAGTTAATGTTCCTATGGCAACAGCGAGGTCCCTAGACAGTTGTGTCGCTGTAGATGTCCTCTGGCGCTTGGCTGTAAGTAATAAATACTAGTCTTCATTGGGCGTTGTTGCTCTCGGACGACCTTATCCTGATCTTTTGGATACTGTCCCACCATTTTTCTACTGACTCTACAAATTCGAAAAAAAAACTTGTTACATACAATTCCCTAGCAACCTGAGCTTGGGACTGCCTTCTCCATCTAATACCTTCGTCTAAACGATGGTGTTCACTCATTTCACCGAAAAATCGACAAAAAACAACAAGATTATTCAAGAAACGCAATACAAATCGCTACTTTGTTGTAGAGTGGAATGAGTTGAGCAGCTGGCTGCAGACTGTTATACCTCCTTCTGGCTTAGCAACGCCCCTCAAAATACGTAAACTCATCTCAGCGACACCAGAGCCATAATGCCATTATATGGAAACCAACTGTCTAGTTTAATGTGATATTTTCCGAGAAATGTGTGAAAATGCCTTCCATCTCTTAATTTTGTCCTTAACCAGTGTAGTTTCGTGCTTGATTCTTGCATGTTGTGTAAAATAACCTTTAATAATAATACATAATTACAAATGAACTAAATATGACGTTTTGCTTTAAGAGGTTTTGATAATTTTATGTAACTATGCACGTTAATATTTTATGTATACCAAAAGGAAATAGTTTGTAGAATTAGTTATGATTTTTTAGAAAGGTAATAAAACTTGACGATTTAAAAATTAATAATTAAAAGTTTTCTGATATCTAAAATATTTTTCAAGTCTATTTTATTTTATTTATTACATACAAAATTGAATCAATATTATTTCTCAAAACTCGGTCTTAAAACAGGATTATTTTCTTTTTATTAATTATTCGCGTGTATTATTAATTATTATAAATTATTTCGCGTGTATTACATTCTCCAAAATAACATGCGGTTACAAAATAAACATGAGTGATTACTTAAAAAGTTTTTATATGCAACTTTTTGAAACAAATTATGTTTTATACATAAGAAAAATATATATAAAATTAAGAATATTTCGTAAAAAAAGAATGCATAGCGATAAAAAGTTAACTATTAAAAATATTCTTATACATAAAATCTCTTAATTGAATTTAATTTTATGTATTGTATTCAAAATCCTATTACTCGAAATAATTCTTAAAAGAATTGAATTCGCAAAATTCTTATTTTTTGAGATCATCAAAATCCTATTTAGGAAAAAAAACTGCGAAAGATAAATTTTTTAAAAATTATACATTTATCAATATTTTTGAAGGAGAAAACCCTCTTGAAAGATAAAATCCAACTTCTGATTATTCTTTAACTTTAGTTCCCTCGGAAACTACTCGATCGAGAAACTGTATTCGAACTTTTTTTATAGAAAATTATTTTTTCTCTTCATTTTCATTTGGATTTCTTTACTAATGACAATCATTTTAAACGAATTTCGTTTATTTTAATTTTTTACACGAAGAATTTAAATGCCATTGGCAAAATGTGATAAAAAATTTATTTGAAAGTTTTCTACCATTTTTTATTATTCCCATGTTTGCATCAGTATTTCATTAGCTATAACTTCACTTGCACGTGACCGCCTGCAATGGAAATTCCAGAGGAGCATCTGTTTTTCTAAAAATTAAGTGTTTGTTCTATCGTTTGCAGTTTTGTTGTAGAATCAGAATCTCTTGGGGGAATTTTTTTTAATGTTTCTTTTTTTTTTCTGTGCCTCATTTAATTATTACTGCATTATTCTGATAATAAACAAATGGTGTTGTAATTCTCAAAAAAATCATTTGAATAAATGTATAAAATTTTGTTGCCGTTAAAAATAAACAATTGTAGGGGAATATGAGACCGGAAAAAATTATTTTAATCAAATCAAATGAATTTCTTTATTATAAGGAATTTTTTAATTATAACTATACTGACAAAAAATTTTAAAAAATGAGAAACCTGGAAATACTTTTTTTGTGAAGTAATCTGTTGGGACGTGTCTATTTTGAAGCTGAGAAGGTTCACAGTAAAAATCAATTTATTCAAAAGTCGAATTTATAAAAATAACAATCTTATTCTAAAACTAAACAACTTCAACAGTCTAGTTCTAAAAATAAATACTTGAAATAAAAAAAAACAATTTTTTAAACAGTTTATTTTTCATATTTAATAATATTAATAAATAATGCATAATTAATAAAGAAACAGTTAGTAATTTTAATAAATAAAATGATAATTAAAAATTTACATTTTAATTTAATAGCTCTTTATCGCTAAATTTTCAATTTTAAAAAGCAAACGATTTTTTAAAATTCAACAGTTATATATAACTTCAAAACTTCATTAAATAAAACATAAAAATAAACTGCACAACTGACAGTTTATGTATTCGAAATTCTTTTTTTAAATAACGTGAAATTTTTGTTTTTCTTTGTTGTTATGGAAATAAATTTATAAAGCAGTGATACCTCTAGTGAATTAACATTATTCACTTACCTAGATTCACTGAAGCAAAAAAAAAAGTATGTATACAAATTAATAATAGAAAAAGAGTTTTTCAATTTTTAGTTTTGAATTCATATTTCTCAAAACAAGCTTTTACATACAGAACTGTATTTTAATATGTCAATAAGGTATCAAGAAGTCTCAGGAAAGTTTTGATTGTCAATGAATTCATCGTAAAAATGGTGAATGAATCATGTTCCATGATAATAAACAGTTTGATAAATAAATCTTGAGATTCTTTTTGCATTTTCTAAGGAAATACGAGGCTAATTTCAAAATTAAAAAATATTTTTATATGTATATTATGCTTTAAGTTGTTTTATGGAAATCTACATTCACATCCGCCAATTAATGCAATGGATATCTGTGTATTAATTATTAGTATTGAAAAAAATTAAGCATTTTTTTCGATTTTTTTGCACTTATTCAATCAATCAATTAATCAATCATTTAATCAATTTTTTGAACATTGTCAATCAATTAATCAATCATTTAATCAATTTTTAGACACTTTGTCAATCAATTAATCAATCATTTAATCAATTTTTAGGCACTTTGTCAATCAATTAATCAATCATTTAATCAATTTTTAGACACTTTGTCTAAATTATTTTCATATTCCTTCAAATTTATATGCACTTTTCTTTTTTTCTCTCATTGTACAATATGAAATATTGGAAAAAGTAACAATTTTTCAAAAGTCTGAAGTGTCTTTCTAGCCTTTTGTAAATTCCTAATATATCATAAAATTTTCTTACTATTATTTATAAAAATCTAAAACCTGTTTAAGAATTCTGGGTAATTTAAGTCGTCTATGTATACCCTCACCTTTATTAAAACTGAAATTAGACATCAGCAGATAGTTTTCTCCCAATTTTTAATGAGCTTGTAAAAACAAACTTAAATCGGGTTTTTTTCATAGGCTTGTACCAAGCAAATTCAATAAATGCAATGGCATACTGTGAATTATTATATGTCAACTATACATCATAAAGCAATATGTCTACAACTATGTTAGTAATAATATAATGTCCACAAACATATTAGTTATTAACATATTTGTTGGCATATTGCTTTAGGATTTTAGAAATTCTAACGTTTATTCAATGTACGGAACATTATAATTTAAAAATTGTTTGTATTTTAAAATAGTCTTTTAGTTGCCTTTTATTGTACGAATATATTCAGAAATTTTCTGCTAATGCTTTCATTAAATATAGAAATACACACAAAAAAATGATAAATCTTAAATATAAGATTTTTTTGAGCTGCGAAAGTTTAAAACAACCACAGCAAATTCTCTGGTAAAAATAAAGGAGAAAAAAATATGCACAGCTGGACGCAGCTAATATGAGCGAAGATTATAACCTTCCGTTAAGTTGCTAGCGCAAGAAATGGATACCAAATATAAAACCGAGGTCGGGAAGGTTCGGTCTGCTGGTGAGGTATAATTATGACCCTAGACATCAGGTGTCTATCGATGCAGCTGGACTCCCGGCCATTAAAAAGAATCCTACTACTGCAAACGCTTCGGCCTCAGAATGGGACATGCAAAATGAGGGACGTTCGTGATGAGAGCGGAAGAATTTGATGAGGGGTTTGAAGATGACTGTAGCAGCTGAAGTCAACCCTGGTATTTAAAATGGACCTATGCAGTAAGACCTATCTATTGAAAAGAGATCATCATCAAGAGTCCTTTTTAAAAATATAAGCGAAATTAGTGGGGTGATTCTAATGGTAATCTGCTGAAGATAAGACCTAAGTGAAGGATATGAAGTTTGAGGTATTGATACAAATTTTGAAGAATATTTTTTTCTAGAGCTCTTAAAGGGGCCATTAATTGAAAGATTCGACTCAAGCCAAATTCAATGTGACAACCAAATTGAAGATGACTATCCTTATTATCTAGAAAAAACTTCAAGCAACTACATTTCTGTACAGTCATGTTTTTCGTATATTTTCGCGCTGTAAGTTTATTCAATGGCAGATTTAGAAATTTTGTGACCCTTGTCAGTTGACCTAGTACGAAGATGCAGTCGCTAACAGTTTTATAAATAATGACTATCATCTAGTTTTTTGTTGGGACTGTTATCTAGAACTATACGTTTTAATTAATGGCCATTTTAAGAGCTTTAGAAAAAAAAATTGTTCGCAATTTATTCAGTGGCAGATTTAAGACTTTTTGTGGTCCAGGACAATAGAATTTTTGAAATCTTTATTTTATAAACTTTTCTACTTCATTTCACATTTTAAGCCTAATCAATATATTATTGATTTTTTTAGAATAATCTTTTATTTTGCCAATTTTGAGGCAATATATATCTTTATTTTTAATGGCTCATGACTACTCGGCATTGACGTTGATACACAATTACATTTAAGCAGACACCGTAATAATAAACTGTATTTATAAATACTGCAATGACTACGTGAGCATAATCAATTTGATCTGCGCATAATCAATTTTTCTTTGCAGTATGTAAATATCACCCTAAATTTATAGTTCATAGAATTAATAAATTTTATAAATTCATTTATGTGGTGTCTAAACTACTAATATTTATAATCGATTATTTTATCGTCTCCATCAGTCAGTCTATTGGTCTTAGAGTTGCGTAGTCTGTCTGTCTTGGAAATCTGTTTCTGATGCTGTTGTTATCTAATCATCGGATTAAACTGGACAAACGATAGATTTTGTAACAGAATAGTAAATATTAGCATTTAAATATTTTGTTTTACTTAAGTAATTGCAAGTACATTTAATAGAATCAGTCGTGTTCGAAGAGAGAAAACTTGTTGTTACTGTAGAAAGAAGAGTTTTCAACTTTTCTTTCTACAGTAACAACAAGCGCCACCTTTCTGAATAGCTAGACAATTTTTGAATTGCTGTTTAATTTAATAGAATAATAAAAAAAGAATGATTGCTTAGTGAGTGAAAGTCATCAACGTGGCCAAAAAATGAGGAATTCAAAATTTTATATTAACTGAATATCAACACTTAACCTTATAAAATTAACGTTTTGTGATTTTTAGTATATTGCTAATTAAAATAAATGAACTATTTTCAGTGAATGATTAATAATTTTGATTGTTGATTGAATAATTTACGCATACATTACACTACATGCCATTAAGATTATCTTTACTTCGTGGTGGGACGGGAATCTTTATAATTGCATTATAAGGTAGATGAAAATATTAGACGAATTTCAGGAACAGTTATTAAACTATTTTCTAAGTTCCACTTTTCACAAAACAAAACAAACACTACAAAAAAGACATGATAGGTAGGATTCATTCTAAATGATGATCGCTAGGAAAGATAATGGGAAATATATCTTGATGTTAATAAGATAGACATCTGTTATATAAAAAAGAAGGTAGTAGTTATGTAATTGCTACAGTTTCTGATTAAAAAAATCAATTATAAGATTTTCATTTTTTTTCTAAATTATCTACATTTTCCTAAATTTAATTTTTAACTACATCATTTCCAAATTATCTACATTTTCCTAAATTTAATTTTTAACTACATCATTTCCAAATTATCTACATTTTCCTAAATTTAATTTTAACTACATCATTTCCAAATTATCTACATTTTCCTAAATTTAATTTTAACTACATCATTTCTAAATTATCTACATTAATTTCCTAAATTTAATTTTCTTAACTACATCATTTTCCTAAATTTAATTTTTTAACTACATTATTTCTAAACTATCTACATCATATTTCTAAATTTAATTTTCTTAAGTACATTATTTCTAAGTTCTACATCATTATAATTATTAAAATCATAAATCATTACCAAAGGACGACTTTTCAATAATCTTGAGAATATGACTCAATCTTTAAGATAATAGAAAAACTAATATCTACATCACCTTTATTATGCATATAAATATGTATTGTTTCTGTAATGCACCACTACTATTTGTTTTCAGTTCCAAATCACATCACTCAAGGCTTCTGCTGTGTTGGTTTAACCTTCATCGAAGAATATTAAAATTCTAAGTCATTGTCTTATCTTCACCAATTAAGACAAGTGGACGCGCTTGATGAGGACAGATCGAAGTGGTTGTGAAAGTATTAAGACGACGTCCTTCCTTCCTTAGTGTCATACATATTAGATGCTGGCTTCGGTTTGTTATTGCAACCTCCCCCCCCCCTTCTCCACTGGCGGGAAATCCCGCTGAGTTGTTCCGAACGAGACGGACCTCTCCAAAAGCAAACTTCATTCAGAATGTCAAGACGATGTGGAACACTTTGACATCGCACTTTTCACTCAAGAGGAGGAGGGAGCAGCTTCTGATTTTTATGTCCTCCCTCCTTGGGAAAACAATCGGAGTGGAGACCGGGTCACCTAGAATTTACTTTGGACAGGGGAGTTCGAAGAGGTGGAACTTTGCACTCAATCCTTCAGTCACGCTGTTGGAGAACGTGTTGTGATTTCCCTTTAGTACCAATTTCCAACCTCGCCGTGTACTTTACTTGGATGACAATGATTAGTTTAGTTTCAGGATAATCTTAAATATTTGTTTCGGTTTGCCATGATAATTTTTTTCTTCTACCAAGGGTCAAAGTTTAGAATCGTTTTCTTTAAAATCCGTTTACCTAAAACTGCTTTAGTCAGAAATTTTGGTATGGGGAAAATTTTAAAACATTCATTGTAAATCAAAAACATTCTAATAAAAATCTTCCATTGGGAAGTGGATATTCTATTGGAGAAATTACCAATGGCAAGCTGAAACCAATTATTGAATTTGGACTCTCTGTTGTTATTTTTGCTTTCAATTTTTCTGTTTTAGTATTTTCATAGTTTTCCAAGCCCCATATGTAATTATTTTTCTTGGAAATAGTTTCTAACAGTTGGACTGTTGTTCGTGAGAACGGTCACATGATGCATTTTTGAATTGGTTTTCATTTTGAAGTATTGAACTCCGTTCCAAGTGGTTTTGAACTTTGAAAAATTTTGTATGTGTCTGCATATTGATGTAATAAATTAAACTATGTTGTTGTTACTTATGGCACTTGCCATGCACAAGACCCCAGCTGACACAGCAGCAGATTTAAGCCGAAAGGAGCATCTTTTATTTTAAAGTAACGCCAACTAGGGCCAAGAGTACGACTTAGCTACAAACTCAGCACATTTACTTGCACAGCCCTTTTTTACAGGGGGGTCGCAGTCATACTTCTCATAGATAGCACACAGAAGGAGAACCATGCCCAAGCCGGGACTCGAACCCAGGACTCCAAGAACACGAGGAAGACGCTCTACCTATATGCCAGAAAGCCGGCAAATTAAACTATAGTTTATATTAATGTTGACGTTTAATGCTATAGGTTATATTAATCATCAAAAGAATACTTTTATGGATTGCCTGTTAAGAAATCCATTCATAAGATTTGTGGCATTTTTGTTTATCATTTTTATGTGAATTATTTGAGATATCAAAGATTAAAATTGCAAAAGAAATGATCGTTTGGTTGTAAAATGAAGTTTTTGAGATTTATTGTACTCTAAAGCAAGCAATTTTTTCAATGATATGAAATCATTTATGAGACTATACCCTTTTACTTACACCTATACGGAATATAACTAAGCAAACGGCTGTAGAAAATGATGGAAAATATTTTGAGAGAGAGATATTATACCAATTTTTCTCAATAGATGAAATTTTAAAGTGAAAAAATTATCAAAATCAATGCAAACGACTAATATATTGAATTTTGTTTAATAACTAATATATTGCTCTGTAAAAGAGAGGAGGGGCTTTTATTGTTTTGTTTAGTCGCATCGATATTTTGATATTTCAAAAAGGTAATTTTCTGAAATTAACAATCCTTGACAAATTTTAGCATCTTCAATATTCAAACTGTAAACAGTTTTTTTTTCTCCGTTTAATTACCAAGAACAAAAGACGCCAAACAACTAACTATTTTCGGAAACTGTAGTAGGGAGGGTTCGCGCTTGTAGACAGACATGCGCTTCAAAGGTTGCGAACTTTCTTCTTATTCTAATGTACCATCATTATCTGTCAAGGAGCTGCAGAAGAGGATTTAGAAGAATAGGAAAGAAAGTGATAGATTAGTACATTATGTGTAATGTATGTAAAACATTATTTGAAGGAACAAGCGTGGGATTCTTTAACAATGTTTATTCTTCGTGACTTTTAAGGAAGTTCAATTTGTGTCTTTAAGATTTATCTGTTGAAGTAACTACGAACTAAAGGTTGTAAACCTTCCAAAAAGTTAAAAAATATGAAAATTAAAACAGTAGAAAGTATTTTGATCCTGTACAGTTTCAGAAAGGAGTTTTTCGATCCACTATTTTAGTTTGGTAACTGTTTTTCCGTGATGGAAGTGCAAAATTGGCAAGCTCAAATACGCCCATTTACGGCACACAAACAGTCACATAAATTGGACACAAATGCAACATACAATAACTGACATTTAACACTACAACACAAAATGGATGGACAAAAGGGAAAAAGCCACCTTTCGGCACAGAAATTGGAGTCTGACTAACTATTCTTGGTTGGCTGCCGCCAGATGGCGGTAGTCCAAATAGATCTGTTACAGTTTTAAGAAAAACTGAAAGTCTGAACCTGAGAGAACCTAAAAGATAGAGCTTGAAGTTAAACCTTTCGGCTCTCCCGGTGGCATTTGCCACAGCGGTATTTTAAGCTCTTAACTTTCATTTCTTTGCAGACCCGATGGTGGCATTTGCCACGACTTCCTGTTTCCCATACCCGTGGTAAAAATGAGATGAGATGAAATTAAATTTGGATGTTCTGTTGGTGACCTTTATCGCTAATTTCCATCAATTTTTTTATCCCTCATTTTAAAAAATCAAGGCTTTAAAAGGATTAAAGAAGTCGAAATTCAAATGATTAGGAAATCGTATTCTGGAAATTACAGTAGAATTTTGACTTAACTTAATTCTATCCTTACAAATTTTGAGTGATAAAAACGAAATAAAATAACTTTTAAAGCAGTGTGAGTATCAAAATTGATAGCAAAAATAAACACGTTATCAAACAGAAATCCGACGGTGTTTCTTTGAATTGATGCCTTTTCCTCAACTTATCTCCTTGTCACAAACTTTTTGTGTTTGCTGTGACACGATAATATGTTTTCGTTCTCGCAAGAAAGGCAACTTGAACAGTATAGAGAATTACAAGGTTAAAAAAAAAATTTGAACACGGCACAGTGTCATAAGAAAAACGCTCGTCATTTTTCTTGGCGTGTCACTTGCACAATTGACTCCTCGACACGAGCTATGAATGGTAAGCTTTCAAAAAAATATACAGTAATAATAATAAAAAACTTGATTTTTCTTTGGCTTGCTCAGAAAAGAATACAAGGGAACCTATCGCTGAAATTTATGTAAAATGATTTGGCGTCAGCAAGCAGCCTTTTAAAAATCTCGCAGAAACGGTAACAATGCCTTTGCTTTACCCTTTTTTGCATGGGAGGGGATGAGGCGTGAAAGTTTGCCGTTCGAAAAGACGACGATCAAAATGGCAAAATTAAATAAATAAGTTAAAAATAGGGAAAAAAGGCATCACTGGCAGAAGCAGGTAAAAAAAATGGAACCCGTGGTCGTGAGAAAAGCCAGGTGATATGACAATGGACCATATCAAAACGCCAGTGGAAAAAAAGAACATTCTCACGAAAAATATTCTAAAGGTTTCTTCTTTGGTCGTGTCACACCTTCTGAGCCAAGAATGCAAATTCGTTTTTTTTTCTTTTTTTCCCCTTTTGTAATTTTTTTCTTTTGGCAACGGTTGCTTCAGAAATAGATATTTCTTTCTGAATTTTTGCATTGTCCATTTCTTTTTTTTAAATATATGTATATGTAATTCCCGAATAGTTGACTTTGGAGGGGAAATATTCCTTTCCCTTTACTGTACTTTGTAGAATTATTTGTTGAAGCAGAATTATAGCTCATGCACAACAAATTATTTCTGTATTGTAAAATTTCATTTAAAAATTTAAAATTCATATCTGTTAAATTTTTTTCACGTCCCGTTTCTGCTTATAAATGGAAGTTGTTTTGATAAGTATAAATAAAATTAATGGTAAATTGAAATGTTTAGTAAAGCCAGTATGGCCTGGTTGGTAGAGCGTCGGACTCGTACTCCTTAGGTTACGGGTTCAAAGCTCACCGGAAAAGATTCTCTGAGTATGTGGCGGCTGATGCTCTTTAAATCTGTCGTGGTCACAAAGTCCTCCAAATCGAGAGTAATATCACTGGAGGTACTGGGTCAGAGGGTATCGTTCTCTTTTCCGGGTCTAAATTACGATTTGAAATGAATGAATTTGCATGAATGAAGTCCACTCCCTAAAAAGGGTTGTGACGAGTGTGTAGCTAAGTCGTACTCTTGGTCCTAGATAGCTCTACTTGTAAAACAAAGAGACGCATTTCTTAGGCTTAAATCATCTGCTAATCATATCAGCGGGGGCTTTTCCAAGACAAGTGCCATTAATCACAACAACACGAAATGTTTAGTTAGATTAATGTCGTACTTGAGAACTATATATTAGTCGGGACTTAGTTATTTTAAACTTGGACAGATGTCTCTTGCGCTGGCATTGTTTTCTATTTCAAATTATTGTCAGCCACACTGTTATCCTAATCCTTTGTTACTGCAGAACTTTGAATTATTGTGCCTGGCTGTTAATTTCATTAACTATCCAACTTTTGCATAAAAGAACCACGGTCAACAATAGTTCAAAGAATTTTCAAACTGCTGGTAAAAGGCTAGATATTTTTTCCATCGCTATTTTAATGTTTTTAAATTTTGAGGGTATTGTAAAGGCTAAAGAGACCAAATTGTTCAATTAAATTGATTTAAGACTCACATCGGAATATGTGGAAATGAAAGCAAATGGATATTCAAAAAAGGTTGTCCAGAAAGACCAAATAGATATATTTTAATCCCAAAATCATTGAAAATGTTAAAGAAATTTAGAAGAGAGATGGCAAGATACATGAATAATATCGTACAAAGGAAGCAAACATGACTTCAAACCAAGAATTATAAAAAGAATTTCAACCGATGCTAGTGCATCGGGTGAAATTCTTTTAAACTTGCAAGAGGGTCCGTGTTTGTAAATGTAATTAAGTTTCCTACTCTGTAACCTTCCTGCTATATAATTGTTCGTAACCAGACAAAAGGAAATAACCAGTTCGTAACCAGACATAGTTAGAAGGACTGAAAAATCTAAATCTTCAGTTAGTACTTTGTTTATAATAACATCAGCTTTAACCTTTGATTTTGGACGCTTTCTATCGTATCATAATATTTTCTTGTGCTGATTTGCGTCATAAGCAGACCAAAGATTAATTCCATATAAGCTATCGAAAATTAGAAAAAAAATGGAAAAGGCATGAATCTGCTTACTATTTTTTAGTTTTTTTTTAATATTACCAAACCTGACAAATTAGCAAATGGGCTATCATATGCCAATTAAGATTCATCAAGTCAGTCAAGAAAATTCAATTTTATTTGATTGCATCTCGTTTTATTGGAACAAAATTTATTCCTGTGGAATAATGTATCAATCATTTTTTTAACAGTTGAATTTAGAAAAGCATTTTATTTTATAAAATTTAATAAGTATATAAACTCAATCATTTGTCTGCGTCTAATCATTTAAAAAATTGTAAATACTCTGGAAAATATTTTAAATAGTATTGTAAAAGATAGAGTATTGAAGTTTCACTTATTTTTAAAAACAAACAATTAAACGCTTAACTTACATGACCTGTTAACTAAATGCTTTACTTGCATAAAAAATCAGAAAGGGAATTTATTCTACTATAAAAGAAATAGATTATGAAAATACTTCAATTTTGAATGGCACTATGATGGCATCGTATTCGAAATATTTATGCAAACTCTTTCGTAGTTGAAATAATTCTGACTATCAAACTATGTATAATAGCTTATTTTTGATATAAGCACATATTATGAATATTAATAATATTTTAAATTAAGCACATATTTATTCTAGCCAAACCAGTTTGTCACCAAAGATAACTAGTGAGGAGTTCTGTTTTTATTTCATCTGAAAATAATATTTGTAATTTAAATTTACATTATACAAACAAAGAAAAGACAAACGATTATGAAAAAAAAATCGTTCATATCGCTTCATATTGAAATTTTGAAGAATTTTGTGAATTAAAATATATATAAAAATATGTATTGTTGTAACTTATTGAAAGCATTTCAGTGTTCAGGAAATATTTTCCAAAAGGAAAGCATTTTCTTTCAGGAAAGATCACCAAAAGCAACTAGTGTAATAGTTGTTGTTTTTTAATCTAAAAATAACATTCGTAATTTACATATACGTTATACAAACAAAGAAAAGCCAAACGATTATTAAAAAAATCGTTTTGCTTCATTTTGAAATTTTGAGAAATTCTCTCGTGAATCAAAATATATTTAAAAATACATATTGTTGTAATTTATTGAAAGTATTTGTCTTCAGAAATTTAGTGAAAGTATTCTTGCATTTATATAGAACGACGTAATAATTCTACTTTCAAATATTTTGGATACTTCAAGAATGGGTAATTTTATTCTATTTATATTTTTAAGTACTTTATTTTCCATTTGTCAAAAGACATGACTTCAGTAAAATATATTTACTTCGAAAATATTTTCAGTTGGTTTAATATGAAAGAATGAAATATCTCAATTTTTACAAGCTGAGTCTCTTTTTCTTGTTTATTTAATAAGCTACAAAAAATATGAAATCAGTCTTTTAGAAACATTTTACCAAGCAAAATTCGAAAATAAGTACGTTCTGTTGCTACTTATATAATAATAATATCGTTTCTAGAAGTTTTATAAAATTAGTTTTCTTATAGAAAAGAAACGACGAGAGCACTTTTTACAAAGAAAATAAAATGTTTTCTGTAATCTTGTAGTTTCAACATTTTTTAAAATTTTTGTTAGAAAGCAACAGTTGAAGCCTTTTATGTCATTATTTGATTAAATATTGCCTTAAATTGATATTTCAAAAACCTACTGTAGGAACTATTTATAAAACATATTTTATATAGTTTCATTTTGGAATAAAAAATATTTATTTCAAATAAGTTTTCTTGTCAGAACTAGTTCCGTAATAAAATATTCATAACGGGCAGGATTTTATTTAGAGAAACTTTTATTTTTGAATAAATATATCAATCAAAGATAATATAAATTTAAATTTATTATAATTTATACAATGTACGAGGGAAAGAACTAAATTTCTTACTATATAATTTATAGTATATACTCGTTAAATATGAAGTCACCGTTATTCTCGTTAAATATAAAGTTTTATAAATCCCTTTTCCAGACTCTTTGTAAAAAATTTAAAAAATAATTTGTTTAATATACGTACATTCTATAAAAATCGTTCACGTCTCTTGAATGTTCTTTTCTGTTGGCAATTTTTCTTATCTCTTAGAAATATTTCCGTGCAGCGTTTTTTCATCCCTGTGATGGAGTAAGTGAAATATAATATTTCAACTTCGTAACATATTAGAGATCATTTTTATTTTTAGATATTGAATTTTTTTTTAATTCTAAATTCTTATGAATATTCATTGACTATTTTATTGGTTAATCGTTGAAATGTGCTTATCCCTTGCTTTTTGTTTTGCTTTTGAATTTTTATGTTATCTCAATAGAAAATATTCAAACTTCTTATGTGTTTATTTCGTTTCGCTCTAAGCATAATATATAAATTTTTGTAATTCGTTTTCGGGAGACGTACTCACTTTCTTTTGCTAACACAATCAAATAACTGTGAAATAATATTGTGCATACATGGTTGCGAATTCATAATATTGATTCCCTATGCAAATAGTTCTCTCGTAAAGAAGAGAGTTTTGTAATAGCTCTTAACAAATGCTGAATGAATGTCCAGTCGATGAACCTTGATTTTGGCCATCATTTGGCGATTTGGTGACGAATTTGGCGAATTTGTACTATTGGAATTAGACTTCCAGCTTTTTTTTCTAGAACATTGAATGCCCTGTCTAGAGCTATAGAAGTCTGAGAAATCAATATTTACCAGTTGAGATGAGTTCAAGCGATTAGCTGAGCAAATTCTCTCGAGTGTAGATTTTCGGCAACTTTTCCGAGCGTTTTCTATTTTCTCAATTATTCAGAGGTGATTTAATTGCTTATATGCTGATGTTTATTGCAAGTACTGCTCTTTCGTAAACTTCAAACAAATTTTTTAAAACCTGTTTCATGTTTTTGGGTAGACCTTATAACAGCCCTTATTATTTTAGAAGCTGATAAATAAAAAAACAGCTAACTTGCCCTAATAGCTATTAAAGAACTGTAAGCTCGGATATCCTTTAAGATTTATCTGCGTCATAAATATTAAATGATATCGGAGTATATGTGTTGCTAACAAAGCATGTACCATAGGTATCGAATCGATCTAACTTATCCAAAGGGGGGGCAATTTTTGCAGTAATATCCAAGTACAGATGCTTCTTTAAACTAACGTTGGCAAACTGTTAATAGTTAATATAGTTAAACCTCATCTGGAAGTTAGGATTTTTCATTATTTAAATAATCTTGCATCGATACAGAAATAAACTGTTTTAATAATTGACGAATTCAGTCGATATCTGCAACTGCGTTAAAATGATATCCACTACACAACTGAATTTGTGATATTTTTGCATTAAAAATAGCTGTTTGAAATCGTATTATTTTAACTACCCCTAGAATTAAAGACTTGGTAGTTTTTTTTTGTATATTTAGTATCAGCATAACTATAATAAGAGCATTTTCTGTGTCAATATTACGTATTATTTTAATATTTCTGAACATATTTCATGAGCCCGATCTAAATCCAAATTTAAAGCACAGGGAATGTCTGCGACGGATATTGATTCTGCAGCAGAAATCTGCCTAAAGTTCTTTTTCACTTGAGATTCCCCAGGCCTTCTGTTACAGAAAAATATTTTGGCAGTGGAAGATTCGAAATCGAAGATATGTGTTCGAGAAAAATGCGGGAATATTCTGTTGCGACACTTGCATCATTTATCCGTGGAATATCTTGTGGTTCGTGTTGACAAAAATCTTCAATCTGGATATTCTGTCCTGAAATAGGGCCCATCAGCATTTTCTCTTATACCGAAAATATGCTTGTATATATAGTTACATACTTCTTATAAATAGTTTTTCAAAGATTTTGCAGTAAAAATGGCAACATATGATTGAACACCCTGATGCTTTAATTTTCGCTCTTAAATGCATTTTTTAAAAAATTCAAATTAATGCAAAACCCTGATATATCGAAAATTTAAACTTAATATGTATCGAACATCATTCAAGAATCTTGATTTTGCAATTGTAAATAACTTTTGTATAATAAACAAAAATACTGGTTTACAAAATTATATTTATTTATTACTATCGAGAAGGTGCTATAGATTTATAACTTAAGAAATACGTAAATTAAGTAAAAACAAATAATATAAAGAAAATTAAAGTCAAATCCTACTTAGGTCAGCAAAGAAATATTTTATTTTAGTTACTTTTTATTAAATAATAACAATTAATATAAATAATTAATCAAAAAAAATTATTGATTTTCGCAAGAATTGAACTCGCATTCTTCACCTTCGCATGAACAGTACTGAAGTTCTTGAACTTTCCAGATTGAACTATTGCCTGTTGATTTCAATTTTCATTACAAACTGCTAAAACTCTATTTAAAGTATTAAAAATTAACTAAATTTAATGAATGAATTAATATTCGAAAAAAACTGTAATATCAAGTGTTATCCATTAATATTATTTAAAAAATATTATCCAAGTATTATTTTAAAAAATGTATCTGAACTTGAGAGTGGATGAATAAAAGTATTTTATTTACGTAACAGTATAAATATATAAGGAGAGTGTGAACTATAAAAATTTGCAAACGTTATTGAACTAAGCAAATGACTTAAATATATCGAATCTGGTACGAAATTTTGAGACTACAAGTGCAGTTTTGTTTCAAATTTTTATTTCAGTTGGTTATGAAAAACGTGCCTAGACGCCTATCAAATGTTGAGCCTAATTCAACTGAGAGTTGAGTGTATGTCCGTCTGTACTTCCATTAACATGTAAAAGCGATAACTCAAAAACGCAGTCATTCAAATATTCTAAATATGAATGCGATTTCGGGACTACAAGTGTAGTTCGGAGTCAAATTTTTGTTTTCAATTGGTTGTGAAAAACGTGTCTAAAATGCCTAAAATTTTAAATTCGATATCTGAATACTAATAACGCATTCTAGTGATTAATCGATAAACGTGAATGAAACGATAGATTCGATAACAAATGCTGAATTTGTGTTGTAACTAATGGCACTGGCCGTGGTCAAGCTTCCGCTGATACGATCAGTAGATTTTAAGCTTAAGAAATGTGTCCCTTTGTTTTACAAGTAGCACCATCTAGGGCCAAGAGTGCGACTTAGCTACAGACATGCCACAACCCTTTTTAAGGGGCGGACTACATTCATGCAAAATCCTTCATACATCGCAGATCGTAATTTAGACCTGGAACAGAGAACGATCACCTCTGACCCAGTACCCCCAGTGATATTACTCTCGACATGGAGAACTTTGCGACCACGAACAGATTTAACGAGTGCCAATCGCCACACACTCGGGGAATCTTTTGGCCGGTGAGCTTCGAACCCGTAACCTAAAGAGTACGAATCCAACACTCTACCAACTAGGCCATCCCGGCCCATGCAGAATTTACGCCAGTTAATACTTCGAAAGTATTGACACCAATGTCATGTAAGACATTCCTTATCATGTTAAGTCAATTAGAGAATATATGAGAAAATTTTGGGGAGACCACACCTACTGATTTGAGTTGCTATGCTTATAGAAAAATACTGTGAATTCCAAATTTGGCGTTAGAGATATTACTCTTGGAGATCCATCAAAATCTCCAAGACTAAGGTGGGCGAATTTCTTGACGATAATAATACCTATTACTATGCGTCTCGGGCCTGAAAGAAATCGTATACAGAAGAGGCCTATATTACTTTTTCGAGAGGAGAAAAGGTTTAACATCCATGTTCTTATTTAATATGAATCGTTCTTCGTAATCTGTGAATCCCTATGTGGTGGGCCCCATCGCGTGATTTCCGTCCCCTCCAGAAGACACTTCAGAAAGAACAGGCAGGAGGGATTAAACGGGAGCGACAGGGAAGTGGATTTCCTCATGAAAAGAAAAAGAAAAAAAATGCAAGAAAGGAAGGAATCAGGTGAAATCTTTTTCTACCTCCCCATGGAGGGAGGCCGAGGGGGATTGGAGAAAAGAATTATTATCGTCACGCGTAAAAAAATTATGTCCAACAGAGCAAAATGCTTCACAGACGCTTTTGTTTATGAATACGGTCATATTTTCTACGCTGTGTATAAAGAATTGTTCACCTGGCTGATGCATTATGGTAGCTAAAGTATCTATCAAATACGGCCATCGATGTAGATTTAGAATAAATTTTCCACTTTATGTGTTTAAGTTTCAAATGCCTGCATGCACCTTCACAATTAGTACAGTGTAATTTATTACAAAAAATTTGAATACATGATTAGTATTTAATACCAGGACACCTTTTAAATTCTCTCAACTAATCTTCAATACGCATTATTTTAACCCTTTCGGGTATCCGGGTGAAATGTGCCACCGCGGTATTTTAATTTCAATTTTTTTTTCAAACCTGATGACGGCATTTGTCAGGACTTTTTGGTTCCCCTACCCGTGGTTAAAATGAGATGAGCCGGCTTTCTGGCAATAGGTAGCGCGTCTTCCTCGTGTTTTAGGAGTCCAGCGTTTGAGTCTCGGTTCGGGCATGGTTGTTCTTCTGTGAGATGTGTGAATGAGCCCCCCTGTAAAAAGGGGCTGTGAAAGCAAATGTGGTGAGTCTAACTAAGTCGTACTCTTGGTCCTAATTGGCGCTACTTCAAAAACAAGAGACTCTTCTTCCGACTTAAATCTGCTTCTGTATCAGCGGGGGGGGGGGTTGCCCGTAGACAAGTGCCATAAGTAACAAAAACAAAATGAGATAAAATTAAATATGGGTGTTCTCTTGTTGAACCCTATCACTAATTTACAACATTTTCTGAAGTAGTCGGAGCACAAATATATAGCTTTCTTATTTAAAAAATAAATTAGTTTATAAGTTTCAGTAGTTTACTATTACTACAATGATAAATTTAATTTTCTTTATAAAATCTTTTGATTTGTTTTTACTTTCAGTTGGTATGTTTTTTTGCCTTTATATTTTATTGATGAGTTTTGATTTTATAATTCGATGATTTTGTATTGGTTTTGCTGTAGTCTTGCTTAGATTTGAAGCTTGAAACTTGAAATAATATTTTACTTGTCATTTTATTATTCTGTAATTTATTGTAATTGCTTTATTGGTATTAATTCTCGTTTTCAACGACTTCAATTTCTTGCTATTTTTGAATCACGTTTAGTCAGTACAAGTATGTAAGTCAAACCCCACGCAGAAAAAAATTTTTTGATTTGAATCCTTGCCTGAGGATGACTCTTGATTAAGTCTTAAGGCCAGATTCTTTCTTTTTTATTCCTTTTAATTTGATTTTTTTTTACTTTTAAACTTAAAATTTATTTATTTCCAAATCGAGTTTGCTTTTTAAATGTTATTCAAACAAATACATGATTTAATTTTCTTAACATCATTTTTATTTTAAATGTATTCTATTTTTTGGCGCTATTGTTTTAAATAATTTTTTCAATGTACTATTCGGATTTACTGATTGTTTAACGCTTTGCGGCCTTTGTGCCATAAAATCGAATACTAAGTCGAATAAGTCTAAATCGGGTATTGATTTAGAATAATAATATCAGAATTATTTAGTGATACATATTTCATGCATCACTGGTGACTTTGTCTTGATTCATTTAATTTCAACTGAAGGTTTGGAAAAAAAGATTTTTACAGAATTGCGGGACCGAAAACTCAGTATCTGTTCTGATCATGCAAAATATCGGTATTTCATTTTGAAGATCAAATGAAAAATACTGTCTTTAAAAAAAAACTATTTCTATTAATAATAATGAAGATTTTATTAATGTCAATAATGATTTTTGATGTAAACAGAAAATAGTACTAATCCAGTTTCATTTTTTTTACTTCGAAATTCGAACGAATAATTTTTATCGCATTGCAGATATATGAAAACGTGCTGTCTTTTCTGTTAAAAAAAATGGCAATCATTCATTTTGAAATCAAATAAAAATTTGTCTTTTTTTAAAAAATAATTCTTTTCAAATAAAATGGCAATAATTCATTTTGATGATTAAATAAAAATTCTTTTAAGGATAATGATTTTTTAATCCAAATAGAAAACGATACTAGTTCAGACGATATCAGTTCATTTTGATTTTCATTTCAGGATTCAAACTAATAATATTTACAGCATTGCAGGTATTCGAAAGACTTTTGTCTAATCTGAACATTTAACATCGATTATTCAATTTGAATTATCTTTTGAATCATTCAAATGAAATTTTCTGTCTTCCGTTTTCAATTTTTACACAGTCTGAAATACTAAAAATGAATTATTCTACTGTAAATAAGAAATGATTTCAAACAAATTGTACAAAATATAGGAACTATCAAAATCATTAGTTTTAATTTAATTTAAATGCGTTTATTATCAAAAGAAATACTGAGCAAAAAGAAAACAAATATTTATTTTAATCAATAAAAGTATATTTTTTATTAAGAGCAGCTGCTTCCTGATTCGCATAAGTGTCAAGATTAGAAGAGACGCAATCATTTTACATTTATCAATCAAGAAGACAGTTCATTGGTGCTGTCTGTCGTTTACTGAATTGAGAATTTCTTGAAATATTATACGGAAATATGGTAATCAACTAAACCGGTCATAATCAATCTAATTTTGAAACAAAACCAGTCATTACTTTGTAACAAACAATATGATCTTTTTTTATGGGAATTATCATCTTTGTATATGGTTTTTGTAACAATTGTGAAACCTTTTTTGTCAATAAATGAACCCGATGTTTCGTTATCGCAGTTCTAATAAATCTGGAACTTTCTATTTGTCATGGCTTGTTCAATTAAATACATGCCTCAGGGTTGCCGAATAGTCAGGTGTGACTTTGGACAAACCAACTCCCTAATTTTCTCCATCTTCTCTTCTCAGTCTGTCAGTATTATTAAACAAAAAAAATTATCTGAGAACTCATTTTTTTTCTTTTTGAGTTCATTTTTTTTCGCTCATTCCGACTGAGGTTTATTTTTTTTTAATTCTATTTTTCTTTTCCAAACGATTTCTTTCCCAAATGAAAAACAATTATTTATTCTGTGACACTGAGTAGTTGGAAAAACATTCTTTTTTTTTCAGTGTTATGAATGAAAATAATTTGATATGTAAACTTTTACTCCGATTTTTTTTATTGTATTTGGAATTGACCGTTTCACTTTTTAGAATTACTAAATAAAACGCAAGCGTATTTTGTATAGTGTACGAGTTCAATAGTGAACCCTCTTTTTTGCTGTTACATTTCAATTTTTAGTTAAATTAGAATATTCTTTCACCAAGTAAGTTTTTAAAAAAATTATTCCTCAAAACCGATGTTTTTATATTCTTAAAATGCTGAGAAAATTGTTTTCCGATGACACTAGTTATCAATAAAAAGAAATGTGAACGAAAATAACTACTTAGCAAATTTTTTGAATTTGTGAATTAATTAGATAATGTTTGAATAATTTATGCATGCAGTTAATGAGTACAGTTAAATATTATTTATGGAGGTTTCTTTGATCTTTATTATTTGTATATACTTTTCCTCTAAGTCCTAAATGACTTTGTTGTCAATATTATTTTAAATTTTATGTATGTATTTTGAGTCTTGTTGAATGTACAAGTTTTATTGTACTTTTTTTACAAAATACTAACTTAAATCTTCTTTTCTTTTAGGTAAGTACTCAATTCTTGAAAAACCATTTATAGAAGTTAGGTGACTGAACTGAGGTTTGTATTTTTCCTCCTTTCTAGAAATTGATTTCTTTTTCTTTTTAAGTTCAGCTATTAGATCAAAGTAAACTGTTCGAAATAGAGATGAACTGTTATGATGTTATTATTTTTTTCCTGTATTTATTTTATAACAAAAATGATATTTTGTACTATTTCTTCCCGATATTACTTCACTAAAGAAGAAAATATCTTTCTATTATTTGATTTCTCGAGAACAAACATATTTTCTATAAAGTAAAAAGCTTTGATACATTGAACCTTTTAATTAAATTTTCTATTTAAAGAAAATATTTCGTTTATTTCTAAACATTTTGTAACAAAAGCATATAACTATACTTTCAAATGTGCAAACCGTAGTTAATAATAGAAAATTAATCTTATTGTAATGTTGTGCTCCAGAAAAACAAAGAATTAATTAACATTTTATAATAAAAATTTCCCCCTTTATATTAACAGAGTTCTGAATACAATATTTTGTTTTAGTATCTTGCAAAACTTATTATTATTATGAATTGTATTTTTTCCTCATTATAGTAATTACCAATTATATGAAAGAGTCCCATATTATTTCACTTTTTTATTCTGTTACATTTTCTTTTTGTTACGTATAAAAAATTCCAACATGCATTTCATGACAATTCTTTTGTATTCCACATAATGGCAATTAACATTCTTCTATTATTAATTGAATGAGGAATAATAGTTTGATTTCATTCCTTTGCCTTAATAGGGTACTCTTAATTTTTAATTTTTGTTCATTTATAACTGACGAGCTTTTTTTAACCCTCTTGTATGGCTTAGTATATAATGCTATAAGATTGAATAATTATAATTTTATTCTCTTCACAACTTTAATTTATGTAGTCTCTATTCACTTTGTACTGAAGGACTTTAAATCCAATTCAACATATAAAAAAAGAATATGAATTTTTATTCATCGATGTTTTTCATAAAACTAATATAAAGATTAAAATGAAATCTGCTACGCATATTTCAATGTATCATGACAGAACATCATTTCTTGAACGGCCGATCACCACGTGCTCGTGAAAGTTAAATTATATTTTTATTCATTTTAATTATTTCAATGAATGATTCACTTTAGTATGGCAAACGATCCAAAAAACTTTGTCTTGCATTGATTGTTAAAAAAATATCCCATTTCCTATTTATTTCATTTTATATAGTCATGTGCTCAAAATGACATTTTTCTAGGTTTTATTTGCAGTAGAAATTAGATTATTATTCTTTAAATCAGAGCTTTTGTAAATGCAATAACAACGCCTTATTAAAAGCTGATTTTTTGAGATGCTCGTGCAGATAATAAAATTTTTATTTTTCACCTATGGTGTTTTGTTGAAGCCCAAAACTTCAGGTTCTAATATAACAAGGAATACAGAGAGTGCAAAAACAATCTGAAATAATTTATGAATGCTAATACTGAAAGTCCACCCTCACCTTCTGGGATACCGAAATTGTAAAATGAAATAATTGGGATAATTTTTTGGCTATACTTTGAGCAGTACATTCTACATGAGTACATTTCATTCTTTATGCAGCCTATGATGTAGATTTCTAAATATTTGATTCCCAAGCAGAACGATATAGATGTCTAAGTATGTATTGCATCTGAGTATGTATGTACTGCATCATATTATTCTGTATATCGGTAACAAACATATTCTGTAATTTTAGTATCAGCACTAAACTAAAATATATTCTTGATGATAACTGAACGGATGCTATGTCATTGACCCCCGATATTGTTGAGAGAAAATGAGTTTGAGAAAAACCAAAAATTTCGTTTCTAACCTTTTTAGGGTCTGCGATCTATAGATTCATCTAGAAATTTCCATATCATCTTGAGTTTTTGCATGAGGATTAATTGTCTGTTAGAAGTATTGATCTCTATCGGGTTTCTGGCACAGAGGTAGCGCGTCTTCCTCGTGTTCCGTGAGTCCGGTTCGGGCATGGTTGTTCTTCTGTGTTGTATCTATGAGATGTGTGAATGGCCCCCTGTAAAAAGGGGATGAGCAAGCGTGTGGGTATGCTTCATCCTCATATGAGCTAGAAGTCCGATTTCTGTCGTCGGATGCTCAGGGGTGCATACCCTCAGAAGCTACTGCACCCCTCTTTCCGTGGTAAAAAGCGGACACATCATCATCATCAAGTATTGATCTCTTTGAGGGTGGGACGAATCGACCACTGGTGAATACCCTGTAACTTAATTATCGTTTCGTTGTTTGCTTATGCATTGTTTGTTTCTACTAGTGCTGTTATTTTGTGTACGCCTCTGCTGTCGTTTTCCATAGTCCAGCATGTTTGATTTCTAGCGTCTCATTTATCGGACTGAATTCCATAATAGTACAAAAGTGCATAATCGCCTTCTCTATATTTCTACATTTTCATATTCTACGCTGGAAATTATGCCTTCATTTAAGTTGCATATGATGTCATTTTAACTTCAATTACGTATGGTCATTAGGAATTTTATACCAAAAAAAAAAAAAAAAAAAAACGGAAGTAAACTAAATTTTCGATTAAAAAAAAAGAATTAGAGTTAAAGTATTTTTTAATTGCTATCTGTGTCTGTCAAAAAAATATCAATGGAAATGAATATTTGTGAA
>JAOUZG010041575.1:4339316-4350394 GCA_026289955.1 Argiope argentata
TATATATATATATATATATATATATATATATATATAATATTTTAGACGATTTTAGAATGATGCAATTCAAGTAGTCTGTTTTAATCGTAGAAGAGTGAAAATGTTTATGTTCAATTTGTTAGATTGGCCAGAATATTTTATTAAATATGATTGATAGTATCTGGGAACTATATAAAAATTTTAATTTAAATTTTATCAGGCAGAAATCGTATCGAACAGCATAAAATATAAATTATTTTATTTAAAACATTTTTTTACGTATACTGTACGCCTTCACTTAACAATTTAGATATTGGTTATCGAGTCACAATTAATGTGAGTCCTTCATACAAAATAAGCATTACAAAACGAAATTAATATAAGCATTAGCCAATTGTTTACGGAACATCGAGATCGCTGACATTAACTCTATTGGATTTCCCTTTAAGGTTTGCCTTTTGTTCTGCTGAAGATCAAGGACGCTGAAAGAGCAGGATCTGTATAATTCCTGGATTATAGATAATCCCCTCTATTATTTCATCTATAATAATATGTTTGCCCTGAAATCTGATTTATAAAAGTAGTAATCTCTATATTTCTCTTTTAAACAAAACATGAACTCATGTTGGCAATACTTCAGCAATACTAAAATATTATCATAATTGTAGTTTTATTAGTTAACTTTGAATATTAGACTTCAACATATTTTTCCAAAACTATAATTTCATTCTACCGGCACATATATAATTTTATCATGTGTGTGTTGTGACTAATGGCACTTGCCGTGGACTTTGCTTCCGCTGATACGATCAGCAGATTTTAAGCCTAAGAAATGCGTCTCTTTGTTTGACAAGTAGCGCCATCTAGGGCCAAAAGTAGCTACACACACGTCACAACCCTTTTTAGGGGGCGGACTACATTCATGCAAATTCATTCATACATCTCAGATCGTAATTTAAAACTGGAATAGTGAATGATCACCTCTAACCCAGTACCCCCAGTGATATTACTCTCGACATGGAGGACCCAGCGACCAGGAACAGATTGAACTAGCGCCAGTTGCCGCACACTCGGGGAATCTTTTGGCCGGTGAGTTTCGAACGTAACCGAAGGATTACGAGTTCAACGCTCTACCAACCAAGCCATCCCGCCTCATGCTGAATTTACACCAGTTAATACTTCGAAAATATTGACACCAAAGTCATGTAAGACATTCCTTATCATGTTAAGTCAATTAGAGAATATACGAGAAAATTTTGAGGAGACCACACCTACTGATTTGAGTTGTGATGCTTATAAAAAAAATACTCTGAATTCCAAAATTGGCGGTAGGGATATTACTCTTAGAGATCTATCAAAATCTCCAAGAATAAGGTGGGCGAATTTCTTGACGATAATAATACCTATTACTCTGCGTCTCGGGCCTGAAAGAAATCGTATACAGAAGAGGCCTATGTTCCTTTTTCGGGAGGAGAAAAGGTTTAGCATCCTTGTTCTTATTTAATAAGAATCGTTCTTCATAATCTGTGAATCCTTTTGTGGTGGGCCCCATCTCGTGATTTCCATCCCCGCCAGAAGACACTCGGATATAGGCCATCCCGGTCCTATTTTATCATAATGTTTCGATAGTTCTTGAAAATTAATATTAATCCTAGGAAAAGAATTTGACAAAAATGACAGTAATACTGCATTTCTGTATTATTTTAAACCCTAAATACACTTTTGCATTTCAACTGGGAAAAGGAAATAATTCTTTTCTTTACTTTATGAACATATAAACTATTTGTCCCGTATTGCCTTTCCTGATTAAAAGTTTTCATTAAATACCCTTAAAGCAATTCCATTTTTAAAATCCCCATCCCGTTGAGCTCCTTCCTTAACTACATTTTTCAACTGCCTCCGAAGAAAGCAGCCATAATCGATTAAACGCGGTTTATCTCTCTTAAACGCCTGTGGAAATTTTAACCCGGTATGAGTGATATTTTGGAGGTTAAGTTTGTTGATGAGGGTTAATTTGCATATTGTGGATGCAAATTCGCCGACTTAAGGCAAGCGTACATCCATGATTAATGTCCTGTACTGTTCTAGCACTTAAGCAAACGAGAGCGGGGAATACTTTTTTAGCCCCAGAGCTCCCCGAGATATGATAATCCCGAGTCCTGCCTCTGACACTCGACGTGAAATTAACTCCGTTTTTTTGTGCCTTGTGGAACACGCCTCCATTGGGGAGGAAAAAATTTTGGTTTTCGAAAGTTGGGAAATGTGTAATTGCAAAATTAATTCGAGGGGAAACAAATTTCACGGGGATGCAAATGGTGGACGGTGGAGGTAAAAATCGAAGAGATCCTTTTCTGGTGGTGTCATAATATTCCAAACAGTGTCAGCATTTGTCTCGCTTAGTTTTAAAAGTATTTTGGGGGGTTGTTCTGATGATTTTCCATTGACGTTTCCAGAAATGAATAAACATTGACCTCATTATTTGTTCCCTGAATTTTTAGAAACAGCATTCACTTTCATAATTATGTATTTTGTTTTACAATTATTGTACATTAGTTTCTGTCTACATGCCAAATTATTGACATTTATGATCAAACTTGACTATTCATCAATAAGAATTGTAATTTTTAGTACCGAACTTGTGGCCAAGAGCGTTGTAAAATTGCATTGTTCTTGTATACGATGGCTACTGATAAGAACGCAGCTGTAACTTAATAGCATTAATTAGGAAACTACTAAATTAAAAAAAAACACCTATGGTGTAATTTTAAATTTTATTTTCAAAATGCGGTGTATTTAAAGCATCATTTTGTTAAAAGTAGATACCGAGTAAATGTCAAACTGTATAAAAAATGATATATATCAGTTCAATATCTGAGATTTATTTTAACATTACTTTAGTAGAGAATAATAATTTTTTTTCTTTGAAAAATGTGTAATATTCATGATAATTTACATATTGAATTTTGAATCGTTTCTGCAATCTCAAAAGATTATACTTTATAGTGCAGGAATGGACATTAATTCAATCGCTATCGACTGGTAAACCACCAAGTTAAAAGAAACTCATGTTAAAAGAAACTGATGGGGAAGTCTCATAATCCAGATAACATCCTACGGACATGGGTGTCCCTTTTGTCTAGTGGCTAGAAACCCTAACGTTGCGAGTTCTGTCCTACTATTCACTTAACGTAGTAATCCGTAACCTTGAATAAGCAACTTTCGTGTAACTGTTGCGGCGCCCTCTACCGGCAGAAAAAGTCGTCAGGTGCATTAAATATAACAGCCAACGGTTCAGCATACTCTTGTCCCAATTTTATCATTCGTCTCACCAACCACTCACTAATGAGAGAGTATGTGGTGGAAACCTCATAAGCCAAATAATATCCACCGGACTCTAGTGTCCCTTTTGTCTAGTGGCTATGTTACTTGACTACAGACCCTAGCGTTGTGAGTTCGGTCCTAGGGCTATCTACACCATTACCTACAAATTATCTATGGAAACAGACGGCTATAAGATACATTTTTATCTTGCTTTTATCCCTTAATAACCTAGAGTTTCAATTTTGATACCAATCTTTTAAACCGAATGTTCACATTTCTATTAGTTTTTTTTATAGGTTGGATGTACGTATTTAACTGTTGTATAGTATTCTTTCCAACGAAATTAAAAAAAAAATCAAATGTCATTATTGTTTTATTTTATCTATGACATATTACTCGCGCGGCAAAGTGAACAAGTAAACACATTTTACTAAAAGTTTTGTTGAATACAAATTTGATATATTTTCTTTTTCTGAAGAATATAAATACTTGCGATAATAAAAACAATCAATGTTTCGCATTATTTCAGGCATGGGTATATCTGATTTCTTTAAGGCGTTAATGCCTGAAGTATCAAAATTGATACCTGTTTTTTTTTTCTAAATAAATATGTAAAATAAATATTGTGATTTCTTTAGCTATTTTCCCTTCATCTACACCCTCAAGCAAACACAGTAATATTAAAAATAAATCACTTTCGTAAATCAGGATACTAAGGGTTATTATTATGTGTGTAGTTATCTAAGGAAGCACTTATTCCATATTTATTATTAAGTTATAATAAATATTGTAGAACTTTTTTTAGTTCACCACATCCGTGTCGCTAGGTGGGTAGCAACACCTTGAAAAAGTTAGAAGTAACTCTTACCCTAGAAAAGTCTGCCCATTCCTATATGATATCTAATGGCATATCTAATTATTCGATTTCAAAAAATAATTCTTAATGTATTTAAATAATTATAAAACTTAGCAAAAACTTTTTCCCCTATTCGCCAAACATTAACCCCGGTTTGTAATCACCACTTCAAGTCCAAGCTATTAATATGTCATCCCAGTGAAGTTGCCACAGTAGCTAGCTCTCTTGGTTTATATTACAAAAGAATTTTCAAATTACCGTTACTTTTTTTCCCCTGAACAAAAACCGTAAGAAAGAATATCCAAATTGCAGTTTTTTCGATATCCATCTCTCGAATGTTATGACATTCCATCCTTTAAGTTTCCCCTGCAACAAAAGTTAGGAAACAATTGAAACTCCAGACCTCCCCTTTCCGGAGGCATTCCTCAAGTACAAAACCGAGAAGTGCTTTGTAAATTTAGACCTCTCACCAAGTCATTCTTGGCATGCTTTTATAGAAGGGGAGGGCTTCCCTGACTTCTTTTGTATTATATTGGGAGATAAACATGATGGGGATGGGGGGGTTAGGATTTCATACTCGAACATCCAACTCTCCTCATCCTTACTGAGTCATCTAGAATTCATGGTATGGGGTATGATACCGTCCTCTTTAGACATCATCATTCTTGGAGGAGGGATTTCGAACCCCGTTTTGGAGTACCCCAGGGGTGCACTTCGCCTCGGTAAGCGAACTTTTCTGATAAAAGATAAAGCACTACACATGTCCTTCTGCGTCTGATGGTCTAGTTCTGCAGAGTAGGAAAAGAAATTAATTTCGGAATTCGATCGAACACCAAACCAATCAGATCTATATGGTTTTTTTTTTCCAATATATAGATTGTTTCTAACAAAATGTACTATATGATTATATTAGATGAATATTTATTGCCGATTCAACAGAAATGTGTGTTGTGAATTATGACACTTTAGGGCCTTATCACATGGCAAAATGCCGTCTACACCTTGGTGAACATCTTCGATGTAAGCCCGCAGGTAACTGGTAAAACAAGCTTTTTGTCATCGTGAGCTTTTTAAACCTTTTTGGAAATATCGTTTGCCAGCGAAATTCGACCAATCATATGAGACTTTGCCAGTGACCTTAGTGTGCCAAGAATGGCACGATTGATACCAACTAAGGGGGAGCAATGAATAAAGAGCGATAAATACACCATAACTCGGACGTACGTTATTAAGTTTACCAGATAGCAAATGCTCAAGTGACGCCACTTTCGTGGTCGTTTATACAAGAAAGTGTAGGCGGCATTTTGCCGTGTGATGTGGCCTTTACAAGCCAGCTGACAGTTATCGATATTATGAGCGTTTCTAGTTTTTTCAGCAGCACATAGCCAAGAGTATGATTTAGCTACTCTCACATCACAACGCTTTATACAAGGCGGTCTTCATTCATGCATTTCATTAATTCACAGATCGTAATTTAGATCTGGAATGGTGAAAGATGACCTTTGAATCAATGTCCACAATGGTATTGCTCTCGACATGGAAAACTTTGTGGCCACGACAGATTTATACGTGCTCTGCACACACACACACACACACACACACACACACACACACACAGACACAGACACAGACACAGACACAGACACAGACAGAGAGAGAGAGAGAGAGACAGACACAGACACAGACAGACAGACAGACAGAGAGAGAGACAGACACACACACAGACAGAGAGAGAGAGAGAGGGTCGGCGGGGCTTGAACTCGCAAACCAAGGGATGGGAATCCAACGGCCTACCGATAATTCTATCTCGGCCTATAGAAATGTAAATATATAACTAATAAGTTTAATGGAAAATCCACAAATGGATTATCATTATTTGAGCACAAATATTTCTGCATTGGTATAATTTAATAATAGCGTTAATTCTTCCATTTCTAAATGAGATTTTAAATGCCAAGACATGTATTTAAATTAATGAATTTTTGGTTTAGGAATTCAACAAAAATTGCTATCAAATGTAAAATAACATTCAAAAGCGATACAGAATTTGTATCATCATCTGGATAAAAAAAAATTGGCATCACTGATACATGCATACCACTCAGATACATATGTCACGTACATCACTGTCATACATACCGCTCACATACGTATATCACGGACATCACTGTCATACATACCGCTCACATACGTATGTCACGGACATCACTGTCATACATACCGCTCACATACGTATATCACGGACATCACTATCATACATACCGCTCACATACATATACCTTTTTATATTTTTATGTTGGGTAATTAACGTTTTGTCCTTGTATTGTCCTGTAAGTGGTTTATTAATAAATATATTTTAAGCATCAATGCTAATCGTTGTCTTTCCTCACATTTTTAATTCCAAAATTTCATGTCGTATGCTGTTCTTTGTGGCGATTTCAAAGATCACAATTTTCTTCGAAGTTTCAGTCGCATGGAAATGACCCTCTTTCCACCGAGTGGCCTTTCCCCCGCATTGTTTCAAGTATCACGTTTCCAAAGGGGAAAGCCAACTTTTAACAGCTCTTCTCAGTTTTGATAAAAATGGATGTTCTTCAGAATTTTTATTCTTCTCGGCCCGGAATCCGTAAAGCCTGACAAACGAGGGAGCGCTCGCCCGGAATTTTATGAAGCCTCGAGTCGATAAATGATACTTCTTCGATTCCGTGTGGTGATGGCGCAAACACAGAATGACGAACGGCGTATTAGGATTACAAGAAAAGCTCATAAAGAAGGCTGAAAATACTCGTAAGAAAGGTTTTTGCCTTGTACTAATTCATATTTTGTTTGGCATGGTGGAATATGGGTCCCTAAATCTTGTGGAATCACCTGTTGAAAATGTTTATTACCATAGTAATAATTCAGAATAGTCATCTTAGTATTGTGTTTGTAAACATTTACAAGATATACTATGATATTATAAGATATTAAACAAATGTTAAAATGATATATTAAGATATTAAACAAACGTAACAAACTGAATTCAATGAAAGTGGTTTTTAAATGAAATTATTTAGAAATAATTTTTTTATTTGTCTATTATTTAATGTTTGTTGCCCTGTCCGATTTTTAATTCATTAATGTTCGATTTTGTTTCTAACTCTTACAGTTGCCATGATGATTTTAGAAATAATTTTAATTAAAAAACAATCCTAATAAAATAACACATTATTAGAAAGTGTTTTATACTTTCAAATATAATGGATTAAAAATATTTATTTCACCTTCACATGTTATTTTTAATATTTATCATTTAATTTATTACACGATTCTGCCTTGTTGCATCATGATGCATTTTTATAGCGGCGTATTGTTTATCTTTGTATAATAATAAAATAACAAATTCTTAGAAATTGTTTTATATTTTAATAAATAATGGATTAAAAAGAATTATTTCAGCTTCACGTGTTATTTTTAATATTTATTATTTCATTTATTACACGATTTTGCCTTGTTGCATCTGATGAATTTTTATTGGCTAGGGTCTATCTTATCTTTGTACAAATAGCTTATTGTCATTTTCTTTTGAATTGTATTTCTGTAGAATGCTTAAGCCACTAATTTCAGTCTTCTTAGCGCATACCCCACGAAAAAAATTGTTTGAATATGACTGAATTCCTTTCTTTTATTAAACCTAGATACCCCTTTACCACCGAAATAAGCCGTATAAGAGGTATTGCTGTGACTGACTGTTATGCAAAAATTTGAATAGTTAAAAAGCATAAATAAATAAGAGCCAACTAAAGTTCAAAGAATTTCCAAACTGTTGGTAAAAGCCCTAGAAATCTTTTACCTCATTTAATTTAATATTTTTAAATTTCCAGGGTATTGTAAAATAGTGTTAAAATTACTATCCATTATTAGTTTTCCTCTAATTTGAGTTCGACACTGTATTATATAGAGCTGGACTGAGTTTATTTTCTCACATATACTTTTGTTGCTTTGCAACCTTCCAATACTGGAAAAGTATTCTGGAAATCTCCCATGTTCCGATATAATTCGCTCTACCATCGGTTGAAGTATTTATTTTTATAATTTTTGGTTCCGATATGATTTTACATGTTATGCGTCTTTTGCATGTTTTTATACATTTATCCTGACCCTGTATCATCCTCTTTTTATCATGTTAGAACATATTATTTTGGGGATGAGGTTTCATTGCGTCAACAAAAATCCTTAGGTGAAAAATAAACATTTTATCTGCACGAGCATCTCAAAAAATCAGCTTTTAATAATGCATTGCCATTGCATTCACAAAAGCTCTGATTTTAAAAAATAAGTTTATGACTACAGCAAATGAAACCTAGAAAAATGTTATTTTGAGTGCGTGATTACATAAAATGAAATAAATAGGAAATGTGATATTTTTTTAAACGATAAATGCGAGACAATTTTTTTTTGGATCGTTTGCAATACTAAAGTGACTCATTCAATGAACTAATTAAAATGAATAAAAATATAATTTGACTCGCACGAGCACGTGGTGCTGGGCCGTTCAAGAAATGATGTTCTGACATGATGCATTGAAATATGCAGAGCCGATTTCATTTTAATCTTTTTATTTGCATGTTCATCTGTTCTCAAGTTTCCACATATTCTCATGTGAGCTTAAATCCAGTTTAATCTTAATTCATTGGTTCGCTTTAGCGTTTCTTAAGTTGATTAACTTATTTTGCTTGGAATTTTACTATATTGATTTACTTAATAAATTGTCTCTCCCATTTGTGATTGTATCTGATATTTAATTGGTTTATAGATAATTATTATCTTAATTTTAATGGCAGTGTTCTCTTGATAGTTTTGGAAAACATTTTGCTTTTGAAATAATATTTATGTGATTACAGCAAACATAAATTGAAAACCCTGAGAATTTGAAAAACTTCCTGCTAATCATTCACATGTTGCCCTTTGAAGTTTCATTTCTACTGAGGGCTTTTAACATAATTTTTGAAATAGAATTTCCGCATCACTACTTTTCGACAAAAGTGGCGTGACTCTACTGTGAAAGTGATGATTCAGTTTTTGACATTTAGACAACTTCCTTTTATCATCATGAGACTTGTATTCCATCGCGTGCGATTCGTAGGGGTGCGATGGGCAGAAAATGTGAACTTTGTTCAGCGTGCGCATATGCGTGGCTTCATCTTCTGCCCTCATGAAAAGCAATCGAACGGATCTATTATCAATAATCAGCCTCGCATGTAAACGGAGAAGCCGTATGAAGTTTCATCGCCCCCTTGAAGCCCCTGCACCACTAGGGGTCTTTTCTTCCCCTCTCCCCCATTCTGAAACCCTCTCAAAAAAATCAATTCTGGCCATACGATCGATGCTTGTTGCAATTCCATACAGTGGGTCTTCGTCTGCCTTAATGGGTGTTTCCAGGTGGCACGTGCCCCCCACCCCACTACAAATAGGGGTCGCCCGGTAGTATCGTCTGCATTCGATAATGGCCTCCGTTTCTGTTTTCTAGTAAAGGCTCCCCCCCCTAGCGCACCTCTTTTTTATAATACCTATAACCTTGTTCTCTTTTTTTTCCCCGGTCATTGCAAATTGTCTGGCATTTCTTTTTTTCCCCTTTTCCTTTTTTTTCCCTTTTGAGTGGGTATTTTGAGGGGCGCCGGACTGTCCCGCAGATTAATTTATCATCGACGATAAAAGTCCGGCTGGGGAAATGTTTTATTTATCGGTCCGGGACACGGTAGAGCGGGATTAAGCCTTATTTTATGTTCTGCTCCCCACAAGTGTTCCATTATGGATCGGGGATAAATATTTGTGACGTGGGCGTGACAGGTGGAACGGAATGGGAGTGAGTGTTAATCGCGCAGGGACGAATCCGTCACGCAACTCGACAGTAGCCCCCTGTACCAAGTCGAGTGTTTAAGTACTGCAATATGGCAGTCGAGCGAGCGGAAAAAAACCTTGGGACACAATTTCCGTCTGCAAGTGAAGACGATTGGTTCCCCAACTCAATGTGTGTGATGATGGATGTACTTGGAACTTACTTATAGCCTCTCTTCTATCTTAATTTTAGCTCTTTCAGACACATCCAAATTATTGGTTCCACCCATATTTCGTTCGACACCAATAATGAACTTTCTTTCTCTTCCAAATCGAGTATTTTAAGTGGTTCAATATGACTGAAATGAATAGGAAGTCTTGCATGTAGAATAATTCTTCTGTTAAGAAAGACACATTTATTACTGTAACACGAACTATGCATGTAATGAACTTGCACTTACCTAGTGTTAATCTTTTGAATCCAGTAATGCCAATACTTCAATGCGAACTATGCATGTAATAAATTTGAATTTATCTAGTGTTAGTCTTCTAAATCCGTTGTGTTGTGACTAATGGTACTTGCCGTGGACAAGCCTTTGCTAATACGATCAGCAATTTTAAGCCTAAGAAATGCTTCTTTGTTTTACAAATAGTGCCATCTAGATCCAAGAGTACGACTTAGCTACACACACGGCACAACCCTTTTTAGAGGGTGGACTACCATTCAGGCAAATTCATTCATACTGCTCAGATCGTAATTTAGACCTGGAACAGAGAACGATCATCTCTGACCCAATACCCCCAGTGATATTACTCTCGATATGGAGGACTTTGCGACCACGAAAAGATTCAACGAGCGCCAGTCGCCACACACTCGTGGAATGTTTTGGCCGGTGAGCTTCGAATCCGTAACCTAAGGAGCACGAGTCCAACGCTCAACCAACCAGGACATTCCGGCCCAGTATTTTAAGTAGTTCAATAAGACTGAAATGAATAGGAAAAGTCTTGCAAGTAGATTAATTCTTCTGTTGAGAAAGATACATTTAGTACTGTAACAAGAACTATGCATGTAATGAACTTGCACTTACCTAGTGTTAATCTTTTG
>JAOUZG010041575.1:4350404-4361270 GCA_026289955.1 Argiope argentata
ATGAACTTGCACTTACCTAGTGTTAATCTTTTGAATCCAGTAATGCCGATCCTTCAATTCGAACTATGCATGTAATGAACTTGCACTTACCTAGTGCTAATCTTTTGAATCCTGTAATGTCAATACTTCAATACGAACTATGCACATAATAAAGTTGAATTTTTCTGTTATTACACTTCTAAATATTTAAGGCCAATACTTCAAAGCGAACTATATACATTATAAAGTTGAATTTATCTAGTGTTGTTACTCTAATAAATCTATTAATGCCAATACCCAAATACGAACGATGCACGTAACTCTATTGAATTTATCTAGTTTTATTCTCCTTGCATGACATTTGTTTGGCACAGCATGGCCAAACATGGCTTTTGCGCCATGAAACCAAACCAAACCTTGCATGACACGTTTTTGTAATATAAATAAACTATATTTCTGATTATCACTATTTATCTGTTACATCATTAAGTAGATATATTACGGTTTGAAAGAAACAATCAATATATTGACAAAAACCATACAGACCTGATGGTTTGGTTAAAATGTAATAAAATTGTCTTTTCTGCGAATTATTTTTTGTCATCAATGTTTTGAAACAGATTCTCATTTGAATAGTTTTTGTTCATAAAATAAACGAAAGATTGTCTTTTAATTCTATAAAATTAAATATAAGTCTCTCCATTCCTGCAAAACTGGAAAGCGGCACAAAAGACTCAAAAAATCACCTTTTCTATCTGCTTTCAAAACATTTACAGCGCTTTCGGTGCTTTTGTGCCAAATGATGCAGTAATGAAGTAGGCAGGCTAGATTTCTGCCGTAGATTCTTTCTTTCGGCAGATGTCGCCGAGTTTAGGTTCACCCTCGATCGCATCATCTGCTCCTCCACAACAAATCCTTTGTGGTAACTTTCGCGAAATGACAAAAGCCTGCTTTTGATGACCCGAAACCACGGAATTCTTTTTCCGCCACGGGTATCTCGTCATCCCACGTCTCTTCCCTTTTGCCAGAGCTTCTAATTGCCTTTTAACTACCCTCTCGGAACGACTATTTATAAGTCCTGTAAACATCTGCCGTGCCTAGATGGGAGACGCTGATAAGAGGTGACGACTGCTGTTACAAACTGACTGAATGCGCGCAGCAAATATTTTGACAGAAATACTTCGCGCCAAACGTCGCCTAAATATTTATGAAATGCAACCACATTTGCAGTATTCATGTCTTGGGTTTAGTGTTTGCTTCGCAGTTGCCATTTGTGTTTTTCGTGGCACTGCAAGCACTATAATTATGCACTTACTATTTAAACCCGCAAATAACAAATCACTCAAGAATTAAACGATTTGTGAAATTGATTCGAACGAATTAGTTTCCTCGTAAAGATGTGAAGTTAATTTCTGAGCTAGAGTGGTAATTTTAGCTGTATTTTGTTTTTTTTTTTTAATTTTTCAAATATGTAATATCTTTTATGTCAGAGTTTGATGTTGTTTTGGGAATGAGGTTTGTTGCGTCAACAAAAATCCGTAGGCGAAAAATTAAAATTTTAGTATCTGCACGAGCATCTCCAAAAATCAACTTTTAATAATGTGTCGCCATAGCATTTACAAAAGGTCTAATTTTTATAAAAATAAGTTCATGATTACAGCAAATAAAACCTTGAAAATTGTCATTTTGAGCACGTGATTATGTGGAATGAAATAAATAGGAAATGGGATATTTTTTAAAACAATAATAGCGAGACAATTTCTTTGATCGTTTGCAATACTAAAATTAATAATTCAATGAAAGAATTAAAATGAATAAAATTATAATTTAACTTGCACGGACATTTGTTTGGCCAGTCAAGAAATGTTCTGACATGATACATTGAAATATGCATTGCAGATTTCATTTTATTCTTTTTTTAAAAAAGATTAAAAAGACTTATAATATTTTTATTAAGATTCGGAAAGCGAAACAAATATATGAAGAAATACAGTGTTAATAAATGACGATTACTGGGCTAATCAATGTTACTTCATTAGTAGAACAGGCATTGAAAAACATTGTGTACATAGAAAAAATGTAATAAAATATACTTCAGAGTGTCCGGTTCGGGGCTATCCGGCCAAGTTTTCTTTTATCATAATTAAATGAAGAAGCCAAGGCGTCTATTAAGTCTTCTATTAAAGACTTATCTAAACCTAAAAACTGTTAAGTTTTGACTCTTATATGGAGATAACAGTTTAAAGTCTTTTCATATGTTTTAAGTTGAGTATTACGGAATGTACTAAAATGTGAACATTTATACCCTTTAACTTACCTTTTTTGTAATAAATTCTTGAAACGTGCCATGCTATATGTAAACATATAAAAACTAACAGTACGAAGCCTGTTGTTTTAACTCGACATATTGCCGAGAATTCCTTGTATGTTAATAATAATAACGTAATAATTTTGAAACAGATTTTTTTTTTAAATATTTTATATAATTAGCTCTAAGAATCTTATTTCTTAAATCATTTTAACAATATAAATCGAAATAATTAAAATTATAATTAACTAAATTTCGTGTGTGTGTGTGTGTGTGTGTGTGGTTAGCCAGACACATATATTTTTAGATATATAAGTTTTAAGAACGAAATTGCATTCATTAAACTAATTTTGAATTCTCGCACGTCGGACTATAACTAACGAGCTTCACAACTATAACTAACTGAAATTATAACTAACGAGCTTCACAACTATAACTAACTGAAATTATAACTAACGAGCTTCACAACTATAACTAACGGAAAATATAACTAACGAGCTTCACATCTGGAAATAACGGAAAATAAAACTAACGAGTTTCACAATAATGCTATGTGGTAATGCTTTTGATATATGGTTGGCAAGACACTTATATTTTTAGATATACAAGTTTCAAGAACGAAATCGCGTTCTTTAAACTAATTTTGAATTCTCGCACCTCGGACTCTCGACTTCTGCTACCTCCACCTGTGTTAATGAAGTGGAAGAATCGGTGGTGAGCTAAGCCTGTGCACAATTAAAATGCCGTGACTGTGAAGCCACGTCTTAACGAATCCCCCATCCCCCAAGTTTGTTTAGCCGCCGATTTTATCCCTTAAGCGCCTAATTAAATCAGATTCAAATAAATAAGTAAATAAAGAACCATCCCTGCTGAAACGAGCTTTTGAATATTTGAATACGGGATCGTAATTGCCCTTCAACACTGCGCCGTCCCCTTTCCTTTTAATTGTGTGAGAAGGTCAGGATGGATGTTTGAAATCTTGGAATAATCGCAGCGGCAATTAATTTCTTTCATAATGAAATCAGAATACCTCCTCGAGTTGTCTCTGGATCAAAAGTTTTAGTGGGGATGGTAGTTAGTGTTCTTGATGGAGAGGTCTGTCCATTGAAGGACAGTAAGTGAGTGACATGTGGTAATGAAGTGTTATCTTTGAAAACCATGTCCTGCCATCTGTTTGATGAAAGATAAGAAAGGAAAAATGAATAGGTTTGATTAAGGTACATGCAAATGTTTTTTTTTTCGGTATTCAAATACCAGATTTAAATTGTCTTTCAGAGCTCGCATTGATGAAATTTGACGCGGTGCCAAATAAGAAGAGTTAATAAAGAGCAGCTATTTAAAATATACTTTGTTCAATAAATAATTATGTTCTATTGTTAAAGCAAATATGGCATAAGACTGTTATTTATAATTATAATCTGTGGAATTGCCTTCCTGAAATTTTCTCGCATACTCTGTACTAAAGGTATTTATCCCATCGCTTCGCAAAGAATTATGAACCGTTAGTGGCATAAGATAAGACCATGATTTTTCAGAGGCATTGGCGTACAATAGTGTTTTTTCTGATTGTATGCTTGATCCTTGACGGTATTTTTTATTATCATTTGAGATTATGATGTTTTAGTTAGGAGTTTTTGATGTCTCCGAAATTTACGCGCAAAAAATATTTTTATTTGCTTTTACCATTATTGCATTATTATTATGTTTGCTATGCTTCTTTGAAAGCAGATGTGTTTTTAAAAGGTTGACCTGCTTTTACCCGTGTTGCTTTATTGTTACGTATGCTTCTTTGGCAGAGATGCCTTTTTAAAAGCCTGGCGAAGAACTATGACATCATAGCCACTATATCCTCTCAAAGTCGGTCGATCTTCAAAAGTTTAATTTCCAATTTTTCTAGCAAAGTTATATATATATATATATATATATATATATATATATATATATATATATTATATAATATATGATAGAGGAGAAATAGAGAGAGAGATAATAGAGAAGTCTCGTGATTGTTTCAAAACTGTGCAAATTGATTAATGACTTAAAATAATTAAGATAATGACCTAAAAATTAATATTCTCGCTTGATAACTTGCGATTTAAGATCAAAGATTTCATTTTTTTTTGTAATTGATTTCTAACATGCAGTTAATAGTACTAGAAAATCAAATTTATGTCTATGACATATTTTCCTTTAGAATATATCTTTTAATAGTAGACATGAAATCGCATGTTACTTTTGTATTATCTTTTTAAGTAATCGCATTTACATCTTTGTGAACTGTTTACCGCATGGGGGATTGAATTCCAAATATGACATATATTTCCACAATAGATTTTAAAACTGTATAAAGTTTTATTCATCTAGCTCTCTTCATTTTGTTGTTATTATAGAAATTATAATCGGACATCCAGACAGACTTCCTCTTATTGGAATGAGCTGAGTTCAACGTAGTCTTATTCATTATAATTCTATTATTTTTCGCCTAGAAGCGCGCTTAATTTAAAAAATTTCTCAATTTCTGTCGTATGTATGTCTGTAACAAATTTAAAATGATTCGAACCATTGATAATTCAAATCAAATCTTAGCACTTACGTCACTCACATATAGTACATTTTGTTCTTTTTATATTAACATGGAACTCTTATTTCAGAAATGGAATGCTTTTTCTTGAAAAAAAAATTATTTTTTTTAAAGTTTAGTTTTAAACAATGAAATTTACCAAGTCTAAAAATAAAATTGATGAACAGAATTTTATTAGCCTTAAGCCACCAATTTCATATGCAGTACACCTTTAGAATTTTAAAGAACTGGGATTTTTAAAAATCTAGTCTGGAACATCAAACACAATTTGCCACCAACAAATCTTTCTTCATTGATGGTCTCGAGTAAGAATTAAAATAGTCTGGAATGTTCTATAGGGAGTTCATTCAGGCCCATCGAGCGCAAAATATTTTCTTGTTTAAAATCTTTCTTTTTAATCTCTCAATAAATAAAAAAAATTTATTCTTAGTCAGCTCTCATTTTTAAGATTGAAAAATTTACTGCCGTGATTGATTGATTTAAGTGATTCGTATTCTCGACTAGCTGCTCATTGATTTAGCATAAATTTTTAAAGGAATATTATTGCATCTTTCTTGAGAAAAAAAAACGTTTAAAAAATTATAATTCCTTTATAATCCATGTATTTTTATTAAAGTAACTGAAGATGGCTATTAAATATATCAAATGGCATTTAATCCAAAGGATTAATCTGGGTATTTATTCTGCTAAAGATACGAAAAGCTACATAATGTGATTTAAAATTATTCACTCTAAAAATAATAAAAATACATGAATTAATAACTAGAAATCATAGAATAAATAATTAAATTAAAATCAATATTAAAATTAGAATTATAGAATAAATAATTACATAAAATAATTGAGAATAAAATTGATGAAAATTACCAAAAAGGCACCAAAAATTTAGTTCACATGTATAAGTAGCAATATGCAGAATTATACCAATGGAGTTCAAGTTAGTAATGATAAAGGTAATGTGAGCTGATAAATATTTCAATGAATTTAATCGATAAATTATTTTATTTATTTTCTTTAATGATCATTGTCTTCAATAGTTGCCTCTTTATAGGTTTAATTTACAATTTTTAAGTTACCTTTTTTTTAAATATAGTCTTGGTTTATATAAATTCTAAAAATTCAGAGAACAGAAATTTATAATGTTTGAAACAAAAAAGCCAAGTTCTCGTCTGCTTCTGGCAACCCTTTGCTATTCCACTTTTTCTTTTAATCGCTTCTGCCACAGTTTAGCCAAAAATGGCTCCTGAGCCCCCCCCCCAAAGCAACTTACCAATCTATATCACAACACAAGAACGATGTGAAGATGCAAACACAAGCTACAAATTTACAGCGAATTAACTATTTAATTCGTTAATTCCAGTTTATAGCAAGGCTGTGGAACGCAGGTCAAACAGAAAAGACGCTCTCTTAAGCTAAGCCAAATAACATAGCTCGTTCTCCGAACTGATCTGATTCTCTTACTTTAGCCAGGCCCTTAAATAGCGTCCCAATGAAGTGGGCGGGGCAAAAATAGAAACCACACCTTCGTTCATTAAATTTCTCCAACATTCCCAAGAAACAGATCATTATTTCTCGGCTTTTGTTAAACATTTTAGCTTATATTAAAAACTGCTAGAGACATTATTACGTCGCCAACACACCTATATCGCCAAATTAGACCAATATGGCGATCTTCTATTGTAAATCCCCTTAGAACGGCCTATTCTTGCTGACGCGCGATTCCATTACAGTTATATTTATGTAATAAAACTATTTACTATATTTACAAAAAATTTCATTTTATATTTATATATATATATATAATATTAGATGCTCATTGTTTAAATACAAAAATTATTTCAAATAGTGTTTGCGATCCAATTGGTTCTCAATAAAAAAAATGTGTTCACTCAAAAAGTATATAAGAGAGAATGACTATTGTCTGATTTTATAAGCACAGCACTTCACTTCCTCATAAAGAATTAATTCTTCCCGTTACAAAATTTATTCAAACAATGGCTTCTAAGAGATTGAATTTTTATCATAATCGATAATACTATATATTTTTTTCCAGATATCTAACAAGCAATCAGTTTATGAATATTAAGAGCAGTGATTTGAGTTGTAATGATCTAAGCATGTAATTACTGAAAGATTTTAATGAAAAAGTGCTGTTGAATAATTTAAATGTAATTAAAGGCGTAATGGATTTGTTAAATATTTAATGTGTGGTCGAATTAATTAGAGTGGAGTGAATCTGCATTGTTTCCACATTTGTCTAGTTCACTGTTTTCAGCCGAGAACAGTTTTCTTTCATCTAGTGAATAGAAAAATTCTACTCGAACACTAAATAAAGTGAACAATTATTGGGATCTGATGAATAGCTTTTTTTAACTATGAGAGCTTTGGAAATGGTGAAAATAAAAGAAAGTAATTAACATTTTTTGAACTTTTGAAGAGATTCAAAAGATATTTTAGATTTAAAAACTTTTATAGTAAGGTATAAAAGTTATAAACGTTCATTAAATATTAATTTTACATTTTAATGATTTACATTAAAATAAATATAAATTTTTAATTTTGCATAAGCAATTTTTTCCATTAGCACCTTCTGTCAAAAAAATTGGATACACATCATCCGCTCTGATCTGTTTGGAAAAATTATTACTTTTTATTCATTCTATATCTTACATTATTTTATTGCGCTAGAGAAACAAGGCTTCTAAAATTTTATACAAAATTTGTTATTTTATTTTCATCAAGGAAGTCTTAAAACTCTACCATGCATAATAGCACTCCAAATGATGACCTGAACAAATTCTATACATTATCTGGTGCTGAATGTAAAATATTCTTTACAATCTACGATTTTGATTGCTTTATTATGCATTTATGTTAACTATATCAAACATGGATATTAAATAAATAAATTTCTGTTATTACACAATGATTAATAATCATTTGCCGAAACTTCAAATTTTTGCGTATATTTATAGGGAACAAGCTTAAATTTTTATTTCAGTTATTAGTTTCCTCATTATCTATTTGAAGTATATCCACACTTTAGTTTACACATTTTGCTATAATTGAATCTATATCTTTGATTTTCATTGAATCGATGTATAATTGAATTGACATATAAATCTTCAATAAAAATTGGTTTCAAGCTGAAATATTTCAATCAGATTTTTGTAACTGTGCATTGAATAATTTCATTTAATTCTCACTAAAAATCAGAAGATCTTGACATGATTGTTTAATCCACATTTGGCGTTACTTTATTGTATATTTATTTGCTTTATCGTGAATATAAGCGCACAGAAAATAACATCGATTGCTTTGTGCTTCATCTTCAATAAAAATATATCTTTTGCGTTGAAAAATATAAGAAGACTTGAAAATAAGGGGGGAAAAACAGTTTCAAAGCATTTAATCTTCCATATGTGCCTTCTCTTTTCCAAAAGTGCTTGATGTTGCATGTTTTATGGCCGAATCGATTATTACCACAAGAAAACGAAGATTTATGGCTTTTTGTCGATCTTTTGAAAGCCATTCGAATGTTATGACGTTGACATAAAGCTCAATAAAGTTTGCGATGTATGGATCAGCCCACAGATTGGAGTATCTCGGGTTTATTTTGTAATAGAAGGACCGTTTATGTTTAAGAGAGGACCTTGTCACTGATGAGGATTGATTTAGTTCAAATCATTTCGAGATAGTATCCAGATTTTCTTTGTTAACTATAAAAATATTACTCAGCTGACAATTAGATCCATTATTTTTATAGTTCCTTTTCTTTTACTTTCTTGTAACATTAGAATGTCTCAATTTGCGGATCTCTATCAAATTTTAAGTAAAATTAAACGTAACGAAGGCAGCTAGAAAAATGAAATTCTATACGCAAATTTTTACATCTATAGAATTGACATCTGTCAAAGATTGTGTCAAATCCAGTTAGTTTTAGACCGTCTGTCGGTCTGTACTTTCAAAAACATATAAACGTACTAATTTAAAAACGCAGTAACTTAAAAAATATATGAAATTTGCAGTGAAGTTTTGTGGTGACAATCGCAGTTTTGTGTAAAATTTTTGTTCCAATCGACTGAGAAAACCGTTTCTGAAACACAAATTTAATTTTCGAATACTATTAATTAATCGCCAAGCAACTCGTTAAAGATGACACAATGGATTCAGTAAAAATGCTAAATTCATGCAACTCGCTAGAGATGACATAATGGATTCATTAAAAATTCTTAATTAATGTCAAAGATTAAGATTTCATAAATGTTGTAGGCCAGTGCCATGCAAGGTTTTTTCTGGTATTATAAGTTTATTAGAGAGTTTGCGAAAAAGTTTTGAGGAGACCACTCTCCTCAGATATTATTTATAAATTCTCTGAATTACCGATAAAAGCGTTGAAATCAAACGTATCTTAATTTTATAATTATTTGTTATTCATTATTAAATAAAACGAATTGTGCAAATATCATTAAAATATAATATCTTTGTCTTTTCTGATTTCATTCTTCTTAAATAAGTCATATCTTTCCAATTGCATTTCTTGACAATTTCTGCTGTTGCCATTCTGCTTCCAATAATTTAGTTTAAGTTATTGAGCTGGAGATAACTGTAAATTGGACTGATATAATCTTCAAAAATAAGTATTTATTATAGTATTATAGTAAGATAATAGATCCTTAACTTGTTTTAAATTTAAGTTAAAATTTCTAATAATCCAAAATTTTCTTTCATCAGCTGTTTAAAATGTATCAAATTGTTTGATTATCGATCAGTAATTGAACTTTGTGTCGAATGCCTATAAATTCATCTCGTTTTGGTAAATAGTATTAAAATACATAGTAGTTCGTATAACAGGTGCAAATTTCAAGATTTCATTTAATTTTATGTTAGTTAATAATTTACTATTCAATTTCTTTGGGTGGTCTGTGTTTATTTAGGAAAAAAATTGCACAGAATAGAAAATCTTCAGTAGAGAGTGTATACTATCTTAGTTCAGTTAAAATGGTGAAACAAAAAAAGCAAAAAGATTTAAAATTTTAAAACATTTAAAATATTTTTAAAAATTAAAAAAATTCCAGCAATTCATTAAAAAATTCAAAATCATATTAAAAGGTGGCAAGTAATTAATATTATTAAAGATGTCTTTTTGGAAATTAAATTTGATCAACGCTTTTTCAAACTATCAGTTTTCTCTTCACTTGTTTACTGTTTCAATGTCTTTTGAAAATGCGTATCTAAATTTTGTAGCAAAAATTTACCAATGACGAGTATACTCGTCAAACATACAATATATGTAAAATGAAATTATGTTGTAATGAAATGACTTTTAGTTTTTTTATTTCGATAATCACCATTATTTCTTTAATTAAACTAGCATACATTTTTTTTATATATGATTGAAAAAAAAACATAAAATGTTATTTATTTATTTTAAATTGATTTTTTGGTGAGGTATTTAACAAAGCGCTGTACAACGCATAGTTTTTTTTCTTTTGATTTCAACTTGCCTTAAAATATTTGAAACGTCTTGAAATTTACGAATATGTTTGTACTAAAATTGTTATTTAAACTGCAAATTGTCGTTATTTTTTTACTCCTGACGAATAAACTCGTCATAATGCAAAACGTTGTACATTTCATAACGAGAATATTTGTCAAAAATTAACTGGTTCATATTCTGACTGATACTTTAAAATGAATGCAACTTTCTATGGTTGATTATCTTTGCAGCCATTCATTTATAATTGAAATCTATTACATAGATTTAATGAAAAATATCAATGAAAACAAAATGGCGCTCTTCCATTTGTTGTTAATCTCCTGAAACGCAGATAAAATCATCACTCAAAAAAATATTCGAAAAAATATTATGTGAGCGGAATCGTACGCAGGCAAAATTATCACTAAAAATATATATATCCGAAAAAATATGTGAGCGGAATCGTACGCAGGTAAAATTATCACTAAAAAAATATATATCCGAAATAATATGTGAGCG
>JAOUZG010041575.1:4364684-4382671 GCA_026289955.1 Argiope argentata
GTATATATGTGTGTATGCGTATATATGTGTGTATGCGTATATATGTGTGTATGCGTATATATGTGTGTATGCGTATATATGTGTGTATGCATATATATGTTTATCTGTATGAGTATGTATGTGTAAATGTGTATTTGTGTGTATGTATATGTATGTATATATATATATATACATAATATATAATGTGTGTATGTGTATATATTGCTTGGTAATGGAATAAAAAAATCATAATGAATAAAAGTATGGTTAATTTTGATACTCTAGAATTTTTAAAAAAACTATGTTCTATGGTGAAATTTAAAAAAAGAAAAAAATGCTGTTTGTAAGTGATTTAAAATGTTTTTACTCTCTACTATACATAGTATTGAGAAAGTATATTAATCATCAAAAAATTGGAACTAGAGATTTTGTAGAATCACCATGTTCTAGACATTCTTGAGTTCGGAAATAGAACGAGACAAATCGAATACGGCCATTTGTCTGTACAAAGAAAAGTAATTCAAAAACACTTCGGGTGAGGCGATTGAAATTCGGTGTACGATCTTTTCTCCAAATTTGTAAATTTTTGCCAAACGCTGAGCGAATTCCTCTTAGAGGAAGTCTGTCCGTCTGGTTGTTCGAATGTACTTTAACACATTTTAGAGTTAGATAGTTAAAACTTTGTACACAGATTTAACATCCATAGTGTAAACACCTATCAAATGTTGAGGCAAATCCAACAAGGAATTGACTACCGATCTGTAATTTATGACTTAAATATATCAAATTTGGTATCAGAATTTGACTACAATTGCGGTCTTGTGTCAATAGGTTTGTGTCAATCAATTTTGGTTTCAATCGGTTGAGAAAAACATGTATTAAACACAATTTGTTTTGGATGGAATTGACCGCATTCCAAGGATTAATCGGTCAAAAAATTCGCCAAGGATAACACAAAAGGTTCAGTGAAAATGCTAACTTCATTCCAAAAGTTGATATTTCGTAAGTATTGTACGCCAAGAACATGTAACGCATTCTTAGGAAAGGCGCCTCTATAAAAGAGTGCGAAAAAGTTTCGATGAGACCATCCTTGATGTAACTGCTTCTAACAATTAATGAGCTATAAATTTCTACAAACAAGAATTTTGCAGTGTCAAAGATAAATGTTTAAAAGAAGATCGTCACAAACGCCATTTTATATAGAAGCATCTTATAAGACATTTCATGAACATTCTTCATGTAATTTTAATTACATTTTATATTTGTTTTTGTATATCTGTAATTTTGTGTGCAATCTCTTCAGTTTTGGGACTTGAGAATTGATATGCGTCATTTCCCTGAGCATGGCACTCCATTTGGATGAAATGACATCTTTTCATAGATTATGTAAAAGATATGGAAGAACGGATTTAAGCCTCAAAAATTGCTTGTCTCATTCTATTATAAATTAACTTTTATGTACTTCGAAATTTTTTTTAATTCAAACTAAATAAATCTTCCTTTCAGGTAGATTTCTATAGGAAGATTACCTATTGCAATAGTTCTCCTGACAATATTTCGGGAAAATTTCTTCAGCATTTAACTAATCATGCCGATCAAGGTTCCTAGAACCTGAAACCATCCTTCTTTCAAAAGATATATAACATATACATACACACTTTGCTCATATTATCTTGTGTGTAGGACAATAATTATAATTTTGTTTGGATTTTAAATGGTTTGGAATGCATTGTTTGATATTTAAAAATCTCGCACGAGTTTGTAAATAGACCATCTACCTCAAAGGGAGTGGTAAGAGTGAGGGGTTGAAATTTTCATTTCGCTATAATTTTCTTAATATCGAACTCACAAAATTAAATCCAATCAGCCAAATTAGCGTTTCGTAAAGATGAACGTCTTAGCTATCGAAAATTTTTAAATATATAAGACATCCTAGACGTTAAGGGCTGAAGTGATTTTTTAAGCCCTAATTTTGACTGCTTCTACTAACTTTAACGATTTATTGTCTGATAAGGATTTAGATGTAAAGGATCTATCTTTGCCTTATCTATCTAAGACAAGAATCACCTGTCGATTAAAATGAGCACTTTACTAATCATGTAGATCAAGGTTTCTAGAACCCTAAACCATCTTTCTTTCAAAAATATATAACATTATATACGCTTTGCTCATGTTATCTTGTGAACAGGGCAATAATTAGAATAAATTTTGTTTGGATTTTAATTGGCCTGAAGTATATTGTTTTAAATGTAAAAATCTCGTACGATTTTGTAAATGGACCATCTAACTCAGAAGGAGTGGTAATGGTGAAGAATTGGAATTTTCATTTCTATTATTTTCTTAATATTAAAGATACAAAAACAAATCCAATTAGCCAAATTAGCACCTAGTTAAAATGAGCATCTTTTATATTTTAAGTTTTTTGATAACTGCAATTTTCTAGCCGTCAAGGGTTGAAAAGTGATTTTTCAAGCCCTAATTTTGACTGTTTCTAACATCAACAATTTATTTTATCAGATAATAATTAAATGTAGAGGAATTTACCTTTACATTATCTATCTAAGACAAGAGTCGCCTGTTGTTCAAAAGATGTAACGATTTACTTTAGGAGATAAACATTGACTTATCTACCAATAGCTGCCAATCATTATTTTCCAAAGCCCTTTAGACTCAACCTGCCGTAGCTACTCCCCATTCGCTTCACGTCACAGACATCACCAAGGTCTTGCCTCATATCCCAATCCATTTCTCCCCTCTTTTAATGACCCCTCACAATGGAAGTTTTCCTAAACACTTCCCCGCGAAGGCGTCTGCTGTTTCCTTCCTATCTGACCACGGAAACGGAACCCCTGCCCCATCAAGAACTGGGGCGGAAGTTCCGCTGCGGAGGATGGGAAGTTGCCCGTCAATATTCCGCTGGTTCGATGGCTATCTTTGTCTCACACCCCTACTTAAATCTGATTGTTTCCCAACGTCATTTTTAGAACTTTTTTCTTTAAACACTGTATTTGATATATAATGAGGAATAATAGTCTACCTTGTCCCAAATTGATTGTTTAAATACATAAAAAATCGTATAATAAGATTAAGATGTGATAAAAGGAAAAAGCGTTTAACTTAAAGATTATGGATTAGAGGAAATCTCAAAAGATTCTTTAACAAAGAAAAGGAAGTGTACATACATTTTTTTCCACTTTTTATAATGTGATAACATGTTATTTTGGTTAGGAGGTTTTGGAATTTCCGAGATTTATGGATAAAAAATAAAGATTATCGGCCACCGAAAATTATCGTTTGAGTAATTTTTTTACCTGCTTTTACCAGTATTGCATTATTATTATGTATGCTTCTTTAAAAGCAAATTCGTTTTAAAAAGATTGACTTGCTTTTACCAGTATTGCTTTATTATTCTGCATGCTTCTTCACAACAGATGTGTTTTTAAAAGGTTGATGTAGAATTATTACATTATAGTTGCTATTTCCTCTCAAAATCGGTCGAGCTCCAAAAACTTTGTTTGCCAGCTAGAAAAATTGGAAATGAAAGTTTAAAAGAATTATCATATATAAATTATAGAGAGATAGAAACCGATAGAGAAGTTTCGTGATTGTTTCAAACAGGTTTAAACTGATTAATGACCTAAACTAAGACAAAGAATGACATACAAAATAAAAATTTTCTCTCATGATAACTTTAAATTTGCGATCATAAATTTCCTTTTTCCCTTAATTCTTTCAAGATGTAACGACTCTTCTCCTAATTCTTTGTGTACAGCATTACTTGTTCATATTTCTCGCAAGATACATATAGCCAAGGTACAATGATAATATAGTTCGCCATAAAGTCTTTTATTATTATCGGCCACAAAGTGTTGCTACACTAAAATTGTCGAGTTAGGCAAAAGAAAGAAAGACAGATTAGTCCCGCGAGGAAATTAAACGCTCATCTTTTAATGGCGCTACTGTTTTGATTGATTCGGTGGGTCCGGTCTACTATTATAGCTTCTATTTTACTCGCAAGAAAGATATTAATTCTGCAAAAATATTGTTAATCGGCTTGAATTATTCACCTTTCATTCACTGGGTACTAAAGACGTTGAATGAACTTTGCAAACAATAATTTATTCCACTACAACTTTAGCTATTAAATAAACAATAAGCTATTAAATATTGCAGTTGAGTATTCATAGTGTTTTTTGGTCACCCTGGTAATTTGTAGGGATGCTAGCTTATAGATTTGGAATTAAATCCGAAGCCACTAATAACGTAAAAGCAGAAATTTTGCAAAGTACTAATTAAATTATCAAAATACTAAAGAAAAGTACAAAGAATAAAGAAAGAAATTAGATAAGTACTAAGAAAAGTGCAAAGTACGAAGAAAAAAATTAGCAGAGTACTAGGAAAAATGTTGATATTTTTCTTCGTACTTTGTACTTTCCTAATATTTTTTCTTCGTACTTTGTATTTTTCCTTGAACTTTGATAATATTTTTTTCGTACTTTGTATTTATCCTAGAATTTTGCTAATATTTTTTCTTCGTAATTTGCAAAGTTTTAGGAAAAATACGAAGTACGAAGAAAACAATATTAGCAAAGTTCTTCAGTAGCACCATCTAAGGTCAAGAGTACGACTTGGCTACTTCATGCGTCACAATCGCTTGCACAAACCTCTTTTTATAGGGGGAGGTCACATGTACACACCTCGCAGATAGAACTCAGAAGAGGAACAACTATGCCTTTGCTGACGTGGAATCGAATTTGTTTATTTATTTTGTAATAATATTTTATTCTCTTAGAAATAAAAATATTTCTATCCGAATTTTTTATCAAATTCTGCTGATTCACCCAATTTCAAAGTATTCTCAATTTCCTACAAATCTGAAAATTAGAAGAGAGAATGATATTTATTTTTCCAAAATTCACTTTCTTATTTCAAGTTCTTAATAACAACTCGAATAACAACGTATTGAGATAAGTTAAAAGCTGATACATTTAATGCATCTTTTTCAGATCAGCTGGACTGCCATCCGGAATTACCTCTTATACCCCCTTATATAGAGCCATACATTTTAAAGAAAGTTTCTGCAATGACTCGAAACATAATTACACTCAACTGATGAATTAAACTCGTCCTTGAAAGTGCACATTTAAGTGAAATATCACTTCGCTGAAAGTTTTCTGGAACTCATTTTTCAGCGCGCGCTGGGGGGGAGGTGTGCTCCAGTAGCACCAATAAAACAATTCCAGTGCAAACAGAAAAGCACTTCACTCCGAACAAACGAACAGTCAAAGAATCGCTTCGCTTAAAAGCCCTACACAAAACAAATTTGCAACACCGGTAATTTTCTCTTAGCTACCGGAAATTCGTGTTATCAATTCCATTTAAATCTGAGCGCCACCCCTCCCCCCTTTCCGCCAGGACCCTCATTCCTATTCTACTCACAGGTTGCCATGGAGACAGGAAACAACGCAAAAGAGGTTTTTCTTTTCAGTGGCAGTGTGTGTGTGCTCGGGAGTTAAAAGCCGTGTGTGACAATTCCTGCGAGCTGCCAATGTAATAAATAGGTCTTCCTCTGTAATTCAATTCACCCGTTAGGAGCTACCTCACCTGATTGCAGCTTCCTACCCCCTTAGTTTTGATTACTGTTTATACGGCGACAGCTGTTTACAGCTTCATTTCGTAGGAGGGGGAGGGGGGATCCAAACTAACAGCTGTCGTATTGATTCCCGTGTACGATCCACACCCACCCACCTCTGCATTTATTTTTATCGAGGCATCCTTCGGTTCGAAGTCTTTTCGCTAACTCTTTTGTATCGGGTATCACCTGAATATGAATTCTAATTATATGGTCGGGTGTCTTTCTGCACGCTCTTTTAATTATGTCGGTTTCTTGGGAAGAAAGGTACCGGGTCTTTTTGGATTAGGGTGGAACGTGAATTTCCATAAACCACATTTGCATCTTTTCGCAACTGATAAGATTTCAAAAGTACGTCGCGTCCCTTTTCCTCTCGCAGTGGGAGATCAACGTGTTGGTTCCGTCAAGAGGACGTTAGTTTTTTGCGTTATTTTTCCAAATTTTCTGCTCCATGAAATTGAAAATGTTTAATCTTGAATATATCAACACTGCTTTATTGTTTTCTAATCTCTAATTATTTGTGTTTTCTGTGTTTTTGAAAAATATGGAATTTTATAAATATCGAAATTTAAAAAACTTTCAACCATGGATAATGAAATTTAGGGAACTGAATACTAAAATTTAGGGCAAATTTTTAAATTTCCATAAACCGCATTTACATCTTTTCGCAGCTGATAAGATTTCAAAAGTACGTCTCGTCCCTTTTCCGTTTGCAATGCGTAAGCCTTTCATCAAGAGATCGGTAGTAATTTTTGCGTCATTTTTCCAAATTGCAGCTGCATGAGTCTGAAATCTTGAACATATTTCTACTGCTTTATTGTTTTTGAATACCTAACTGTTTATGCTGTTCGTGTTTGATAATTGTTGTTTCTGAGATATATGGGATCTTAGTTTTATAAATATCTGAATTTAAACAACTTTAAACAGTGGATACTTGTTAAAAAGAGGGAGAGAGATAACGGTTAGGGATTCTAAAGTATTTAGAATCGACCGTCTAACATTATAGTAACTGCAACAGAATCATGACAAATAAAAGTCTCCAAAGATTGGATCTTGGACCACGAATTGGATTGGACCACGAATATACTCGTGGTTGGCAGGGTGTTACTCATTGCCAGCACGAATATACTCGGTGATACTTTCAATATATTATAACGTACAAGTTGTCACAATTGCAAACTTTTTATGACCACAAACATAAATATACAAGTGTAAAAACTTTAAAAAAAGCGGCAAATAAATTGTTCTTACAAAAATTCTACTTTAACCCATTCGCTGCCAAGCCTAAATTGCCATTCTGTTTTGAGTGTTATTGTAATATATGTTTTATTATTTCAAAAATACACATATTTTGTCATAATCATTTACATGTATAAAAATCAAACACGAGTATACTCGTGGTTGGCAATGGGAATAACCTCATACAATTTAGGCTTGCCAGCGAATGGGTTAATGATAAACAACATGTTAATACATAGGTGGCCATTTCAGGACCTCAGACTCTCATTACAAACATAATGACACGTATTTATATTATGTGTAAAATCTTATATTAACATATTAGCTACATTTATCAGGTTAACTAAATGTCAGATACGATACTGATTAAATAGCAATATGCGTTGATATCAAGTGAAGTGATTTACTGAAACTAATGATGCACAATAGAGGGTTCAAAAATGCTTTGCATCATTTTAGAATAAAATATGAGCGGCAAACAGATTTGAAATTTTAAACTATGAAATATCCTTAATGACAAAATTTTCAAACAATATTGAATTAAAATATATTGAAGAAATACCTTAATATGTGATGAAAACCTATGTTATAAATACATTTAAAAAATTTTTGTTTCCTAATTATTGTTAATGTTAAGAATAATTATTTCTAACAATTGCTTCTTTAAAGAATTGTTATTCTCAAGAATAATTATTTTCTAACAGTTGTTTTCTTAAAGAATTATTATTCTTAAATTTTCGAGCTTGTTGTTTAATTAAGAAATTTACAAAACAATTAGATTATTTAATTTAAAGCAGCAACAGCGTTAAAGAATATTTTTTTTAAGGATTCGCATAAAATACTTCAAATTTACTCTGATTTGAAATATTAACACAGGATTACTATACAAAAACTCTTTTGTTAAATTTCCTTTCAGTCATAGTTCGTTTTTCATAAAATTGTTTGTGTTGCCTTAAATAAATTTTTTAAATTATTACAATGTGAAGCATAAATCTATAGTAGAAAGCTAAATGCATATAATAATAATAAATTGCAATAACAATATTTAATTTAAATCAGCAGATAAAACGTGATGTCTTTTAAAACTTCATAAAGACGATTATGAGTAAATGAAATTGAGGACTTCAATAGATTTGAGGAAAAATTCAAATTGAACATATTTAACTTTTTGCAATCTAAAATTAGTATTTAAACAGGTTACAAAAGCAAACAATTACATTGCCAGCAGATTGGTGGTTTTTGTCTGAAATAAATAATTTAAAAAAACACATCTGCTTTTCTGTTTGCATGTGAAGGCCAAAACTTCGCAACATATGACGTAAACTTTATTTTCTGTTTGATAGTTTTAATGCATCTGCAATTTTGAATAAAAAAATAGGGTTTTTTTCCCTTATTTATATATTCCAGAATTTTTTGTAATTATTTACCAGTACTTCATTTTTTTCGAATTCACATTTTTTCCTACGGTAAAGATTTGAGTATCGTATTTTTGAAAGTTTAAAAAAGCAAAGATTGGGAAAAGTGTAAAAATATCCTTGTCCATGCTCTTTCATCTTTGTTAGTTTTATTGAAGTTAGTATTTGAATAAAAAACAATTCCACATTTTATTGTCTTAAACCTCAAACGTTTTATCTTTGAAGCATTGATTTTTAAAATGATTTTTTTAGTTCCATATGGTGAATGAATTATGATATTTTTAAATCCCATTGAATTTTCTCATATTTCATTTTACGTGTAGTTCATGGCGAAAAATCGGCTAATTGCCACACGACAACACTGAACTTTTGGTAAACCAAATTATGAACAATTCTAAATATAAATGTAAATACTTTACTTTTCAAACAACAACTTTTGATTCATTGTTGGGAAAAAAAACAGCCTTTTAATTTTTAATCGTACAAATAAAGTAAAAAGAATAACAGTGATAAATATAATCTTAAATATTTTACTTTTAAAATAACAAATTTTGATTCAACGTATCAAAAAAATGGAATTCTCTATCATACAAACAAAATAAAAAGACCTTGCTGACACAAATCAGAAACATCAATTTATTTATTCATTTTTTCTTCAGAGCTTACGTTACCGTGTAAATGTTGCAAATTGTTTTAACCTCTTCGTCACCCTTAACGAGTCTGTAGCGTTCAAGTAAAGCTTCTGCTGAGTGGCAGTCTAGTACTTCCAACCTTCTTCTATATTTAAAAACTTTTAAACATTTAATTTGAGTTTTGAATTTTGTTTCCTCTAATGCGGTGAAAAACATAGGAAAAACTGAAATTTTCGCAGATAGGAGAGAACGGCGAAAGGGTTAACAATATTTTATGTACGTATAGTATTTACAGCCGCAAATTCAATCTTCAATGATATTTTAGAAAACAAAATTGGTTGTATTGTTAAAAGGCAGCGGTCAGCATTTAAAAATTAAAACCGAGAAGAAAAATATTCATTTTTATTGCCTGAATGGAAATGAAAATTTATATTAGTTTCAATAATTATAATACCGACACTTCGTGTAACAACTTTTAAATTAGAAAGGCTGTTTACGTGAATTTTATGTATCTAATTATTTTAAGTAATTAGTTCTAAAAATGAAAGGTGACTAGTTAGGAAAATGCTATTAACAAAAGCTGTGTGATGACTAATATGTTGTAACTTTTCTTCTATTGTTCTCTTTCTGGGCTATAAATCATAGACTCGTTTATTCTTTGAAATAGTTATTTGTTTCCTCTTATTTTAGTCAGCGCACTTTTGTACTTTTCTTGGGAAATTATTTACGATGTGTGGAAATCGAATTTATAATAGTCATTGAGTTTAACTATTACGTAACATATTATTTTTTATTCACAAATTCGTATTGCATAGTATATATACCATGCATTTTTTCATAAATCTTGTTGTATTCTACGCATTCCTTCTCCCCGGATTGTAAATTATTGACACCGAAGCAACAAAATACAACTGCAAAAATACAACTATAACAAATAAAAGCACTGTAATAAAGACGTGTATTTTGTAAGTAAGAGTTGTTGATCGTTTGTGAAGGTTATTCGAGGCACGCCCAAACTTAGATAATTTTTCTACATTACACGAACGATTAATCAGGCACCCAGATGGCATGTAGACGTTCGTTGCCTTATATTTTCAAAATCAAAAAAGAAAAGAAAAAGAAAAACCAAGTTTTTTGGCTGAGTTTTGATCCGCTAAAAATTTTTTCTTACCTTCCATTTAATATTTTAATAATGTAACAAAATATTTTGAATCGTAGATTAAACTAACGCCTTTGGCTAATCATCGTGTTTGCTTGGAGTTTGATTTTTTTGTCTGTAAAATTAGTAATATAGAATGCTTTAAAAAAATATTTAATGAATAAACATATGAGAATTTAATGGAATCATTTTACTGCAATTTATGCTCCTTAGGTAAAAAGATAACGAAATTAAAATGGAAGTTCACTCTATAATTAATCCCCTCCAAAAAATATTTTGCAATCTCAATTTTATCATTGCCTGAAGCACGAGATTGAAATACTTGATGAAATAATAAATTTACTTTTGAATTTCTTCGCAATAGTTGAATCTTTGTCACAGATTGTGAATCAAATTAAATTTTAAATGATTATTAAAAACTGGAAAAAAAAGAAAATAAAATTTGTGTAATTCAAGTTTTTATAATACTTTTAAGACAATTTAAAAATTTGAAATAATATTTTCCGAAGTTAAAAAAAGCTCAGAAAATTGTTTAGTTTGTAATTTGTATAAATAATATATGAAACTAAAATATCCAAAATTTTCTTCTTTTGGTATTTTTCGTGTACGAAACTATACAAAGAAAACGGTATTGCAAACATTAATAAATTTGAATTTTGGATTTGGATTAAATTCCACATTTTAAATATATTTATTAGATTCACGTTTGCTTGTATATGATAACATTTCGAACTAAACGAATGAAATTTGTCTCGCTTGCTCTTCTCCTAATTCGTTCAAAGTTTGAATGAACCTATTCGCAGTACATTTGTCTGTCTGTTCTAGTGTTAATACACAAAATAACTACGAAACGTAAAGACACTTATGAGTAAAATTTGATTTACTTTTTAACATCTTATGTATAGACACATATCAAATATTTTAACATATCAACCCGCGATTAACATATTGATCATACGCAGGCTTATTCTACTAAAAAACGCAGAAATTTAGATAAAGAAGGTTTAGTTTATGATCTTGGTACTAAAATCATAGGCCAGTATCAAATTTTGGTGTCAACCGACTGATCAAAAGGCATCCATATTCAATCGTTGAATTCAACGAGGCACAATCAGGTTTTGAACTCAGAAAATTCTGAACACTCATGGCATTCTTTATTCTTTACCAAGGTCTCAAATTTTCATATAGGAGGGAAGAATCATAAATTTTTTTAATGAATACGCCTTTTTTGAAGCCGAAAAATTTTGAACACTCATGGCACTCCTGATCCTTTACCGAATTCTCCAATTTTCAAATGGGAGGGAAAAGTCATAAACTCTTTATTAATGAGTATGACTCGTTGAAGGCTGAAAATTCTGAACACTCATGGCAATCATGATTTTTTACCAAGGTCTCGAATTTTCATATGGGAAGGAAGAGTCATAATTTTTTTCATAAATGAGTGTACCTAGTTGAAGTCAGAAAATTATGAGCACTCATGGCATTTCTGACCTTTGCCAACGTATCCAATTTTCAATGGGATGGAAAAGTCATAAAATCTTTATTAATGCCTCGTTGAAATCAGAAAATTCTGAACACTCCTGGCACTCATGACCTTTAGCAAGGTCTTGAATTTTCGTATGGGAGGGAAGAGTCGTTAAATTTTTATAAATGAATGTGCCTCGTCGAAGTCAAATTCTGAACACTCATGACCTTTACCAAGGTCTCCAATTTTCAAATGAGAGCGAAGAGTCATAAACTCTTTATTAATGAGTGTGCCTTTTTGAATTCAGAAAATTCTGCTCACTCATAGCACTGATGATCTTTATACCAAGGTGCCTAATTTTCATGCGGGGAGGAAGAGTCATAAAATCTTTATTAAAGAGTATGTAAGAATTTAGATTGCTCCCACTTGTTCAATATGGCATAAAAAACTTGTTGGAGAGGTTTTATATTTAGGACTTGAGGGTTCAGATTCAAAACCTGATGCTATTGAAGAATGACAAGTAAATTGGCCTGATACATAAAAATGGTCAGACGTGCTTTCATTGGTATAATGCGGAATTTACCTACTGATACAAACATTGTTCTCATCATCTAGCCAATGTTACGAGGCTTAGTTCACGTTGTCTAACTAGTGTCAAAATATTCTTCGTGTCTCTTCGAAATGTCTAACTATAATTTAAATTTAAAAAAAAACGTTTAATATTTGTTAGTAAAAGGGATTTACAAAATCATCCTATTCCTTTAATATTCCATCAAATTCCACTATTTAGCATTTTTAACAGAATATATTTTGGTTTATAGTAAATATTTTGTTTTTCTTTTTACTTAGCTTTCATTATTGGTGACGTGGTTTGAGTGGAGGAAATAATATGCCGCACAGTTTTAATATCAAAAGAACATAATATCCTTTCTGCACCGGCTGTCTCTCAGTAATCTCGAATGCCAAGATAACACTTAAAGATAATATCGCAAGAAAATACACATTTATTCTTAAATTTCATCATCTCTGAACTCTATTTATTCAAATAAATCAAGGGAGAAAACTTTCCTGGCACGGAAATTAAACAGCGTTAGTTTTGGAAGGGAAAAGTCGGTTTCAAAATCCGCATTGTTCAAACCGAGTAAATACTGTGGGCCGCGTTTGTCCTCTCTGGATTTGCAGCTCACTCATTAACATAAGATGAAGGGATGCGCAATTAAGAATATTTAAATCTGTTAAATCCGTCTCTCGTTTTGCTCGGGGCGACCTACTAACGAGCAGAACGAGAAAAATTTCCTCTCGGAAAAGCTGCGGCACGGATTACGACTTTGGTTGCCCGATCCTTTTAATTAAAATGTTTGCCTCCACTAAATTATGGCGGTCGGTGGTTTAAAGTTGTCTGCCCCAGGGACTGTTGGTCTCAAAAATAATTGCCACTCTTCAAGCGGGAAGGTGGCATTTTTGCCCCCTCGTCGGTCTACCGCGGTCGCCCTTCGCTTTTAATTAGCCCTTGCGTGTGATGATTTTCTGGCGTGAGAAGACCTTTTTCCGATCGGATGCTCTAATGAAGGTATGGGCTGATATGGAAATCGCGGATGCGTTTATCTTCCGCTTATTAGCCGAGAATAACTACATATTTTGTGTGTTATTCTTGGCTCCGTAAAATGTCTCTGTGATCAGTCATTAAACGGATGGTGAGATGGTTTATGTCACAATTAAGAAAGGCTCTGTTTGGTATTAGAGGCTTATGAGCTTGGATTATAATGGTCCTTAGTTTAGTCAGATAAGGAAACCTCAATTTCTAGTGAACAAATTGTTTATTATTAAAAACTTCCTGACACTTCATTAAAATTTATACTTAAACATTTGTTAATTACAGTAAGGTTCCATCGCCAAATTCGCGAAACTATCGCCATTTGTTGTAATTCCCGCCAGTTTCTTAGTCGCAAAAGACAAAGTTTTTTTCTATTTCCGATTGGATGTTTTTATGAAGGTATGGGCCGATATAAAAATCATGGGTGCGTTTATCTTTCGTTTATTAGAATAACTGTACATTTTGTGCTATTCTTGGCTCCGTAAAATGTCTCTGTGATCAGTCATTAAACAGATGGTGAGGTGGTTTATATCACAATTAAGAAAGGCTCTGTTTGGTAATAGAGGCTTATGAGCTTGGATTATAATGGTCCTTAGTTTAGTCAGATAAGGAAACTTCTCAATTTCTAGTGAACAAATTGTTTATTATTAAAAACTTCCTGACACTTCATTAAAATTTATGCTTAAACATTCGTTAATTGCAGTCATAATTGTTAGAATCGAAAAAACAGTAAGATTCCATTGCTAAATTCGCAAAATTTCGTCAATTGTTACAATTCTCGCCATTTTCATTAGTGTCAAAAGACGAATTTTTTGTTTTTTTCTTTTTATTTTCGATCAGATGTTTTAATGAAGGTATGTGCCGATATAAAAATCATGGGTGCATTATCTTTCGCTTATAACTGTACATTTTGTGCTATTCTTGGCTTTGTAAAATGTATGTGATCAGTCTTTAAATAGTTGGTGAGATGGTTTATACAATTGTCACAATTAAGAAAGATTTTTTTCCTAATAGAGGCTCATGGGATTGGATTATAATGGTCCTTAGTTTTGTGCTTGTCTTACAGTTCAGATAGAAAATGTCTCGATATCTAGTTTATGAATTGTTTATTAATAAAAATTTTCTTTTACTTATTTATTTATGCTTAAACATTTGCTCATTGCAGTCATAGTGGTTAAATGGGAGAAAAAAAGTAGGGTTCTGTCGCCAATTTCGCGGGACATTCGCCAATCGTTATAATTCACGCCATTCGTTCATTGCAATTTTTGATTTGTCCGTCTTGACTAGTGACAAAAAAACTAAGTTTCGCAAAAGAATCTTCTTTTTTTTTTAGCAGAGTGGCAATAGAATCGCTTGATTAGATTTTACTACTTCCATATTTTTTTAAGTAAAAATTATCTATAAAGAAATATCTCAATACTTCACGAATGTTTTAACCTATTAAGAGGTTTATTTTCCTTACTATCTAAAAAGATGACACTTTCTATTTTCGGAATATTTTCTTATTTTGATTTAAATGGAAATCCATGGAATACTTGGCTTATCTAAGTATTCGAAGTCATTTTATTATTGAATTATAATTGTTACGAATGATTTATTTTTGTTACAATTATCAAAATTCGATTAATCGATGCACGTACGGCGTACGGGCAAACCGGTTAAGGGGTTAAATATTCGTTTATTTTTAGCATTTGGTTCTCTAAGTTTAATTTTTTTAACTAAAATAGATTTTTTTATTGTTTTTACTGTGATGTTTTAACATTTCATCATTTCAAATTTTGACTACATTTTTTTTTTAAATTACAGTAATCTGTCTTAGTGCAGTTCGCTTCTGAAAAAGTAATTTTAAAAAATCGGTGTTTGTAATTTTAAGATTTATTGCAGAAAATTCCACTTTTCCATGTTTTAATTTGCATAAATTTAACTTTTTAAAATATACTTGTGATGTATGCCTTCCAAATGAATCAATTTTCTAGTCGCGTAGTCCTTTGTTTAACGACATTGTCGCGCGTTAAGCAGTAATTAGGATGTAGTGTGCTTTATTTCACTCAAGGTCGCATAACAGAAAGACTTGCTCTTAAGGCATTTGATGGTAAATCGCAGTTGCGGTTTGCGTAGTCGAATGATGCAAAACGCATAATCAGGATACAAACTTTTCTCTGTATTAAATTTTATAGTTAAAATTGAAATTTTAATTTGAACCTATTTTCCCATTCTCTTATAATTTACAATACGACCTAAATTTGAAAGAAAACTGAGTAGCTTAGAAATAGTTTAACACGAATGGTTTTAATCGTGTAATTTGTAAATGTAAAATAATTGGAATATAGACAAAATAAGTTCTGCTATTCTAATAACTAATCTAACACCTGGAATTTTTTTAAAATTTTTTTTTGAAAACTCATAATTTTAAGATACGTTATTAGGGATCGTCAGTTTTTAACCACCCCTCAGTTTGAAGGAAATCTTTAAACAATAATAATAAACTTCATTACACATTCAGTATTGAGAGAGAAAAAAACATTTAACTCCAATCAATGTACCTTTTACTTTGTTAATTTTTATTTCATTTTTAAATTTCCTGATTTTTAGATAGACCTGTTTTCACCCTTCTCTATTTTCAAAAAGTATTATAAAATAAAATACTGACACAGACTCCATTCTCAATAACTGTGCCGATTTTGCCAATTACAAATTATTATTTTTTCTCTGCAGTGCAGCTAATTCAGTTTATTACATTGACGGCTATTATTTTTTTAGGATTGCTCGATTTATTACGATTGTTGAAGAATGTAATTTAAAAATGGTACTTTCATTTTGGTGTGATAAGATGTAGTTCGTTTAAGATGGGTGACATACTAAATTCATGATATGAATATGATGGGCTATTTATGAAGGCATTTACTACATTTAATTTTAATGATACAAAAAAAATCTTTTGTGACTTTTTTCATATTGTGATTCTTTCCCCACCCATGCTTAAAAAAAGATGTATCTTTTTTCTTATATTATAGTAACGCCTTTATCTAATTGATTTATGAGTTTAAAATAAACAAAAAGAAACGGATTCCAAATCATCAGGTAAATAAAGGACCAAAAGCGCATCTTTTTTATTTTGATTCTCGTTCAGAGTTTAGCTAAGAGAGAGTTTACAATGTGTGTTAATGTTTTTCAACACAGTTCAATAAGGGAGACTCAATCAGTTCAATCGTCTCAATAAGGTATTACAATACTTTATTTCACATGAATACACGAAACAAGAGGAAAATAGAAAAGTACACAAAACGCTTTCGGAAATGAACTACGTGTATTATTCAATTAATAAATAGATAATTAAATAACAGTACAACACAATAGCTAACTCAATAAGAATTCACTAGATTTTCTTTAGCCTCTCTCTTCTTAAAGGATTTCCAGTAAGGCAACAAAAAATATGCAAAACAGATGCCTCTCCATGATTCTTGTATTTTCTGGAACCTTCATATTTGCAGCTAAATATTAAAGCTGGAATCGCTGAATTGAATACTAGAATCCACAAATACCTCTTTTTTTGTTATGACAGTACCAGAGCAGACAAACAATATGAGAGGTTGTTAACAGTATACGCGATTTCTGTATCTTAGAATGACATAACCTTCATTCTTAACAAATCTAGAGCGTTTTAGAGCTTTTTTGGAGCGAAGTAGAAAGTCACCTCTTCCGAAGCTCTGGCATTTCACTTCGAAGGAAATGGAGCGTATCTTTCGAAAAGTTTTGATAATAATCTCGTCTGCTCTTTGAATATTTAAGCACATCTTCAATGAAGGCTTCATCGTCTCTAATTGGACGGAGCTTCGTCACCACCTTCACAGACGATTCTCGCACCGGGCCACACCCTGGAAAACCCCCGCGGGAGCCATCAAAGCCCCCGATCGGAGTGTGATGGATTCTTCGATGATGATGATTGGGGGTTTGTTCCTGCTTTTTGGTTCCGCCACTTTGGAGCAGAGTGCGTGTCAATTAGGGGGAGGCGAACCGCTATTCATTCCTGATTGTCGTCGGGGGTGTAATCGGTACGACCGTGACACTCTCACGTCCGGGACACTCCAGACCAAACCTTGAACGACCTTCTAGGAAACATTGCCCTAAATGAATCTTTGTTCGTTAAATGATCGAAATTGATCGATTTTTCTTAATTATTTTTGTGGAAGATTTCTTTTTTGCTTTCTTTTCGAAGTTTCTTTACATACTTGATATGTAGCATGTACTTGCGTCCTTGATGTGTATGCTTAAATTGCAAGTTCGTCATCTATTCAGTCAGACTCATTAAATATCCTTAAGATTCGTTTATGTCTATAATTTGATGATTCTAAAATCTTTCCCGGGTTTTTTCACTATCATAACACTTTAAATTAGACTTTCAGTATCCCCACTCTTATGGAATTAATTTTGCCAGCATGCAGCGGTGTTAAATTTCAGACTTGAATTTCGATCTTAATAAGATGTTTCCGGTCTCATTTGTTATCAATTAATGGCAACAGTGTTGGATGTTATGTTTTTATCTTTCTACTGTATTTTGCTTTAAAACGCTTGTGGTGAAGCCAGATAAAATCTAGTGGTTCATAGTGGTTATGTTGCACGGCTACAACCTAATTTGGCGAGTTTGGTCTTAGGGCAACTTAACACCTCATCTTCAATGGTGATCCCTGACTTAAAATAACCAACCTTCGTACAGCTGTTATGACATCCTAACGACACCAAAAGTCGTCCAGCGCATTTGCAAACAACAACCAACAATTCTCACACACCCTTGCCATAAAGCTTGGCGCAGTTATACTGGCCCGTTTAACTGGTGGTAGAGAATGTATGGTTCCCGCACCGTCTAACTGGTGG
>JAOUZG010041575.1:4382681-4401722 GCA_026289955.1 Argiope argentata
TGTATGGTTCCCGCACCGTCTAACTGGTGGTAGAGAATGTATGGTTCTCGCACCGTTTAACTGGTGGTAGAGAATGTATGGTTCTCGCACCGTTTAACTAGTGGTAGAGAATGTGGTGAAAGCTTCATAAGACAGATAACATCTACCGTACACAAATAATTACTTTCACTTATTGGTAATCTTAATCGGCTACAAATCCTAATGTTCGGTCTTAGGGCAATTCACAAGATGAAGGAATACATTAGTTTTTACCTCCAAGGCTGGTATTTGAAGCAACTACACTTTTCCAAGGCTGTTATTATTCTGAATTATTTTGTTTTATTTTCTATATTATGAGGACACAATTCTTCTTTGCGAACATACAAATTGGATCATTCGTGGTGTTTATCCGTGTCCAAGGATTCAGAGAAGAGAGAACACTTTTGTCAGAGAATATTCATGAAAAGTTTTGAGATACTCCTCCAGTTGCTTTTATTTGACTGCATTTAATTCATACTTTTTATTTTCTTATAATTTTTGAAAACATTTTATTATAGTATATTTAGAAAGCTACCACCTTTTTAAAACATAAAAGTTGTTTTGAGCAAGAAAGCTTAATGTTACGAACCGAAAAGAACAACTAATTTATTAATACTTATATATATTTTTGTGGAATTAAAAATACGCTTTTTGTAATAAAAAATGAATAGAAATAATAATAAATATGCGTCATCAAACTATATAAATAGCTATTCTTTGAATCTATTATAAATAAATGCCAAATATTTTATATATTCTGCTAATGTGAAGATGGATTCAAATATTCATCAGCGAAAACAGATTTTAAGATTAAATAGTTCTGATTATTTTAATTATAATGAAATGATTATAATTATTGAAGTCTTCCAATAAATTCGCAAAAGATTTTGAAACGAAAAAACACAAACTGCGTATTTTTTTAAAAAATTTTCTTTAAAAAAAGATAAATTCATTGTTTTACTAGATTCTACTCAACAGTTGAAGATGATATTCCTATATCAAGCTCATTTTTTATGTAGATATCTACCTCGTGATCAGCTCATTTGTAATATTGTAAGTTAAGCAGTAAAACCATTTTTACAGAGGAGTTACTATTCATAATTGCAACAGCGAATCTATGATGAAAATTAATTTATCTTGTTTAATTATGAAAAGAAATAGCAATTCATGTTTATTTTTCGATGTGATACGTTCTTTTAAATCAGAAATGGTAAGAATTTTTTCTTTACTAGATAATAGCTACAGAAATTTTCCTGTGATGTAGGCGCCATTTCGCCATAAATTTGCTTGATTTCACAATAAATTACAATATGCGGCAAAATTTACAACCCAAAGAAAATTATTTTTAAAATAATTATAATATATTGTGCACTTTCAGTAAATTAATATAAATATTATTGATGTAATGGCAAAGTCCGATTGCTTTTCAGAATTACAAATTACAAGCAATCATTTCGAAGTTAATCAAAAGACAAATTTAAAAGGAAATAATATGAAAAATATTTTTAAAGTAAATTTCTACTTAAGTCAATAACAAAAAAATTATTTTAATTACTTTTTATTAAATAGTTACAATTAACATAAATAATCTATCCAAAAAGATAGATAGATTTTCGCAAAAATTGAATTCCATTATTCATCCTCACGTGAAAAATACGGAAATCTTTGCGTTTTACCGATTGAGCTTCTACCTGTCGATTTCAATTTTCATTACAAGCTGCTAAAACTCTATTTAAAGTATTAAAAATTAATTAACATTTAAATAATGAATTGATATTTGATTAAACTGTATTAACATCAAGTGTCTTGCACTACAAGTTTTATAAAAATGTATTTGAACTTAAGTGGATGAAAAAAAAAAAGTGTTTTATTTGCGATTGAAAATTCAAATATGAACAAGATATATTTAGGGAGAGTGAAAAAAGAGCAGGAATTGAAAAAGAAAAGATTGATAATTCTTGATATTAGTTAATATAAAAAATATTTAATCTATTTATTATTAAAGAAGATTTAAACTATTATTACAATTGTGCATTTTTTTTTTTACATTCAATTCTTTAAGAGTCTTTTGGACGTATTTTGAGTGATGTCTTTACTTTCTATTTTGCCAATCAACTTCTTGTTGGTGCTCGAATTGTTTTTATAAAAAATTCAAAAAAAAAATTAGAGAAGAATTTTATGTCTTTCCGTGTGTTTTTAGTTCATCAATAAATTAACAAAATGCGAATTTATATCATTTGTTTTTTTAGCATCTAATAGCTACAGCAACTTATTTTCTTTCCATTCCCTTATTTAGTTTCATCCCCCCCCCCTCCGCATGGTTAATGGATGACAAATAAGTCGCGGTGTTGAACTGTTGAACGAAAGTGTCTGCCTTTTTGTTTAAACCAATGAGACATCTCAATCTTGTTTGACAGTTGAACAACCCAATCCAAACATATCTCCAGTCAAACCCCGACTGCTCGGCATTTTTAACAGCTGCTAGCGATCACCGTTATTGAGAATTGCGAATTGGCATTGTGTCATGACGTCACCCTTGTCACGTGGCAGCAGATGTTCGAGACGAGTGGAGTTGTTTGTTTTAGGGTTCATTCGCACGTCTCCGTCGTCTGAAGCGGCTGTTCCGTACTCCAAACATAGCCAGAAATATAGTTCTTTTCTTTATTCCATATGTCGAATTCTCTCTGCTCTTTTTTTCCTGCTGGAATACAAAGATTATTTTGATTCTTTTTTTTTCTTAAGTAAACCATGTGTGGTGTGTTTGGGTTTGTACTTCCGAATGTTAGTAAAATATGCCATAAGTGAATAAATTATGGCTGAATTCGTAACAGCACGAGTGTTACTTTTTTCCTTCCATTTTTCTTTTTGTGTACTACTGATATATCTCGAAGATAATCCAAATAATGTTCCTAAAAAAAGAATGATAGGGATCAACAATTTTAGTGCATCTTCTTAGTAATAATATATATTTCTTTTTTTTTTAATTTTATGTATATTGAAGAGACTAAATCTTTTAAGAAATTCTTGCATACAGGTAACTCTTATCCGAGTCAAAATACTCATCAGCATAATTTTATGTAAGCTGTTTTATTTTCTGAAATTTTGGAACTTTTAATCAAATGAAACTATTTCATTTTCCTACAATTAATAAATACCTGATTTATATTTCACCTATGCATATTTTACACATAGAAATGTTTGAGATTATTTGTCGAAAAGAACTGAATAAATTCTTTGTATGCATGATTATTTTAGAAAAATTAATTTTTTTATTTTATTCATGTATATAAGAATTGTTCATTTCTTTCTTTAATTTAGAAAAAATAAAAACTAATTACAGACATCATTTTTTGGAACAGATATCCTTTTTTATTTGTTTCAATGTATGTTGAATTTTTCATGTTGCTAGATTCCGAAAAGTTTTCCAACAAAGTCAATCTTTGTTTTTTTCTGCATGAAAAGTATATTTTTCCCATCCTTATACAAAGGTCTTTGTTTTCGACCTTCAAGTTTCTCTTCTTTTGTAATTGTCCAACTTCTTCATTATATCGTTTGTGTTCTACGTGCATTGCATATTTCTTCCTGTATTCCATAATTTTTTTGTGCACTTAACTCAAAATAGATTTTTATTTAATCTCTACTAGTATTTTTCTTTTGTTTTTTGTTAAATATAAATGTCACACAAATAAGTAATCTAATAATATTCTCTCTAAAATTATTTTTTCATTTTTTATTTATTATAATTATTTTAATTATATTCTTATCTGGAGAAAATTGATTGTTGAAAACGTTTCATTTTTGATTACCTAAACCTTAAATACAGCTTCCTTTTTAATTTATATTACATAAACTTATTATAAAAATTGTTACGGACGATTTTTTAGTAAAGTTTATGATAGAATCTACAATGGATAATAAACTATTTAATTAATACTTTACCAGGTTAACAATAAAAATTTATGAAGAATAATAAACATTAATCATTTTTAACCCTTTGAATTGGTAAACCAAATTAAAAATTATAAAACAAATTATATAGTTTTCATAATGTAATCTATATACGCTTATGTGATGTATATCAAGTAGTATTATTGCAACGGGTGTTCAAATCAAAAGGAAAGAAACGACGTTGAGAGTATAAATGGATTCTTCATTCAAAGTATACAGCATAAGCCTGAGCACAACGGTTCCATGATTAACCAGCCGAAGGATTCCATGTTCTTAGAATTCCTGCGGCCATGACAAGACCCTGTCATTCATAGCGCCGTCCGAATTGGAGCACTTCCTTTACAGATGTTTTTTCAAGGGACCAAACACATAAAAATTACAGGGTGATATGTGCGGGCTGTAGGGCGGATTTTCTAAATGCTGCATTTGAACTTGGCCAGTTCAGCATGTTTGACCTTGGAGACATATGGGCTCGTGTTATCATGGAACAGAAACATACCCGGTGTAGCTTCGATCTTTTGTTCTTGATGGACTTGCGTTGCCTTTGGAGCGGCTTACAGTTTGTAACGGATGCAATGTGAATGTCATTCGGTTTTCAATACGCTCCCACATCAATCGGACGCTGCTCTTTATAAGACCCTCTACTCTCTTCTACGCATGCGTGTGCCCGCGCGAGCTCCGATTTACACCAGAAACTCCAATCATATTCTTGGTGGTCTCGCTACGTTCAGCGGTCGAGGAAAACATCTTTCATATATTTTCATTGGAACACTCCTTGTAAAATTGTATTGTACTAAATTTGCAACGTACTAATACAATGCAAATTTAGATATTATCTGACGCACCTGATAAGGTATTGGGTATTATTTTTTGATAGATCATATTTGTGGATTATTTGTCACAATCATTAAAAAATGTTGCTCTTTTTTAATTAATGTTAAGGTTTATTAAAAGTTTAGGTTTATATATTCGAACAATAAATATTTTTGCAACCGTCCTGGCTCAGAGGTAGCGCGTCTTACTCGTGTTCTGAGCATCCCGGTTTCGAGTTCCAGTCAGGGCAATGTTGTTCTTCTGTGTCCTATCTGTGAGGTGTGTGAATGTGCCTTCCCCCTCCCGTGTAAAAAGGGACTGAGCAAGCGAATGTGATAAGTGTGTGTCATCTTTATATAATTTGGTATTCAGAATTCTGCCTTCGTGTGCTCAGGGATTCATACCCTCAGAAGCTGCTGCGCCCCTCCTTCCGTTGTAAAGCGGACACGTGATCATCATCATCAATGATTTTTTTATCGTGTCAGAATATGATGTTGTTTTTGGGCTATGGTTTTTGGCGTCAACAAAATTCCGTTGGTGAAAAATAAAAACTTTATTAAATGCACGAGCTAACCTTTTAATAGCGTGGTGTTATGGTATTTACAAAAGCTCTAATTTTTTTAAAAAATAAGAAAATGACTACAGCAAATAAAACTTAGAAAAATGTCATTTTGGGCACGTGATTATATGAAATGAAATAAATAGGAAATGTGATATTTTTTAAAACAATAAATGCGTTACAAAAGTTTTTGGATCGTTTGCAATTGTAAAGTTACTAATTCAATGAAAGAATTAAAATGAATCAAAAATATAATTTAACTCGCACGAGCACGTGGTGCTTGGCCGTTCATGAAATTATGTTCTGACATGATGCATTGAAATATGCTAGCAGATTTCCTTTTAATCTTTATATGTTTTTTTTTATTTTTATTCTTTAGAAAAATAAAAACATGAATTGATTATCTCAAGTTTCATGTGATATTTACTATCAATATTTATTTGGCAAATGATCAATTTTATTTCGTGTATCTTTTGAAGTTACGAGAAAAAAAGAAAAAGAAAGGAGACAAATAAAAGCTCTCTGAAGAAAAGAAATATTTGCGTCAAAATCTATAGGTTCGGTGTCATTTTAGCTATTTTACACAAATTGGATGGCACAAATAATGCGTAATGATAATATTAATGCGCAATGATAAGATATAATAATAGTAAAATTATCATATTGCGTGAAATATACATACAAATGAAACGTATTCGATTCTTTGTTTAATAACACAAAGAAACGAAAGACCTATTTAATTGGAATAATTCGAGTCTGCTGAAATCACCACTTTTCAAAACGAAGAGCAGTTCAGACGTACTTAGTTCGTGCATTGTAAATCTAGGAGCTATGATGACACAACTCATTTCTGAAGTTCAGATAAATGCGATATCGATAGACTGAGTACTTTCCCGTATCGATTAATTGAACACGCAACACGGTAATCCTACACAAGTTTCTCATTTTATGGGGTGTACAACATCTGTCTGTGTTCGGTCCTTCAATATTTTAGAAGCCATTAAGGAGTGGTATTTTGTTCTCTTGTTCATCGCCAAATGTTGAGATCTCAATTTGTTGGCGACATTTATATTTTTAGAACTATAAAATCGTTGGCTGTTATTTCTCGTCAGAACAACCATTATTGCGTCTCATTGCATAGGAAGTGTCTCCTATTTGTATGATTAATCAGTGCTGAAATTACGTCACTGTAATTGCAATCCGTTGAAATCTTTGGATGATTGCAATATTTTCACTTTTGTTCTCATCAGAACAACTATTATTGCACCTCATTGCATAGGAAGCATCTCCTATTTGTACGATTAATCAGTGCTGCATATTACTTCACGGGAATTGCAATCCGTTGAAATCTTTGGATGATTGCAATATTTTCATATTGCAATACTTTCACTTTTGTTCTCATCAGAACAACTATTATTGCTCGTCATTGCATTAGAAGCATTGCAGTACTTTTTACTTTGTATACGTGAAAGTATTGCAAACATATTTTATATATATATATATATAATAAATCAATCAGTCAATTCCTACTTAAGTCAATAGAGAAAAAAAGTTGCTTTTATTGAATAATTACAATTAATAAAATTAATTTATTAAAAAATGATTGATTTTTGCGAGAATTGACTGGAATTCTTCACCTTCATGTCATGTGAAAAATATTGAAATCTTTGAATTTTACCGATTGAGCTGCGGCCGGTTGATTTCAATTTTCATTACAAACTGCTAAAACTCTATTCAAAATATTTAAAATTAATTAAATTAAATTACTGAATTAATATTTGAAAAAACTGCATTAACATGAAGAGACATCCACTAAAGTTTTAAAAAATGTATTTGAACTCGAGTGGATGAATAAAAAACATTTTATTAACGATTGAAAATGTGAACATGATATATAGATACATATATATAAGGAGAGTGTGAACTAATAGTAGGAATTATAAAAGGAAAGAAAAGTTTTATTTCTATAAACTTTGCTATATCAAAAACAATTCGAAGTAATTAAAATTATAATTTGACTCATGCAAAGTATTAAATTGCGTTTATCAAAATTGCATGAAACATATCCAGATAATTCGCAAACATGCACTTGAACAAAATTAGAAAAGTCAATTTAGAAATCAATGAATTTTTCTCTAAAAAACATTTGTTACTTTTAAACATTTTTTTTCCAAATTCTAAATTAATGCAAATAGCACTTTCTGCGTTGTCTTCTGTTTGAAAAAAAAATTATAAATTCTCTCTACACCTTCACTTCCTCTTTTTTTTAGTAACTTCTTCTTTTTTGTAATTTTTGAGGAAAGTTTCTCTTTCATTTTGTATGAAAATTAAAAATAAAAATCGTTTGGCATTTTTTTTTTACTAAAACATTTTAAAATCCTTATTCATTTAAAAACTGAAGTAAAAAAAATTAAATCATTCATATTATATTACCATAAACATAGTGGATGTGTTTTTGGATAAGATGCTTTTAACTTCTTTTTTTTTTCTTTTTTTCTTTTCCCCCTTTCTTATTCTACGTTGTACAAGATAGGAATGGACATTTTTATGGAATCGGTCCATTTCTCTTTCTCTATCTGTATGATCTGCAAGAATATTTTGAATTTGAAATGGAAATGCAAAGCTATTAAAATAAAATAAAAAAATTCTTGGATATCATCTTCTGGGCTTAATGATATACGTCAGAAAATTGAAAACTTCTTCAAACTAGTTTTTGGTTTCTGGAATTTTAAGTTGCTTCATCCATCCATTTTTTCTTCTTCTGTTGATATTTTTGATTCAAGCATCTCGTAGGATGAAATTCAGATCCAGAATTTTACTTTCAAACTCAAAAAAAATATTATAATAACTTCTTTTTTTTAATTTTTTGCCCGAATGTGATATATTGCCTCTTTACTAATTCATCTGAAATATGGCAGACTAAAAAAAATAATAATAACAGCTCTGAAAAGGCTTTGCATTTCATTAAAAAAAAGGTTATTTATCATTTTGTGAAGCAGATCTATTTCAACAACGCTATCTTAATTATTTTTCTTAACTTGTCTTCCTTCCCCTTTTGCCCCCCCCCCCTTTTAAAGTAAAACTTCCTTTACGCAAGGGTTTCAAAATCAAAAAAAAAAACCCCCCCCCCCCCCTCCATTAGACACTTTTTCTTTCCTTTCTTCAAATCTTTATTTCTTTGATTAGTTTTACATATTTCGTTTAAAAATGACTTATCATTTGTTTTTGGTATATTGCTTGCGTTTAGTGGAAAAAACATTGAAAAACTTTTTTTTCATTTCCTTTCCTATATATATATATATATATATATATATATATATATATATATATATATATATATAATATTCCTTCCAATAATGTATACATAATTTACTCTTTAATATTTTCTTGATAGATTAATCTTGGCGAAATTTAATATTTAGGTTTAAACAATAGTTTATAAACTTTGCGAATCATACTTCATTCGGCTTGATTTAAGTTAAAGAAAACTCACTAAAATTTTAATATAATAGTTGTTGATAGTTAACATTTTGTCTATAATAAGAGAAGGGAACTCCAATGAAATATGTAATGCTGGGCAGAGTTAAAAATATCCACGCCCCTTTGGTTTGCGTCATTATCGAAGATGTTTCCCATGTTTTGTTTTTCTTTCAAACAACTCAGATAGTTTTTTTTAATGTTTAAAGTGTGCAACTTATGGATGTACGAATAAACTTAAGGATGAAAAAAATTAGTGATTGAGTCTTAAACCCTCATATTTCATTTACATTTTTTTTGCTCAATTATATCCCTCCCAGGGCATATTAAAAATGAGAACGAAAAGCTTCTGTAATGTTGGTTAGTTCTAGCCACCCTTGTGGGTACAAAAATGGTGTGGGATTGATTACTTTCTACTGATGACAGGACATGCTTTCATTAGGAGGAGTTATGGCTGGTGATGGTTCTTAACATTCAAAAATAATACTTACCTGTACTAACGTGACATTTTGATCATTCATTTACTCCGTATGCTTTCTAGCGCAGCAGAAGTAGCTAGTTTGTGGGTATAGAGGATTGTAGCAAAGGTCAATGAGCTGAAGTCTGCAATTTTATGTTTGTGCGGATTCGTTATATCTTCTCTTCATTGACTAAATTGAAGGTTATTGCTGATATTTCCTTTTGGCATTTTAAAAAAAGTATATTACAGAGTTATAGTTCAATTAGATTACTATTTGCAATAGTCTGATTTTAATGATTTACCCTTTTTAAGGGGGGGGTCATTTAAGGGCAGAATCAAAGGGTAGAATTCATTAGTCGTCATTTAAAAATTCAGTTGAAATTTTTGAAGACGAATCCCATTACTTCATTCATTTTATGATTGAAGGTTGCTTTGTAATTTTTTTTTTTTTTTTGCTTTTATTTTATGAACATATTAAGAATTAATATCATAAATTAGTTATTACTAATAATTGTTTCTGTCATTAATAATAATCGTCAATTAGCCCCTAATAATGGTTGCTATTAACAATAATGGATAATCATATTAATAGTAAAATATGCATCCTTTTTCTTTCATTGATGATACCAGTTTGGAATTTGATAAACGAATACAGATGCAAATGGTATATATATATATATAACCCATTTATTCCAATAAATTTTTTTCCGTTTGAATTGAAAATATATAATGAAAGGAGGTAGCAAATATTGACATTGAATTTGTACTTAATTCTAAATTAAATTCGCTTTATTTGCTAGAATTTAATGCTTTTTATTGCTATGCGCAAAAAATCTGATAAAGTGCATTTTTTATTACTGTATGCAAAAAAACCGTAGTAATAAATCACATTGCTTATTCCTATATGCAAAAAAAATCCTACTAATAAATGGCCTTGTTTATTCCTACATGTAAAAAATCTTGAAAATAAATGGCATTATTTATTCCTACATGTAAAAAATCTTGAAAATAAATGGCATTATTTATTCCTAAATGTAAAAAATCTTGAAAATAAATGGCATTGTTTATTCCTACATGTAAAAAATCTTGAAAGTAAACGGCATTGTTTATTCCTATATGCAAAAAATCTTGAAAGTAAACGGCATTGTTTATTCCTATATGCAAAAAATCTTGAAAGTAAACGCCATTGTTTATTCCTATATGCAAAAAATCTTGGTAAGAAATGGCATTATTTATTCCTATATGCAAAAAAATTCCTACTAATAAATGGCATTGTTTATTCCTACATGTTAAAAATCTTGAATATAAATGGCATTGTTTAATTCCTACATATAAAAAAATCTTGAAAATAAATGGCATTATTTATTCCTATATGCAGAAAATTCCTACTAATAAATGGCATTGTTTATTCCTATATGCAGAAAATCTTGGTAATAAATGGCATTGTTTATTGCTATGTGCAAAAAAATCTTAGTAATAAATTGATATGTGCAAAAAAATCTTAGTAATAAATTGATATGTGCAAAAAAAAACCTTAATAATAATAACCTTAGTAATAATAGCATTGCTATTTATTACTATGTAAAAAGAATCTTAGAAATAAACATTTTCCTGTATTACTATGTGCAAAACAAAACTTTTCGTAAATAAATGGCATTGTTTATTGCTATGTGCAAAAAAAAATCTTATTAATATATGATATTGTAAAAAAATTATTTCGATGAAAACAGATCGCAAATTAAAAAAAAATCATTATTTTAATAAATAACATTTTTATCTAAGAAATCGTTTGGCGATAAAGTAAAGATCATTACAGATTAAAACTATTTCTTCGAAACTGGAATATTATTTGGCTCTGAAATAATATCCGAAAATCTTCTTCCGTCTTAGAACAGCGACGGAAATAGAATTTGAGGAGCTGATAATTAGATTTCTGGAAGTCAAGTGAAAGGAGCTCCTCTATTTTCTTCTCTGCAAGAAGTTTAGTTCCCTTCGAACCTTTAATGGATTTAGATGTTTCAAAAACGAAAGTAAAAAGGATTTCTCGATTAGAAAGTTGGCTCCCGATCTTCCAATTGTTCTGCTCAATCTAAAACGTTTTTAAATAGGATGTTTGGATGAAATGAATTGTTTACTTTAAGTAGCTCATCGATATGATGTCTTTTAATAAAATGGAAGCTTTTGCGCTTGCATTCCTAGAGATGAATAACATCATATAATAGATAAAATTATTGTTTGATAGTTCAGTTGCTGTTGAAGTAGCAAAGTATTCTTGAAGCTTTTGGAAAACAAATGTTTCTTATTTAAATGTTGAAAAGCTCTTTGTTTAGATAAGAATTAATTAGGGAATTATTAGATTCTTAAAAATGTTAATGTAAATTAATACAGTTCGCGTAACGATTGAATATTCTTCGGCATTCTATTGTGATGTTATTGTTCGAGTAAGAATTGTTCTATATAAACCGTTTAATGCCTATATCATTAATCTTTACATTGTTCAGAAGTCTTAGAAGTAAAGCAAGGAGACATTAAATTCGTAGATTTGGATTAAACAATTTAATTACAAGAATTAAGAAATGAATTATTTTTATTCTTTGTCTACAAGGATGATTTGATTGGATATAAAATTATTGTATTTTATAAAATCCATCTGATAATGATATATTTCTAATTAATGTATTTTATAATTATATAACAATATATTCAAGAAGTCATTACTTAGCATTTTAAGTAATTTATTAAAAAAAATCACTATAAAACGAATTGTAGTTATCTTGAATGAAAACGTAACAAATCTGTAGGAATTTCTTTTGATTTTTATAAATAAATTTTTTATCATTAAAAAATTTTCGATTTTTTTTACATCGGAAATTTAATTTCGTAGTCCTAAAAATTCAAAACAAATTTTTTTGTTTGATTTATTTGAACAATTTTTCTTTTTTTTATTGTATAACTATTTCGAGAATCTTAACAATTGTCAATTTGTAATATTTACTTTTTTAAAAATGAGCTCCATACTTGTTCTTTTATTTTGCGGTAGCAACCACAAAAAAGAATTAATGTTTTCAAATAAACTGAATACATTTTCTCCTTTACCATTTAATATTTATAGTTTATAAGAAATTTATTACCGTATTATTCTTCTTAATGTTAACGAACATCCTTTTTAAAATGTTTATTCTCTTGAAATTTACATTATCTTGGATGGGCCTAAGATGTTTGAACTCATTCTGAATTTTAAATACTTTCGGCTTAAATATCGAGATTTTAAATGAAATATATTATATTCTGAAATTCCATTAAAATTAATGTCGGAATGCAGTAGCTTTTATTTTATTATCCAAAATTCCTTGTTCTAAGTAAAAACCATAGCAATGATCACATTATTATTTATCTACATCTATCAGTGTTCTTTTTATTTAAGATTTACTATTTTGTGGAAGTTGTTACTAAACATATTAAATTCTCTTGATAAATTCAAACATTCAGATAAGAGCATTTATGTGGGCTTTTTACTCAGTTAAACTTCAATCTGAGAAAATATATCGTATGTGTATGGGCGTGTGTATAAATATATTTTTCAATTTTGTGCCTGAAAACAAGAAATTTGAACTTCGATTTATATCCCCACTGGTGTCATAATTTGTACGGAGAAAAAGCGATAAGCGTTCATCGCACAGATCTTCAGAGCACAGAAATTTTTTCTTCAGTGATTTTACTATGAGATTCTGATAGGGATTTATTTGCCATGCATCGGTCTTATCAATGTAATTTTAGCTATCTTTAAATTGATGTTTAAAGCATTAAATATTTTTATTCCGTCCAAGTTTGAGAAAATGCTGGAGTCATCAGTTTTCTAGAGAACGGGTTAAAAATAATCAAAAAGTGGGAATTGGATCAGGAACTAAGAGATCATTTAAAAATGAAATTAATATGAAGTAATTTAACCCTTTATTTACTATCGGTACTTAGTACCTTTTAATTATGGATTATATCTTCGATATATGAATATTTTTTCTAATGGTATTCTAAAGAACACTAATATAACCCAAATTTGCTAATATAACCCAAATAGCAAGTAATAATAAACTAAAAGTAGGAATGAAAAATATTTTAGTTAATAATTAAATTAAGATATTTCTACTAACGAAAATTTTTCTCTTGGGTTCTCTGGGATTTTTTTACAAGAAAACTTCATTACTTGGTGCAAAAATAAAGTTGGAAAATTGATGGCAGCATAATTCAGTAAATAAAGGGTTAAGATAAAAACTTGAGAATTAATTATTTACATATATAAACTAGTAAAAAAAGGATTGTGAAGAGGTGTAAATTAAATATTATAAAAAGAATAACTTCATTTCGAATCCAAACAACTACCTCCGAATTTCACTGAGTTAGACTTTTGACATTCAGATGTTTATAAAGCTATAATTCATTCAGTCTTGAAACCTTTACCTCAATAACAAATTGTTGTTTCACTCTCTTGTTGAATCAAATTTGCCTAAAGAGCTGGTGAAAAGAAGAGTAACAGAAGGTAACACTTACCCTAAAGCTTTAAATTGACTAGATGAAGGGTTCGGACCCCATATTGGCGCAATATACTTTTAATGCGCCATTCGGGTGTTGAAAGAGTATTGTAAAATGAATTGGATCTGTATAGGGGAATAAAATGTAAATTTAAAGCCAGACACTTTTTGAAACGATCTCCTCTTCTATTGGCCTTGGCCTTGATCCCATCTGTTTTTTAGCATTTGAAATCGGTGGGGTGAGGATTAAAAAAAGTACTGTGTGAACCGTGACTATTACAAATCATTTTTCCAAACCCTCGACGCCTTTCTAGTTGTATTGTGTGATTTAATCACTGCTCTGGAGACTATTTTTTATGGTCTCTCCATAAACGTGTCTTCATGGGGGGAAGGGTACGAAAAAAAGTATTTTTTTAATCGTAATGTTTACGATTTTTTTTATTTTGATGTCCTATTAGGAATAATCAATGAGAAAATAAGGGGGTTAACAAACTGTCCTTATTTTTCTGTACTTTATTGGTAATGGAGGTTTTTATTTAAACCGTATTCAAAATAATAAAATGGAAGAGGGGTGCATGGTTTTATTAAAAAATATGATGGAATTAAAAATTATAGTATTATTACCTTCAGCCAATTAGATATGCTAGAGATTTTTTCTTCTCAATAAATTCCATAATTAAAAGTTAGCATTTATTTTATGATACTAAAGTAAAACAACAGGAGTTTTCTCCTCCAAACTTTCTTGCATACCCTCTATGAAAGGTGTTACACCATAGAATACTTTGCACGGCCTTGGCGTAGAATAGCTACGGAATATTCAACTTTGGCCGTGAATTTAGCATTTTTACTGAATCTATTGCGTCATCCTTGGCGAGGTTTTTGGCGATTATTACTTAGCATTCACTTATTAGTGTCAGAAAATCGATTTTGAATTTCAGACAAATTTTTCTCTACCGATTAAAACAAAAATTTGACTCAGATTTGCACTTGTAGCCACAAAATTATCAAATTTCATATATTTACATCTTTGTGCATTTGAGTTATTGAGTTTAGGTGTTTCTAAAAGTACAGACGATCAACTTTGACTTGGATTTGATTCAAATTTGATAGGTGTCTACATCGTCGATTTTAAATGCATGTACATTTAAATCGTAATTTTTTAGTTATGATATTAGAATCGGACAATGCCATTTTCTGTCTAGATTTTTGCGATTCGGAAATAAATTCGGGTTCTTCAATCGGGACCAAAAACCGTAACCAAAAACACGCCAATTTAAAACAAAACTAAGAAAATCTTTAAAAAAATTGTCTTATTAATGCATGCATTTTTTTTTCTTAATATAAAAACATAATCTAGTTTTGAATATTTGATATAACAGCTGACAAGAAAGTGTTTCAAAATATTCCCACGCGAAAAAAAAATCTGGGAGCAAGTTTGGTTTTAAATATTAATTTTTTAAATATAATATTAGAATCGGACAATGTCAGTTTCTGTCCGAATTTTTTCGATTCCGGAACAATATCTGGTTTTTTCATTAGGACCCATAGCCTAAAGCATTCCAATTTAAAACAAAATTAAGAATCAATATTTTTTTCTATTTCATTAATGCATGACTTTTTCTCAATACTATGTAGCATGTATAGTTTTCTATGTATTATTATAGCATGTATAGTTACAAATATATGTTGTATCAACTGACAGTTTCAGAAATTAAAAAAAAATAATTGTAATCAAATCTAGGTTTTGAATCGTAATTTTTAGATATAATTTTAGAACCTGAAAATGCCATTTCTGTGCGAATTTTTGCGATTCCAAATTAATTTCCAGTTTTTCAATCAATGATCCTAGTTTTAAACACTCCAAATTAAAACAAAAATTAGGAATCTTGGTTTTTTAATGTCATTATTACGCGTGGCTTCTCTCAATAGCACAACGTATTCTAGTTTGGAATACATGATGTAACCGCTAACAGGAAACAATTTCAGAATGTGTTACAAAAAAATTCGTAACCGAGTCTCCGTTATGTATCGTTTATTCAGTTACAATCCTTTATTTTTTTTTATTCCGGCAAAACAGATGAATAATGTGTCTGCTATTCTTCCGAAAGAAAGTAGAATTTGAGAGAACGATTGCCGAGAAGAGGGAATCCTTAATAGCCCCGAGAAGAACATAAAGCAGGCGCATGATTTATCGTCAGATTCTGCTGATAGACTTCGAGATATCGGCAACTATATTTATTCCGCCGTAGAAATACAATGGCATTTCCATACATTATCATTTTTAATATCGGAAGGTATCCACAAATGCTCCAAATATTCGCAACAAAAGCCGATTTATTCAGATCTTTTCGTGCCCCGTGCGTGCATCGGGAAGTGGTTGATTAGTTTGGAGGCCGTAATAAAATTCCGAGGTTTGTTACTTCCAGCAGAAGACGGTGCGGCATTTGGTTAACAAATGGATAAACGGAGGATTACTTCCAAATGCGAAGTATTTAAATGAAGTCTTCTGGATGTTCAGATAGATAAATTCCATTCGTTTCTATTTCCATATATTCCAACAAAACATAATGGAATGAGAGAACTGCACCGAAGAATGTGATTAAGTCAGATAGAGTTTGTTTTTCATTTACTACATGCCAGTTTGTATTGAATTCCGCGTGTGCTAGAAATGGTTAAACTTCTGTTGCATTTTAAAATGATGACACATCTTTTTCTATTCTTCAGACATCGAGAAATTGGATAATGTTTCATGTTTTTGTTGTTGTTGTTGAATTTTGATTTATGAAATATCAAGAGAAAAGCATATTTATCAAGTAACAAAACAGGATTTCTGTTGTTGTTTCCATTGGCAATTGTCATTTGGACAAGCTTGCTGATGCATCAGCGATTTTAAGCCGAAATGAGTGTCTCTTGTTTTGAAGTAGCGCCAACTGGGGCCAAGCGTACGACTTAGCTACTCACTCATCACACCTTCGCTTGCGCATCCCCTTTTTACAGGGGGCACAGGCACACATCTCACAGATAGCACACAGATAGAAGAACAACCATGCCCGAACCAGGACTAGAACCCAGGAAGCCCAGATCAAGGAGAAGACGCTCTACCAATTTGCCAGGCAAATATGATTTCTAAATCGGCTGGTTGAAGAAAAAAAAACTTTTTTGAGGGGAGGGAGGGAAATTTTGAACATTAACTTTAAAAAAATTTAGAAAGTCGAAAAACAAGGGTTATTATAAAATATTTTCTCAAATTATAAAATAGAACTTGCTGACCCTTATGATCGGCAGAAACTCTAAAAAAGCAAATATTTCTTCAATTTTTATATATTTTATTTGCATTATTCCTATAATAAAAATGGTGTGTTTCAACAATAGGGAAGGAAAAAAATATTTTACTTTATACAATTGGAATTTTTGGGAAATAAAAAAAAAATTTAACGAAACAAACTCGAAATAAGAAATAAATCATACACACATCTTTATTATTATTAGCGATAGAAATTTTTCTTTTTTTTTCTGATTGAAAGAATTTGATTTTTTAAAGAAGTACGATGGTTAAATTGAACAATAAATTGCTCTTCCTTTTAATTTTGTTACATTTTTCCTTATTTAATTTTTTTATTCAAACTTAAATTCATCTGAAAAACTCAAAACATTCTGTCTATGTACAACGGAAGAATTTTTAAAAATGAACTTTTTTTATCGTCTTATTTGTTCCCGCAACTTTCGTATTGTTCCATTTTGCATCTTAAATATTCATCTTATCCTACAGAAAGAGGAAAAAAAAATAACTCTCTAACAAATTTTGAATTATATTTTTCTAAATCTTAATTACCATTATTAGGTTATTATTTATTCCAAGCTGGGAAAATAATAACAAAAGTTTCTCCGTTGGTTTTCAAAGTAAATTGAAGACACCGAAACCAGAAACAACTCCCGTTTTGATTTGAATGAATGTCTTTCCCACGGTTTTCAGTGAAACCATTTATTTCGATACGCGAGCAGTCGCTATTAATTTAATTCCCAAAATAGGTAAATTTCCTACCCGAAGAATTAATTGAGTAGTAAAATGGCTACGTCATTCTTACGAAGATTAAATTAAATCTTGGTTTATTGTTCCGAGTCCTTAAGCGACCGGCTTGTTTTAATTAAGAAAACCATCAGCTTTTAATATCCCGGGTTTACACCGCACACTGCTGTTATTAGATCGATGTGTTTAAGTGCTTTTTTCATTATCGTTCGGTTTTGCCTGTGTCTCGCGTATCGATTGTCGGAGGACACCTATTTAATCGTCATCGCTTACACGGAGCGCTTTCATTAGGTAAAGTACGTACCGGAGGGGGAGATAGGAGGGGTGGTTTGGAACATATTCAAGTTGATTAACGATGCGTGGGAAAGGGAGGGAAGACGTGTTCGACATTCGAGAGTTGATTTCTGTTCTCGGAAATAGAGAAGAAAATCGTTTGCATTCCGTAATGCAGTTAAATGTACCATGGTACCTTATTTTTTTTTTTTAATTCTCTTTTCACTTTGATGTTTATCAAAACAACTTCGAATAAAAAGAATTCGTTAAAAAAAATTTGGCAAAAATATTCTAGAGTTAAGAGGGGCATTAGTATAAAACTTGTCGCATACTTCTGAAAAAAAAAATTAATTTTTGGAAGCAAAGAAAGTATAATTAGAATTATTATTGAATGGGGAAAGCTTCGAAAAAGAAACTCCTTTTTTTTATGAGACACTTGTTGAAACCATTTTCAACTTAATGAATGGATGAATCGATTCGTTAAAATAAGCGTAACAATGACAAACATTTTTATTAATAATTTTATTTATTAGTATTTTGTTGCCATGACCTTTCAAATAACATGGCAAGGCTTTACGTAGCTTGCTATTGTGATCAAAATTATCATCAATAATAAACATCAATATTCTGTAATAAACGTCATGCCAGTGGACCCTTTATATGATATTAGCTAAAAATAATTACGCAATACTAACTTTTGGCATGAATTAAGCATTTTTACCAAATCTGTCATGCCATCATTGGCGAATTATTTGGCGATTAATCCTAGAATAGAATGCGTTAAGATATCCAACAAACGAGCGTTAGACACATTTTTCACAACATATTGAAACAAAAAGTTAACACAAAACTGCACTTGTAGTGACAAAATCCCAAACATCCTTAAGAACAAAATCCCAAAGAACAAGTGACAAAATCCCAAAGAACGAGTGACAAGATC